>VXBU01008823.1:469411-623014 GCA_013400315.1 Bombycilla garrulus
TACTGATCTGAATATTTGTTAACTCTTTAGAATCAATTGCAGGAAGCTCTGGAAAGGGTTTAGACACATGATAAAAGGGTGGGAAAAGGTAAAAATTCTGCTTTCTCAAGAGAGTTTTAAATGAGGCAATGGTGATATTTTCGCAATTTGACATGAAGTGAAATATCAGGAGATCCAGAGATAAATGCCCCAAAATGAAATTGGAAAAAATAAAAAGTTTTCTCAATTCTTGTTTTGTTGATAGATCAGATAGGATCTTAAAGGAGAAATTCCAACAGAATGCAAAGCCTAAATTCCAAATGCTTTCAGAGCAGATTTCACACACAGAGTATCAGACCTTTTCTCCAGGAATTATAAACACAATTATTCCGGTAGTTTTTCTCTATTTCATAATTTA
Organism: Bombycilla garrulus; assembly: GCA_013400315.1. Taxonomy (NCBI): domain Eukaryota; kingdom Metazoa; phylum Chordata; class Aves; order Passeriformes; family Bombycillidae; genus Bombycilla; species Bombycilla garrulus. The sequence goes on from VXBU01008823.1 coordinate 469,809, forward strand.
GCATGGATCCATGTAGTTGAATACTTGTCAAAATGTTTTGTGTCTCAAATAAAAATGCTAAAATTCTGGAGGTAAGTAGAGATTCCAGATTTCAGGATTCTGCCTTCCTTAAAAATTATGACTAATGCAGAATTGTAAAGGAATGGAGAAACATGTCATTACTAAGAACCCATAAATCCTCAATAACTGCTCATCAGGGATTAAATTCCAAGTCCACATATAATGAAATTTAATCATGCATCTTAAGTTTATGTGAACAAAACAAGTAATCGAAGGCTTGTGGATCTTGTGAACTTAGTGCAGTATTTGTTGTTCCCTGCATTTCCTGACATAGGAATGAATTTTATGGACTACAGCTAAAAGTTCTTCCTTTAGAAGAGCAAGACAGAGAAACAGTCTTTTCTTCAGAGAGTACCATCCATCTTCCTCTTAAGGGCAGCTTAAATGAGAAAATTTAGTGTTGTGGCCACAGTTTCTTGTATTTGCTTTGTGCTTGTAACCACTTTGTTTGGTGTGGAAAGGGAAGGTACAAATACAATTGAGGTGACAATGTCTGCAAATTTAGATTTTGATTTGCTAACAACCTCCTTAATGTTCAGATTTCAGCTATCTTGACAGGTATATTCATAGGGGATGAAATTCACATGCAGACAGCCCCAGGCTTATGCACCATATAAATCCTCTCTAAGCCTTTAAAATGTGCTTTAAGTGAGCCTAATTGATGTACAGGACCTGTACTGGCCCTTATACACGTGGGAGAATTGCTTCCAGTTTTTAGGGTTGAAATAATTAACTATTGTACTTTCCTTTTATTCTTTTTGATCAGATTCCATTTTCCTAGTAAACTGCTTTTGTGCTCCCTTCTCTTTAAAAACAAGCAGAGTGGAATATTTGAGATCACTATATATGTATTAGATGTAAACACAAATTAAATGTATATTGGAAAGGACAATGCTCAATAAAAATTCAAATCAACCATTTGAATCTGATAAGGCACTGTGTGATCTGTGCAGTATGCACCCGGGGATTCTGCAGAAAATCCACTAAACACAATTATGGGAAAGTACACATTTTGTAAAGGACAGGATTCGTCACATCCCTTAACAATTCTTGAGGCATAGGTGGAATTACTATAGCAACTGATTATGTGTTTGCTGGTGGGTTAGTATTTGCTAGTACGTTAAGCACAATATGCCATTTCTAACTAATACTTCATAATTTACAGTTANTATAAAAACCATCCAATTTTGTTCTGAAGAGAGGACAATTACATGATATTCATCACAGGATTTTATCTTTACATATGTTTTGGGCCAATGCTCACAAGAGTGAAGGGCTTTTGTTTTTTAAGCATACCATTTTTGTTTGACCAAAGTTTCTGCCTCAAGGGTAAATAACCAAATAGATTTTAGGGTGCTTTAATTAATCTTTTCAAATACCTGTGTTTTTCTCAATTTACTGCAGTCTGGCCCAGTTTGCTTTGGAAATGAATCGGCCTAAATATGAAATAACTGTGTTAGTTTTCAGTGACAGAATCTAAAACATGGCTCATCTGATTATTAACTCATTAATTTTAAATTCACACCATGAATGAATTCAAATTAACCTTGAAAGTCTATAGGTAGACAAGCTGTCTGTGGTATTATGCAGAAGAATTATGTCTACCAAGAATTGCTGTTATTTCCAAACTCCTCCTGAAAATCAGTCTGCTTGCCCCCATATTGTACATGGTGAAATTTTGAAATTGTGATATGAGAACTATTACATATTGCAGTTACAATTTCTAATCAAGTATGATAGCCTCATGTACACTGGCAAGAATAAATCTGAGCTTTGTCCAAGCACTCTTTCTTCAAGTTATGTATATATTGTCTTTAAGCTATTTTAGTTGCTGTAAGGTAGAGAGAAATAGAAGAGGTGAGTGTATGTGCTCTGGCATGGAGACAAAACAAGGCACTCCTGTACTCTCTAACTCAGTAATCTCTCAATTTATGTCTTCTCTGTTGAGGGGAAGATAGCCTCATTCAGTGGTTGTTTTCTGATGTAAGTATTTCTCCACATGAAATTAGCTTGAACTGTTATGTCTTGTGTGTAGTATGAAATTACTTGATCTGCATTCTATCATGTAGGAATCAAAAAAAAATTTGTGGCATGGGTATATTTAATCTGTCTAGGCTCATCTTTTAGGCAATCTGCATATCTGCACACATTCATTTTAAATCTACTTATGTCATGATGGAAATACTTTTACTACACAGTAGTATTCATGCTGTCAGTGTACATCCATGCACAGCAAAATTTCCCTCTTGGCTCATCTCTATTCATAAACAAATGTCACAAAGAAGTTAATACTCTGCAGTTTTATAGAAACTACTGTATCATGCCTCAAACCAGCATTGGAAAAAGGTACATATTTTGCAAAACTCATTTGCATTATTAGCATTCTTTTACTTTATAGTAACTCATAAAAACTTGTAAGCACTTTTTATATGAAGGTACAACTCTCATCAGCTGTCCCTAATAAGGGACAATGTAAATAACTAAATATCAGGGACTCTCATAAGAACATTTTTATTGCTCAAAGAAGTCTGCTGAAAGTGGGTAAGAAATTAGTAGAGCCCTTTCAAGGAAGTGTCTTTCATGGAAATGGGGAGGAAGTGGACCAAGAACATTACTTGGTGTTCCAACATGAGCAGAAAAAGAAAGAAAATACAGATCAGAGGGGCAGCATAAAATCCTTTTTATTACAAAAGCTTGCCGTGCCATGATGTGCATTTGCAGGGTAATTCCAGGAAAGATCTCCATTTTCCTGGGAGAGAAGCTGTCAGCTAGCAGAGGCCTTTTTCTGCACTTTATTAAGATACATCTGGTCCAGCACGAAACACAAACTGGAAGTGATTCTGAAAAACCCTCAGATCGAATGCCATGAAAGCCAAGAGATATCTAAGCAATATTTCAGACAAATGACAAATTGACAATCAAACTGTGGTACTTTGCAAATTCAGAGGAAGCCATGACATTTATTTTTGCTTGAGGCAAGTAAATGCCATTTTAGAATTTGATGACTGCCTCATCCTATGGATTCGTATTTAATAGCAAAGACTCAGTATGTGGTTTCCCCTGTGCCTCACAAAAGTGTATTGACAGATTTCTTCTCATGCCTGGCTCCTGTACGAATTTAGAAAGATGCCCTTTAGGCTGCAGAGATTAATGGACATATCATAGATCAATGGGTGGTTTCCTGAGGCTTTACGCACAGTACACCACTGCATGTCTTAACATGTAATTTGCAGTGCATAAAGGGAGTTTACTTTGAAACAGTTGTTTGTGGTCTAGCAGTTCCTTCAAAGATAGATATCTTGCATGTTGCACATCCAAATGAGCAGTTGGCCTAGAGAGAGCTTAGACCTTTGCCTGTATAAAGGTAGAGAGGACCCTGGATTGAAAAAATATTAAAATTGTGAATAAAAATATAGTAAGAGTTAGTTAAGTTGGTTAGAGGGGGAAAAAAAGGCAGCTTGTTAGGATGGAGAATACTGAAAGAAGAAAATATAAAGGTAAGGATAGAGAAACCATGGGAGAAATATGCAAAAACTAGAAGAGGAAAACAGAGAAGAAAAATATCTGGGAAGAGGGAGAAAAGGGAATTTCTTCTTACTGTTTGAAATAATGAGTTGTGAGACAGACTGGAGTTCTGCCTCAAACACAGCTGGTATACGTAATGGGAAACCAAAAGTAAATATTATGCCAGAGAGCTTTAGCCAACAAAGGGGTATAACCTGGGACACAGGATGAAATAGTGGTCCAAGACCCACAGATTGATTACTCTGACAGCTCTGCTGCACTTGCACAGCAGCTTGTTGGAGCTCTCCCCCATGTGCTGGCTAGTATTTGAGCTAGCACTGTAAACCTGGTCTCATTGCACAGAGGTCCACTACTGTGGGCCAAGTGTTACAGAGTCTTTCTTTAGCTCAGCAGGACCCAAATAAAATTTGATAGAAAAAAAATAGTACTTGACAGAGTCCACATATGGGTTTTTTTACTCATTTCCCCTCCTCCTTCCCCACTCATCCATAAATCAATGTGGTAATTGCCTCCATACTATCAACTGAGAATGTGGTTGCTCACTGTTTCGTAATTTTAGATTGTTACAAGCCATTTACTCATGTGCTTTAGGCATGATAGTGCAGTTGCAGCTCTTCTTTTGTGCCTGTACTGCCCCCAGTGAGTGGGGTGCAGGGTAAACATTTACTGGATTGTTTCAGAGGATTCTTCTCCAAAGTGTGCTCAAATGGGATACCTACCCATGGCCTTTAGGGAAAGGAGGTTGGACACAAAATGTCTGCTCCTCCACTGGTGCCTCAGCAAGCATCATTGTAAGGACTGGACTAATCAAGTCTCTGTCAAGTAACTCCAAAGGATTTCCTGTGCAGCTTCCAGAGTGGTTTCTTTTTGGTTGGTTGGGTTTTTTTGTTTTGTTTGTTCAGTTGCTTGGGGTTTGGTTTGGTTTGGTTTGGTTTGGTTTAGTTTTGTCCTTCTGGTGTGCTCAAGGCCATATGCTTCAGTGACATGTTCAGCCACTGTACCAGTGGTCTGGCCCAGGGAAGTGGCCACCCTTCCATGGGTGGTCTTCGTCTCCTTAGAAAGGGCTGGAGTTCTCATGATTGGAGAAAACATCCTTCCAACAAATCTATTCGTATTTTATGTAGTTGGCACTAAGTAGAAGAAAAAACAGCTAATTCTTTGGGAACTGAATTCCTGTGTATTGTGCTCTTTATTTTCAGTCTGGGAATGCTTTATTTCTCATTTTATACAAGAGATTTATTCAGTAGGTTCCTGAGTGCATTGTACTTTAGTTTAAATGAATTGTTCATCCCCTATCTTGCTATAGAAATGCACCCTCATCATGTGGACTTTTAATGACCTAATCTAGAAATTCAACCTGAAATCTTATACTGAGGAAATTTGATGCAAAGTTCCTATTGGAGAGTATCTTTCGTGCTCCCATATGTCTCTAAACAAGCCCTGAGTGCCTGGGCCACATAACTATAGCTAGGTATAATTTTGAAAATCCTCACAATCTTCTGGGACAATAACATATAATTATGAAATGATGGCTTGAGATTTTTCCTTTAAAATTTTTTACCTCATGCCTATGCTCCCAAGGTACAAACATATCCATTAGTCAAGATGTACCACAAACCTGTCTTTCTTTGAAAAATGCTTGCTCAGTGAATGCTACTTTCAATTACAAAGTTCAAGTATGCCTTGGTCATTTGAAGTATTGCACTGTTTTCCATGCTGTGAAGAGGCACTGTGATGTGTTACCTGAAAAAAAAANCAAGCCAGTATTTTTTGAAGGCTTTCACAGGGACCCCTAAATATTTTACACAGGTTAATACAGATATATTGCCCTTAAAAATTTCAAAGTTCCAAACAGACTTCTAATACTTCATATTCAAAACAGTCACCTAATCCAGTATCAATGACANCCTCATGCCTATGCTCCCAAGGTACAAACATATCCATTAGTCAAGATGTACCACAAACCTGTCTTTCTTTGAAAAATGCTTGCTCAGTGAATGCTACTTTCAATTACAAAGTTCAAGTATGCCTTGGTCATTTGAAGTATTGCACTGTTTTCCATGCTGTGAAGAGGCACTGTGATGTGTTACCTGAAAAAAAAAATTCTCCTTTATATTCAGCTAGCATTTCAAGCAGCACTTTGGAGACTGGGAGAGATTATTGCTCATGATTGCTGTTCATAAAGTTCATAGCTGGTCTCCTTTTTTGTGTGTAAAGAATGCTATTTTCCCCTTCACATTACTTCCAGATTGCTTTATTTCCTAGGAAGCTCTGGAGCAATTCACATGCCTTTTGGGTCATGCAAGAAATTTTGTAGCCAGCTGAGCAACTGGATGGAAGTTATGTGTTCTCCAGCTCAGACAGATGGTCTTGTTTTGCTGTCACATTTTAACTCTGTAGCCTACCATGGATTTGTCATTCTTTCCAGAACTGTTGCTAGTATTTTGAACTCGTATGGAATCTTCCTATGGAACTCTCAAAGCTCTTCACAGACATGATAGTATTTAGCCCTCATGTTAGTCTACTGAATAAAGAAATCAGTATTCTCATTTTACAGATGTAAAGCTGAGACATGAGGAGTAGTAAGGCTAATTGTCAAAATGAGATATCTGACATCAGGTGATAAGAATTCTTGTTCAGACACACTGGTTACATGTTATGCATGAGAATGTCACTAATTTTTGCAAATGCTAATTCAGTTGTTATTGTTGCTATTATTTTTGACAACAAGAGTTGTATCCAACATTATAAACAAAATTAAATGGCTGGTAAAACACAGGCCTGACAAACATTGAAAGGTGATGATAGTGGGAGAAAAAAGAAAAAAAGCACTAGAGAGGTGAGCCTCTGAGGTACCTGTATGGTCAAAAATGAGCATGTTATCACTATTGCATTATAACAGACTTCTGATGTGTGTGGATCAGATACTGGGGGACTCGTCATAGCAGAGGGACTCATTTAGAAGAAAGTCATATGTGACTTGCATAGAGATCTGTCAGTGCTTTACATTTCCTGTCACTCTCTGTGGATGACGAAGAGAGTTCATGCAAACCTGTAGGTTTCTGATTAAGACCAAAGTCTAAACTTGCATTTCTTGTACCTGCAATTTTGTATTCTCAGCTGCATGAGCTAGGGAAAGTGAGTCAGAGGCTCATTGCTGGAGGAGAAGGTGATGCCAAGATCTTTATCAGAAATTACAGTGTCTCTAGTGTACATTTCCCTTCAGTTTGTTGCTTCTCTTCCCATGCATATTCTCTTTAATTTGCTTTCCATTTGTTTCTTTGCTGCCTTCTTACCCTTCTTGTATTTTCTGGCATTCTCCCAATGTAATCTGTATGGCTTTTAAAAACTTTTTATAAATTCTTTGAACTAAACTATTGATCTTAATCTCTTACTCTTCTGGTTATGCAAGGGCAGAGACAGTATGTTCCTATCTGCAGTGACAGTCCACACTGCCACCTTATCTGTAGAGGTGGTGAACTTGGGACAAAAATGCCTAAGAGCTACAAGAAGTTTTGAAGCTCAGCCAGGATGCAGAGACAATATATATCAAATCTTTTCCTACTTCCATTCAAGATTGGGCACCCTTTATTTCCTTAACATGTCATAAAAACAGAAGAGGAGGGAACATTGAAGTGGACAGTTCAAACTGAGAGAGTTAGCGTTTTATATGGATGAGTTAGACAGATCAAGAGCCAAGATGAAAATTGCAGCTTATCCCATTTTTTCATTTTATTGAAGTTATCATTTAAATCTTGGCAGAGACAACATCTGGAACAATATTCATTTTAATATGACATAAATTATCATCATAAGGAATATGGCAGAATGATCAGCAGCCAGAGAGAAATAATTTCTGAGATGGATAGCTAACATTTCTTGAGAATTCAGTCAATTAAGAAATATGATTGCTTATTTGATCACATCAGCTAAATTACTGAAACAAATAGTAATGGAACAGTATGAGATGCAGATGTGATGAAAAATATTTTGAGGCATTATTTCACAGATCTAAATCCTGTACTGTTTCCAGAGGCAGTGTTCCACAGAAATAACAGGACATTTCTTGAGTGACAACAGAATAGGAAAAAAACCCCAGAAAAATAAGTTGTCAGTCTGGCAGAAAAGTTTCTTACTTGTGGTTACTGTCTCTACATTTTGTTTGCAAAATACAGCAAGCCTGTTAAGCCGCTAAAACTATGTTTACTTTTATTTGGTTTGTTAGAACCAGACAGGTAGGCAAGACAGCGGAGATACAAGTCCCAGATTTGGCATGAACCAAAAGCCATCCTAGAGCCACAATGAAATCTAGGTTTAACTTTCCTAGAGAATTTATCTTGTAACATTGGACAAACTATTTCGTTTGCCTGGGCCTCCATATCTTATCTGTGCAGAACAAAGGCTGTCATGCCATGCGCTTTGCTGCTTAGTAGGAAGAGGCTCATACATGAGTTGTGGGCATTGGTAAAAATCTCAATACTTGGGGGAGAACCAAGAGTTTTTCCAGTACAAAACAATACGAAGAGAGAGAGAGCACACATTTAAATTAGGCTGCAAAAATGTACAGCCAGGATATGTTTCTAAGGTTATGGAATCTTCCAAATGAACTCTGATCAGAGGTCTTAGGTCTGCACATCTGTGCTGATATTGCCCCAGTTGACTCAGAAAATGATGCCAATTTTCTCCTGTTATTTGGTTACCCCAGAAGAAGTCTTTGAGGCATAATTAGTAGTTTTGCAAAGTAATCACAGAAAGTAATTTCTCCTGCTTTAGTTTGTAAGAGACTTCACAGCATAAAATTTCTTCTAATAATGTTTTCCCATTGCTGGCAAAGCATTTTTATAATGCTTTAAGGATGTGCAGTAGTGGCTTCCTCCAGGAAAACCTCCCTGTTAGTGCTGAGGAGCTGATTCCAAAATCCAAGTGAGAGAGGTCAAATCCAGGAAAAAAATAGAAAAGACTAATGCCAGAATTAAACTGTTCACTGATGCTTTGATCGTCTCCATGAGACACTGTGATAGGGAGATAAAATGGACAATAAACATTCCAGTGCAGCTGGAGTGTATCAGGTCTGCCACAGGTAAAGGATTTAGTCTTCTACTCAAAAAAAGGCATTGATGCAGAAGGTGTAATGGAAGTTGTGAAGTACTGAACTGATTTAAACTTACTTGGTCATCTATGATAGATAGGAAGTTGCTAAGAAAAGAAAAAAGAGAGGGGGAAAGAGAAAGAAAAACATGAAAGAATAACTGGTTAACATTATTATTATTATTATTATTCCAATAAAAGAAATATAATATTAACATGAAAGCCAAGCCAGTATTTTTTGAAGGCTTTCACAGGGACCCCTAAATATTTTACACAGGTTAATACAGATATATTGCCCTTAAAAATTTCAAANTCAATGACACATTCCCACTTTCTCCAAAGATAACCCCACAGCCTTGTTTGTTCCAGGCAAAACACTTGCACAGGGCTCATGCTTGCTAAAAGATAAAACATTGACCAAATTCTGTATAAAGCTGCTTAAGATTATTTTCTATAAATAGAAATTTCTATTTCTGTAAATTTCTTCTTAAGCACTACTTTAGCCTCAAATTGCTGGGTTTGGAGCAGGAATTGCTGGGTGAAATTCTGTGCAGAGATCAAACTGAACAGCACCTTTAAGATCTGTAAACTCCTAAATGAGTATAGTTAGCTTACCTTATGTTCCTGATGCATGTGATTTCTTTGACTATTTCATACCATTCAGCAAATAAAAATTTGTTCTTAAATTTTTTCTAAAAATATTATAGTTCTTGTGTGTAGAACCCATTCAGCATCCCAGCCAAATAATTTGTGAATTGGTTGACCAGTTTCACTTCACTGACTAAAGAAAGAAACAAGTAACTGGGCAACATAAAACCAATTCTTAGGCTTCAGTTCAGTGAACAGTTTTAATGAATGTACTCAAATACTGAGGAGTTCAGAAATCAAGAACAATTCAGAGAAAGAAGAGAAGGTTGAACTTACTGGGTGTTGTATTTGTGGTGTACAATTCTGTTGTGAGGCTGATACTGTCCTCTTTGCATTCTTCTCACCACCATTGCTGAAGCCCTGGAACCTCTTTATCCCTTCTTTGCTTTGGGGCCTCCTGAAACTGCTGTATGTTTTTTATGCTATCATATTTACTTGCACTGAAAGGTACTGCAAATCAGTTTACAGTTATGTATAGCATCACCTTTGACATATCATCTTGGTAAAGAGACTTGTAACATTTCCAATTCAAGCCTTTATGTCACGTTTTATAAATCCTCCAGCTTTCTAATTACATCAGGCTGAAGACAGCAGTATAAATGTTAGCCTCACAGACTGATCTGCAAGGAATGGTAGACATCTATTTTAAAATATGAGTCATCAGAAAAGGCAGTGATTTTGCAAAGTCTCTTTTTTATATTAGGCTTTAATTCACGAAAGAACACAAGAGCTCTGACTCTTTACCTTGTAATTGGAGATAAGTTGAGTGGAATTAATGGATCTACATTATTAAGAAATAGAAGGAATTGGCTAAATTTTGTCAAGGGTTGTGATTTTTACACCGCCCCTTTACATGAAACACAAGAGATTGCTTCAAGAGATTCAGAGCTAATACACAGAATGAAGGAAAAAATACTTTTCTTTATTAAGTATATGAATAGCGACTCCTCTGGGGGTTAATCAAGGCAAACCTTGAGGCTGAATTACCAAGAGCAGCAGTGGATTTCCTTAGAAACAGCTACTGTTTTACATAGTACAGGCCATTTCTTTGCTGAGTGAAAATTGGTATCCTTGTATTTTGTGAATGAAATGCAGGAGCTGCTGCTGCTCAGAACAGTTAGTTAGGTGGTGCCTTCTTTGCCTCACTGGTCACTTATGAAGTCTCCCAGGCACATCCCCAGATAAGGGTTGAGCCAGGGATTATCTGAGAGCATGTGACCCCCTACAATTCCATCAGACCAGAACAGGCACTGAGAGAGCTGGGCAGTGTTCTCACTGTTGTCTTTACAGGGTTGAGATGATCAGGGAGCCAGCATGCAGGTTAGGGTGTTCTGGTCCAGCTGAGCAGAGAGCTAGACAGGTAAAATCCTGGCTGGGTGCTGCAGTGGGAGGACATGGTGGTTGGGTTGTCCCCTGTTTGATGCCAGTGACAGTGGGGGTACCACAGGGTCAGTCCTGGGACTCATCCTGTTTAACACCATTTTCAGTGACCTGGAGGAGGCAACAGAAGGCACTTCTGTGGGGTTTGCAGATGAGAACAGACAGTTGGGCATAGATGGGAACAAAGCTATGCTGCCTCATAAAAGCAGAGGATGTAATACAAAATGTACAGCTCTTTCTCAGCCTCCTCCAGCTGCCTTGTTTACAGTGCAGCTTTACTTGTTACTTGTATTTTGTTTAATCTCTCTTTGCAAGTGATCTACTGGGCATAGACCAGTGCCAAGGGCAAGGAAGCATCACTCCACAGAACTATGCTTACTTCAGCTTTCAGTATGTTATTGTTTCCCTTCTTGTCCCTCAGGCCCTCATAAATCTCATAAAATCCTTTTCAGATTGAAATCCTACTCTTCCCAAGCAGTAACGTGTTTTACAGCATGTATTTCTCTATAGTTATCTGGGTCTCTTGTTGACAGTCTTTAGGTATCAGTTCCTTGGCTGGTAAATATCTTCCTTATTCTTAAATCTATCCACTTGGTTTTGTTCAGAGCAATGCATGAGGATAATAAATTGGCCCACAAGTGCCTGACTCTGCTTAGTTCTTTCTGTCATGCCAGTGTTTCATAATGCTGAATCCTGGGAATGTCTTGAAGAAGCCAGCAGCATTTTCTCCCCTTGCACATCTCCCAGAAGAGCCGCAAGCTGCCTGGATTTCTCTAGTAAACTCACTCAATGGATGTCCTTCCATAAATGGTGTTCCAGTAGTTTAATTGATTTATTCCAGAATATGAAAATAAACAGTTGTTTTGAATGCCAATTTTAAGACTTGCAAAATGGAACTATGTACATGCATAAGATGAGACCATAAATCAGCTCAATAAAAGAGCTTTGTAAATATTTATGAGCACAGGGCTCCTCATTTCACATATCTTACTCCTTCTCTGTACTCATCCTAAGTTTTCACTTGCTTTAGTTTATAGCTGGTAGTTTGGGCTGAATACCTGACATTGCTCGATTGCTGCCTGTTTTCCCTGGTATTGCATATACCACAATCCTAGATTTTTAGTGGCTGCAGGTGTATGATCTATAGAAAGAAACATTTTTACATGGAGGGCCGTATTCTAAATTCTGATGGACCCACACTGTACTGTGTGAAGTTTAGCAGGCGCCACATTAATGAACTAAAGCACAGCCTGGAGTTTCCCGCTTGAGCTGCCACCCCTCACTCAGCTGCAGGCAAGGCAGGATCCACGTTTTCTTTTTTTGTTGGTATCAGAATGGGGCTGGTTATTCGGAAGGGTGAGGAAAGGGAGATTAAAAAGGTGGTTGATAGGATGGAAAATAAAGGTGTGGAATGACAGAGAAGTGAAGCGGCTGTGAAAGAACTAATGAATCAAAGCTGTAAGGATACAGCAGAAACAGTCTGATGGGGCCTGCAGAGAGGGGTTATCATCTCATGCAAAAATCTTTGTCTCCCTGGCACCTTCTCCTATGGCCGTGATTCTTCTCCAGGCATCCTGGCCTTTTGGTGGCACGGAGGAGAGGAAATGACATTTTTACTCCTTCCTTTGCAGCAGTCATAGAGGACAGCAGAAGGATGTAATCATATAGACATTTTCTTTTCAATTTTTACAAAGGTGTACATGTGCTTATTTTTTTCCATTTGTGTCCATGTTAGTGCTGGAATTTTTATTCTCCTCTCTTGTTCTATTCTATTCTCTTCATTAATTCACACCAAAATCTCTGCATTTTCTCCCTATTTCACTAGTATCAGGTAGCACTATGTTGATATAATAACCAGAAACAAATTCTAAAAATAAACCTACTGATAATTTCCTAGTGTTTTATTGACCAGACCCTTGAAGTTCCTGAGTGGTCAGTTTGGACTGAGATAAGTGCTATCATTTTTCTTCTCTCTTGTCTGCTGGCTTTTCTGCCTTTTTGAACTGCAACCCACAAGGGGGCTGAGCAGGAGGTGCTTGTGGCAATTCAGGATGGATTATTCTCATTGAGGAATTGGCTTCTGCTGTTTCATGAGAGGCTTTGGCAGATCAAAAGCTGTTGCTGCTGAGATCCTGCCAGGCATGCTTTCCAGGTATTTCTGTATGTCTTCACTGAAACTGTGTGGGATCAGTGGAATAGGGGAATTTGGGTATGAAAACATTTTTCATTATGTTTACACGTCCTAATTAGAGATTTATAAGGATAGCCAGATATGCTGCCTTTTAAACAATTACTTGTTTTCAATTGTGTTTGCATTTTTATTAGTGAAATATAACAGAGAAAGATAACTTATTAATTTGCATGCAGACTTATCAGAAGATTTCTGTACATTGTACAACTTTGCATCATTTAATGTCTTAGCATACATTTAATCATGCAGATTTAAGTGTCTTCCTGACTGCAGTGGTATCATTCATTAATAGTTACCCTGAACTCTGATGATCATAGTTTTGGCATAAACACAAAAAAAATATTTTCTTCAAAAAGTAGATTTTGGAAAGCTTATTGGCGATTCTTTTTGAAGTTATGACTCATTTTCTATTTTTAGACACAGGATGTTTGTCTTTGGTGAGCAGTGCTTAAGGCTTTTATTCTTTCATTTGCATAATCTGTAGTCACTGGCATTCCCCAGGGATCAATACTGGGTCCAGTTTTATTCAACTTGTTTATCAGTGGCACAGGATAACCCTCAGCAGGTTTGCTGATGGCACTGAACTGGGGGAGTGGCCGACACACCTGAAGGCTCTGCTGCCACTCAGTGGGACCTGGATAGGCTGGAGAATGGGGCAGAGAGAAACAAAATGGGCTACAGCAAGGGCAAGTGCAGGGTACTGCCCCTGGGGAGGAATAACCCCAGGTGCCAGCACAGACTGGGGACTGATCTACTGCAGAGCAGCTCTGTGAGAAGGACCTGGGGGTCCTGGTGGGTGACAAGCTGACCACGAGCCAGCAGCGCCCTTATGGCCAGGAGAGCCAACGGTGTCCTGGGGTGCATTGGGAAGAGTGTGGCCAGCAGGTCAAGGGAGATGATCCTGTCCCTCTGTTCAGCCCTGGTGAGGCCACCTCTGGAATACTGTATCCAGTTCAGGGCTCCTCAGCACAAGAAAGAAAAGGAGATATTGGAGAGGAGCCAATGGATGCCACAAAGACAATTTGGGGTCTGGAGCATCTCTTATGAGGAGAGACTGAGGGAGCTGGGCCTGCTCAGTCTGGAGAAGACTGAGAGAGAATCTCACAGGTGCATTTAAAGCTCTCAGAGGTGGGTGCCAAAGAGGATGGTGCCAGACTCTTCCAGTGACAGGACAAGGAGCACTGGCCATAAACTAAATCATGAGGAAGAACTTCTTTCCATTGAAGTTGGCAGAGCACTGGCAGGCCACTCAGGCAAGTCATGGATTCTCCATCTGGACACATTCAAAACCCACGTGGATGAGTTCCTTTGTTACCTGCTCTAGGTGACCCTGCTTTGATGGAAGGGTTGGACTGGATCATCTCCCGAGGTCTATTCCGACCCTAACTATTCTGTGATTCTGGGATAGTCAAAAAATATATAAGGTCTTTTCTAAGTAACTTAACTTCCAAGTTATCGCTTCATCTTATGTTTCCTGATAGCCAGTTCCTTGCAAATCGCATCCATGGCTTTCTGCAGCCCTCAAGTTGCTTTTTCAAGATGTCATGATCTGCACATCCAGAACATGGGGCTGGGTTGCAATCCACATATGATGAGTCAAGGGCCAGTGGAATTTAAAAATGCAGAGTAGCCACCATGAACATTTCAAGAGCATCTTGAGAGAAATTAATGATGATTCCTGTGGTGGGTTCAGTTGCAAAACCAGCACGATACCACTCTCCATCTACTTCCCAGGAAAAAAAAGAGAACATAATTCTGGTTTGTTTGGTTGTTTTGTTTTTTTTTTTAAACAGAACCTCTGCTTCTGTGAAATTAATTAAGAACAGGAGCGTATCCTGGTACTAGCAGATATCTTTGTTGATGTGTACATCAACAAGCCCAGTCTGAGATGTTTCCTTGGATGTGCAGAACCAGTTCTTTTTATGCAACAGGGAGCAACATACAAACGCTCAGAAGCAGTGGTTGTGATGTTACATACCTGCTTTCACTGCAGTCCCACTCCTTCATCTTGGACAATCCAGGACTGGGTTCCCTGATGAAGCTTCCTCTTAAAATTATGCCTCTCCAGAGATATGAGATTGTCAAGGACCAGTGTTTGCAACACTAAGTACAGTAAATGCTATTGTATTATCCAACAGTAGCAAATTAACTAATCCCGCTCCTGTCACTTTCTAACAGGATAATGTTAAAGGCATTCCTCTGGGATGGAGAGTAATAATTTGCTAATTCCCCTCAGTATTTCATGCTTCTCAGTATTGCAGCTAATTTTCTCTGAGTACCTTATTAACATTCACAATGACTTTGCAGTCCTCCCCTAATGGCTCTCCGAAGAGGCAGTGACTGTGAAGGTGAGAGCTGACAGTGACATGTTTTCCTCCTTTTTCTCTACAGACTGTATTATCCTGGTTTCCATCCACTGAGGGCTGTCCAGCTGATGCGAGTGGGCAAACTGCAGTACAGTCAAGACATGTTTCCTCAGGCACTGGAAACCTTGAAACAGGTTGGTATGGTGAAATACTTTTTCTCTATCCTCCTCCCTTGCTTCCCCCAAAACTGCTGTGTGACTCTCCCTTCATGTCTTTGGAAGCTCCTCACCACTTCCGTCAGTGGTGTTTCCCCAGGCTGCAGATGGGTGTGGTGATGGGTCACCGTTGCTTAGCACACAGCATTTCAGGCACCGACATTCTCCAGCATCAGTCACAGCTAATTACAGTTTGATAGCTCAGAGGTGCCTGGATGAAAAATTACTGTTAGATCTGAAGAGATAAAATTATCTCCATGCTTCATATGTGCCTTATTCCCATAGCAAAGTGATTCTGAGAGTACTGAAAGTACAGGAACAGGAGGAGAGATGTACTTTCTACCCTCCTCATTTCCTATTGAGTTCTGTGATTTCAGGCTGGAAAACTTTGTCTTTAATGTGTGTATTTTATTGTGAGTCACATTGAAATCAACAGGCATGTTTCTTGATCCCTCGTATTTTTTATTGTTCATCATTTTTGATCTTGTTTTGCAGCTGTGCTTTGTTAGTTACATTTCAGCTTTAAGCCATCCCTCTTGTACCTGAGCTGACTTTTATATTCATTTCCTTGTACCTCAGGCTTTTATTTGCCCTGCTGTTCTATTGCTGTTAGTATCATCTTAAATATATCAAATAATCCCTTTCCATGTGCAACATGTCCTCGGGATGTAGAATCTTGCCTCCCATCTCAAGCCCTCAATCACTGTTTTTCTCCCCCTGGAAGATGTGCTGTTTCTAGTTTCCCTCAAAAAGGTCTTATTCTCTTATGTTACTGATTGTCCTGTGATCAGCTTGCCCTGAAGACACTACACCCTCCGTGAGGTTCCCTGTCCTGACTTCCCACTCGCCTTCAGTTCCTGACACAGCTCCTCGTTGCCTTTGCTGGGTTCTGCCAAAAGCCACCTGGCTCAGCTACTTGCCTGCATCTGCTGGGCAGGAGCAGGCCCTGTTGTGGCACCAGTATTGGAAAGAAGTGAAGAATTTGTCTTTATATTCCCTGTGATTAATGCTCATGCTATATGAAGCGCTTTGTGGCAAAGAGTTAGGGCAACTGCTTGGAATAGAAGGGGATAGGTGTCTCCACTGGGGGTGGGGGGAGAGGCGCTTTTCCACTCCTGCCCAGGTCCCCTATAAAGATAATATCAGTCATGACTCTCTAGGTATTAGTATATTGTACTTACCTTTTCTTAAACCCCCATATGTTTTTGGTTTTAACACGTGATTAATGATGCAAGCCGAATAACCAATAATTTTCATATGTTGAAGTAATAAATTAGTATTTAATATGATGCCACTCTTCTAAAGTCTTGGTATAACTTTAATCTTCACTTGATATATTTTACTTAAATTATAGCCAATTCTGATCATTATAAAGCAGACAGAAGAGTAATCAATTCTGGTTTTATGCATTATTCAGAAGTATGTCATATATCTGTCATGTGCCACGTAATCCTCTGCTCTTTCCCCCAAAATATTTATAATTTCCAGAAATTGAGACTTGCACTTTCATTTACTGCTACAATTATATCAACATGTATTGCTCTAATTGCATTTCTAATGTGATAATGCATTAGAGAAAACTGGAGTGAATTCCCCTAGACACAAATAAATGCTGCTGGTCAGTAAAGGCGGACATTGCAATGGGGATTTATATGTTTTTGGTGAAACAGCTGCCCATTGCAAGCCAGATTGCTACTCTATGATCCTTTGGAAGCTGAGCAATGCCCAACACAGACACCTTTTCTAGGCTGTGACACCCTCTTTCTCTGCAAAGGGACATTGAGGTGCTGCTTGCTTTTCTGTGTCATACTTCAGTGAGCCTCTAACGGAGGCTCCAAGCCATTGGTGCTCCACAAGGACACAGTAAGTGCTTCACAGCTGAGGTGTAGAATCCTGTTGTGACTTTGTCTATTCCCTATTCAGCCTCCCCTTTTTCATTTACGTGTGGGACAAGGAGAGACTAACTCACACTCTCTGGGAGCACAGCTGAGAGGAGGAAAAGCTTCTGTCATCCTGTTTCTCCATGTAGCTTCTTCAGATGAGCTCTGCAACGGATTCACTTCCTTGCCATCTACATGGGAACAAATTAGAGGAAGATATAATTCCCAGTTTGTTGTGACTAAAGGATGTGATTCCTGATATTACTCAGATAATGTCCTAGAGTTATATGAGAACACAATTTGCCCCTTTGTGATTAGATGTGTCAACAGAGCATGCCACATGCTCAGAGCAGAAACTCGATTACCTTCTCTGCTTCATTACTCTTCTTAATACACTCTGACAATGAATAGCAGCACCCTGTTGGAACCCTCGTCAGACTAATTTCACTGTGGCATTAAGCAGAAGGATATGGAAGGTGCAGAGGAATTGGGATCTGAGTGGAATTCACCTCACATATAAATCCTGTTTAATCAGGCACAGCCTCAGAGCTGCTGGGGATTGACGGCCTCTCTGCAGCAGATACGTGGTTTGTTAAGACCAGTAGATCTAGTAGATCTTCACATTTGGCTCTGCAGCCCAGCCCTCACTGCTGCTCTCTGTGTCACAAAAAAATGAATCAGTGTCATAACCACCTTGCTCCTGGGGCCCTATGGGTTTAGCTCTCTGTCCTGCACCCCTGAAGAAGGCTTAAATAATGTGGAGGGCATTATGTTGCCCATTAGAAAGAAATCACCCTCTAAACTTATATTAGGCCCTGCAGAATCCTATTTGCTAGATTTGGAAATAGAAGTTTTACGGAGAGGCAGTACTCCTCTGGAATAAAAACTGAAGGTAGCCCTTGGTTTGTTTTACAACCAACATAGTGTTTTTAAGTTTATATACATATATATGAAAGACATAATAGAGGACTGGTTGAATTATAGATCTGGAAAGCTTTTGTCAGCAAAACACAGGAACTGGAGCCAAGTCTGAAAAATAATTTAAAGAGCCTGACATGGCATGGTCATGGGAGTACTTTTGTCCTCCATGAGCCAATGGGTATGGCTGTCTTGTCTCGTGAGCATCTACAACAAGGACTGTACAACTTCTCTTCTTATAGAAATCGCTGTTGTGGAGGCAAAAAGCACAGGAATTGGTGTAAAATCCTTCCCAGTTCTCACAGGAGCACTGGAGAAATCCCTTCTCTAGGTGTTTGCTTCAAACACTGAATTGTTTATGAGCTGTCGTTGATAATATTCCTGTGCCTGCTTTAACATCTTTCCCCCTTCAATCAAGAGATGGAAAACCACAGATACTCCTGAAATACTAGCCTACACTTCCTGCCACTCTGGCACACAGCCACAACAGAGCTGTGCCATCCTGCATCTGCCCACAGTTCCCCACAGCCATGGCCATGGGCATCCTCTCCCATGGCCATGCAAATCAGGCACAAACACCTGCGCTGCTCCTCATTTACATTCATGGAGCAGCAGCCCTACCCTCGGATCTAATGGAGTTTGCATTCTTCAGGGAGACAGGGTGTGGCTGATGACACCATGGCTGGTTGTGGCACCGTTGTAGTTTTCATAATTAGATTTGCTCTTTTAGCTGAGAGGGAGACCACACAGACCGCATGAATCTGCTCAACCTCAGCTCTGCTGGTGAGCTGTGGGATTGAGGAGTGCAGGGCCATGGGCAGAGAGCCCACATGTTCCTGCTTCTGTCCAGTAAAACAATTCCTTGCACTCAAGCTGAAATTATCCCCAGTTTTGCACTGACCTTTGCCAAAACAGCTGCATAACCTAATACCAGCAGCTGGTTCTGACCAGAGAGATGGTGTGAGATGGTACATTGCACAAGAATGATCTCCTCCAAGGAAACAAAAGGATAAAGACTGAGTGCTTTTGTCTGCCATACTTAGGAAAGAAAATGTTGGTGGTGGGAGAAAGGCAGCAATGGTAGCATTAACTCAAGATTAGGTTTGATATTAAGGACTATTAGTTTTTAATGGAGGTATATCTATGCAGACATCTCTGGCTTTGCATCTCAGAGTGTCAGGGTCCAAGTTCATCACTATGAGCCTGACCTCGATCCTGTAGTGGGCCTACAGGAGTGTTGTAGATCCAGGTCAGCTGCCCCAGGATTGTCACTCAGATGTATCCAGATGCACAGCTCTTAGCATACATCATTCACAATAAATCCATCAGCTTTCTGGGTCAGGGCATGCAAGCACCATGCACCAATATGTCAGGATCCAGGGCAAATTCAGCCAGCCACTTTGCTCTAGGGTGATCCTATCCCCTCCTAGTTAGCCTGGGTGCAGCTGCATATTACAAAAATTTAGTATTTCTGATTTTGTTTCACATTTTTTTGCCATTTTAAAAGCGATTATAGTATTTCTATCATTCTTTTTAAGTGAGTGTGCTTTATCATTCAATAGTAGGGCACTGTGGTTTCTTAAAACATATTTGACTCTTTTCAGAGCTCCTTGCTATGATTCATTTTGACTGATAACTCAACTTGTTCTTTCAGTCTTGTGCTGCCTCCCTCTTTTAAGAATTAGCAAATTGGAAGCAAAAATAAACTGTGCTGGAATTTCCATATGCTTCCTAGTCTCTATAATTTGGAAGTAGGCTATCATTCATTCCACAAAAATATATATTTACTTTTATCTATCCAATTTAAATGAGGCCCCTTCCTCAACATTTCTTGCCCTAAACATACTTTTTTCTGCAATTTAAAGCCAATTTAGCTTGAATTTTGTCAGCTGACTGGACAAGGAACCCTTTGAAACACAGGCTGCATTTTGCTTTTTTGCAATTCTTCAGTTTAGGATGATGAAAAATCTGTGATCTTTTCTCCTGTCAGAAGACTACTAGCTCCCTTGTTCTATCTTCAGAAGTGCTGAATCAGCTTCCATCTAGGACTTCCCTCCTTGCAGGAGGAATTTAATAGAAGGAAGAAGCAGAAATGTC
This sequence comes from Bombycilla garrulus, assembly GCA_013400315.1. Lineage (NCBI taxonomy): Eukaryota > Metazoa > Chordata > Aves > Passeriformes > Bombycillidae > Bombycilla > Bombycilla garrulus. The sequence continues at coordinate 490,117 of VXBU01008823.1, forward strand.
ATATGAAAAGTGATGATCTAAACATGAGCTGGGCAAAGACCATTGCAGACATATCTGTGGGAGGAAATCAGTAACACTACAGGCAACATCAGCAAGCATCAATTAGCCCAGCAGCAGAAGGTGACAAACACACAGAGAAAATAATCCCTGGGAAATGCAGCAAGGACCCATTCCCCTGCATGCCTTTTGACAGTGAAACTATTAATGTACTCATTTGTTTGATGGTATGTGTAGTTGCTCCTGGTTGAGTTAAGGTACTTTATTCCATGGGTTAAGCATTAATCCATTTCTATTTTTACAGGACTTTCAGGCTCCTAACGTGACGGACATCACAGTCATCTTTTAAATAATGTATCAATACCTTGGGTGTTGTAGTTGTTGACCAATCTTGAAATGGCCTTCCCTTCCTGTCTCAGTGCAGAAGTATCTCTCTCTGCTATTCCAAACATCCAGTTGTGCCAACATATCTGTGGGTTTTAACAATGTGTCAATGCCTCCTCCTTTGTCAGGGACAAATCACCATGCACTTTGGGATGCTTCCCTCCTATTTCAGCCATGCCATGCATTCAAGCCCCAAGGTGCAGCCACTTGAGGTCCAGTATTCACATCCCACCCTGCCCCAGGGTCCAGCCCCTTTGCCTGGTCTACACAATGACTAACATTGTCCCTTTCTGTTCTTTCCTAAAGGCCTATAATATTATGAAGGTGACCCATGGGACAGATCACAGCCTGATGAAAGTCTTGATGGAGATAAAGGAAGAGTGTGAGGCCATGATGAGAATACAGTGAAGATAATCTCTTGTCTGAAAAACAAAATATTCAAGGACAAAGAATATGTTTTTAATTTCATTGTGAAACTTTTCAATGGTTTTAGTGATTTTTCTTTAGGTCCTATTTGCTTTACAAAAAGGTTTAATATTGGTTGTGCTGTATGGTCTGAATTGATTTGGTGTTTGGCAGAATTCCTGTAATTTTCAGAGGATTTTTTTGTCATCAATCATCAGTCTTATTGACAATAACTAATAACACCTAATTATTTGATTGTAAGTATTGGGAAATGCATACAGAGTCTTCATCAGTTACCAAGTGATCTAATTCCATTGATATCAGCAGTCAATTTTTATGTCAGTTTATGCCAGCAATTAGGAATCTCTTACCAGACACATTATAAATTAAGATAATATACTTTTTTCCCTTTGCCTTGCCCTGTGGTAGGGTTTCCAAAAGCCTGATCTGGTGCTCTTTGACATCAAATAAGTTTCCCAATGTTTTAAAAGAAATTTTCTTCCCTCCCAATAGATCTGCAGGGCTTTGGCCCTCTTCTTCTTCCATTTCATACCTTATAATATTGAGTACTAAGATGGATTAAATAAAAAAATTTATCAAAAGTGGAAATTGCTTACTCTGCCTTTTCCCCATTTTGCCAGCTTCAAGAGTTTCTCACTTCATAACAGTTTTAAAAACAGATATTTGGACCTGTGAACTCAGTGCTATGGCTTCTAGACCTTTCTGAGTCTGTGGGGTTTGAATGTCATGTCCCCACACAGAGAAGCCCAGAGATCTACAGATGAACATTGTCATCCGTGGGGAAGACAAGGATGTCTTGGAAAGCACAGGCATGCTATTTCCCATGCTCATCAGCAAAACACTTGTTCTTGCCAGAGTTGTTTACTTCCATTTTTTAACACAGAAACAAATATTAACTAAAGCCAATATTTATGAGGGACATTGAAACTTAAATAATTTAAGGCCTTTGAAAGTATTGCTTCAGGTGTGTCACTCCTCTAACAATTTATTGCTGCTACTCCAGCCATGACTGTTACTTCATTAATCCATCGTTGTTGTAAAGTCAGGCTTTCTTCACACCAGTAACCTGACACCATTAATTATTACAAGATGAGAACACATTTAAAAAGAAAATGAACACTCTGGGCATAATTTACAGCCACGGCACACGAATGCTAACGCTGAGGAAGATATCTCCTTTCAAGACGTTTGAATTTGTTCCAGCATTTGGAGCGTTCACTTGCCCGGCAGTAATGTGTGAGCACTAACCTCTGAAACGCAGTGCATTTCTGGAGTACGTAGCATGGCTTGCTGCCAGAGGCCAGGTCGTATCAGCCACCCAAGAAATGCAGTAATCCTCACAGAAATTCACTGCTTGGTTGGGTCTTCCTGCTATTATAAAAAGGAAATTGTCTGGGGGAAAAGGTCAGACCTTTGCATTTATTGGGAGTTCCAACAAAGTACTGATGGACAACCAGTCTTCAAAACGCATTTTCTGGTTTTAAATGGGCACATGCATATTAGAATTTATGTGATTTTTGTGTAAAGATGATGCTTATGCTATCTTGTGTTTACATATCTGGTTCTAAGATTTGCAGATGGAGGGGGCTTCAGAATGTAAGGTCAGGTGATGCATTAGTTTGTGCAGCATATCCTGGGAGACAGCCCAGAAGCTCTCCTGCACGCAGACACATCTGAAGGTGTGAACTGCAGCAGTTTGCTGGGGCTTCTGCTACAAGGACACCTCAACAGTCCAGGGTAGGAGCTGGGGGAAAGGCAGAGTCGCCTGCTGTCACTTCAAAGCAAGCTGAAGCACCTACCTGTGCTGTGGCCTTCTCTCCAGCAGTGATCTTCTCTAAGAAGAAACTTAGAGAAAAGGTAAAAAGGAAACAGTTCAATGGCAGCCTGATGGGAAACAGAGAAGAAGCATGCTGTCGGCTGTGGAGTGTCACAGCAGCTGCTGTGCTGCCATGAGTGCAGAGCTGTTGGAAATCCATCTGCAGCTCAGTGCAAGAAACTGAATGGGCACCAGGATGGGCTGTGGCTCAGGGTCCTAGGGGCACCACCACCTTGCCTACCCTGCCTGGCCTTCTCTGGGCTGCTCTGAGGAGGTTCCTTAGTGTGGGGGCATAACCCATGCTTTATATCCATTACTGTTGATGCAAAACTTCTTTCAGCTTGTTCAAGGCAAGGGTCACGTTTTCTGGTTGTTTTCAGTCATTTACTGAGCAATTTCTTTTGGAGATTCCCATGCACTAACACCACCAGCAGTGCTGGCAGTGCTGCAGGGGAGGTTGTTGAGGGTAGATTTTTTTCTCCTGGTGGTCCTGCTCCAGTCTATTTTCTGCAGAGAATGCTGGTCTGTGATTGTGGAGGGATTTACCTGAATGCATTGTTTGAAAGTGCAGCAGCAAGCAAGGGTGCCAAGGAAGAGGCAGCATTAGATAAGCGCTCATTTCAAATCAAGTAATGTTATCTTTGCACAGACATCATGTTTCAATTTTCATGAATAATATCTGTCAAAATTTTCAGGTGCTGGTATTAGTGGTAAGATAGAGATGCTAAAGTCAGAAAGAGGCAGACTGCAACATTATCTATAATGCTGACAGGTTTGCTGCTTTTCTGGTGCCTTTTGGAAAGCAATGGTTACTTGAGTTCACCTCAAGTTTTAGGAATGTATTTTGAGTTACTTGTGTTTTGTCACTCTCCCTTAAATTAGTCCAGGAAAAGCAATGTTAGATTGCACTCAGAGGGAGCAGAATTGCATTGTGTGTTTGGAAGAAAAGCCGTAGCCAAACACAGGGAAAAAAACATGGGGAATGATACAGTTTTGCTAAGAATAACTGGTTACAGTTGAACAGAACATTTGTCTTTAAAAAAAAAATGCTCCCTAAACTCTTTTATTTCTTTAAGTATGGCTTAATTCTCTGTATGTGTGCCCCTCAAGGGTGCGGACCTGATGTTGGAAGTAAAAACTCTCCAGGTCCTTGGCAAACAGACTATTATGCGGTGCACAGTAGAGGTAGTAGAAATTAAAAGAAAAGCAGTGAGGGGAAATGCAGCAAACCAGTCTTTTTAGAGTTTTGAGCTCTTTGAGTCTATCAGCCTGTGTGTGAAGTCTATCATGCATGGGTTTATGCCAAGAAAACTTGCCCACTACTCAGCCTTTTTTCTGCTTCTCATTGTAACCCTCTTTTCTGATAGCTAGGTTTATAAGTGAGGTTTTCTTAGACTTGTTATTTTTTTTCTACAGAGCATGTTAGTGAAATACAGAGGCTATTTCCCCACACAGTATATTTCAAGTAGTCCCTGGCCACTGCAAAGCTCTTAATGAACATAGTTCCAGTTTTCACAGAGGTTGTGCCAATTACGAGGATTTCTTTCCTGAATCAGAATTAAACCTCCATAAGACAAGAAGAAGGAGGAAGGTCTTACAGTTATGGACATGGAGTTCTGGCATGGCTTCTCTGCCGCACTAGAAACTGTGTCTGACCTTGGGCAAATCAGACAAGGATAGATGTCCACACTTGACGTTCCTTATTGTTGATCCTCGGAAAATAGGGAAGGGAAGGGAAGGGAAGGGAAGGGAAGGGAGGAGAAGAGAAGAGAAGAGAAAAGAGAAGAGAANGAAGAGAAGAGAAGAGAAGAGAAGAGAAGAGAAGAGAAGAGAAGAGAAGAGAGAAGAGAGAAGAGAAACTGGCTATGACACTTTCAATAACTCTGCCTGACATGAAGATGTCCAGGTTGATGTCAGAGCTGTAGCAGCATGGCAGTGTCTGTGTTACAGCCCTGCCATCGCTGGCTGTGGGTGGCAAGGGTGGGAGTGGCATCATTGTAGTTGTCATAACTGCAGGTATTACTCTGTGAGAGTTCCTCCACAACTGAGTGCCAAACATGGGCAGAGAGCTGTGAGCTGCCCCTGTCTATGCTGTACCTCCTCCAAATAGATAAGCTTTGTTTCCATCCATGGAGCTTCAACAGCATCTAAAGAGCGGTCACAAAATCCAAAGCAAGTGTTTTTGTTCATTTTAGACCAAAGCCATGTTAGAGTTCCTCTTTTCCTTTTCTTTCTTATTCTTATTCTTATTCTTATTCTTATTCATTTTCTCTTTCCTTTCAATGTCCATTTTTCCGAACAAAACTCCTTTCCATTTTTACAAATTTAATTAGTCTGAAAATACATTTGTTATGGCTGTTTTATAAAATATACCTTACAAGAACATCCAAGTGGGAATATTTCCTGCCCTAAGAAAAAGGAGTGCACCTTACCTCAAAGTCTGTGGTCTGCAATTCTCGCCATTTAGCGCAATGGTTTCTGCTTATCCCTACAACAGTGATGTTTAAGCCAGGCCTTTGTGATCCCCGTTAATATTTCCTGGGGAAAGCTCAATGTTTTCATTTACTCTGCACTTCTGATCAACATGGACAAATCAATTCTAATGCCATCAGTTTTTAGACTTTTTGTAGATTTTAATAAGAACCTTAGAGATTCCCTCCCCCCATATAAAAGAATAACTCAGGCTCAGTAATTAGGCTTCATACAGTCACTGCTCACACTGAGGAACCCAACAGGTTCTTTATAGTTCCCAGGAGACTAATTAACCTTCTTTTAAACATATCTCTATATAGCCACCGAGACAGGCACACACAGAAATGCATACACACAAGATTTTCAGCAGTCTCAGATGCTCCAGCTCCTTGTTAACCAAATTCTGATGGGACTCATGGCAGGAGGGCAGGGATGAAGCATCCTGCCCAAGTTCATTTTGACTCTAAAGATTACTAAAATAGGACAGAACACAATCTCTTCTAATTTCCTTGCCCCCAGGAGGAAGAGAATAATCACACAGCCTCTTCTTTGCTTTAAATTCCCTTCTATCTCTTGGAGTGGGGCAGCCACCACGTGCTGGTCCTGTTACCTGCTCTTTAAGGCACCAGCTAAGTAGCTTGCTCTCCCATCTCTGTTTTAGTTAAGGGCTTGTCTAGTAGGGCTGGCAAGACAAGGAAAGAGCAGTGATTTCTTCCTCCGCCCCTCCAGTTCAGCAGCTCTGATTCCCAGTCCCAGAGGTTCTGAACAGGAAGGTGGAAAATTTACATACATGTTGGAGGAAAACTGCACTTTAAATCACAGGTGATCCCTCTTGACAATTCCACTTGACTTTCAGAGTAGGAGCCAGGAGACAGTAATAGAGAGAGGTGACTGATGAGAAAATTAGCAGAGCACCACTCTTCCCCTCCCCCAGGCCCTGTGCTCTGCTCTGAGCAGTTCTTACCTCTTTACTTTTAATGAAGCTCCTTTTAATGAAGTATTTCTTGTGCTGTCTTCCTGTTCCTGTCTCTCCTTGTGGTGCTGAGAATCCCATGATAAAACAGATAGAGAAGAGGTCTGGCCTGATCCTCCCTGTTCTGTTCCTTGGGGAGACCCAGGTGATGTGTTAGGAAGCTGTGGAGCTGCCATCCCTCCCACTAGCAGCAGCACACTGCAGGAGCCCACAGGGAGGGATGGAAAGGCTGTTGTAGTCTTCGGTTGGAATTTCAGGCATCACACTGCTGTGGGGAGGAATTGCTCTCCATACCTACAGTGGCAGCCATACAGCTGATAGCTGGTAGTCTGGGAACTGGAGTAGCAAAGATCACAGAAGCACAGAAGAAGCTGAGCTGGAAGGGACCCTCAAGGACCACTGAGTTTAACTCCTGGCCCTGCACAGCACCATCCCCAAGAGTCAGACCATGTACTTGAGAGTATCACTGCTGGGGGTTTGCCTCAGCTTTTCTCATTCCCCCCTGTTGTATTCAGTCTCCATGTCAAAGTTATGTCAAGCTCTGCAGTGAGTCTTTAGTGAGGCACTGGTAATGTCTGGATTTCTGTTCTCTCTAATGTCATTAACATGGTGTACCCAACTTGCACCATGAATAAGACTGTGATAAGAATACAATTACTGGGGAGTGATGTTCCCCATCATGCTAACAGAAATGATAATTGAGGAAAAGTCTTACCATGACTTGGGAATGTTAATTTCTGAACATCTGTGGCTGAATGCACCAGTAAATAACAGTATTTTTAAAGGTCAGAGTAATGAGGATATACAAAGACTACTTATCATTACCAAATGTTTTCTGTGGGGACTGTTACATAATTTGTGAAAAATAAACATAAAATCTGATTTTGTGTTTTCTGCAAAGCCCAGAGGAATGCTGATCTCAAGTCTGGGAAAGGGCAGCCTGCCAGCAACCAGGCAAGGATGCTGCCTTATTTACAGCTGAAAAATGAGAAAATCAATAAAAATCCTTCAGATGGGCATTGTCCAAATTCATTTCATTGGGGGCCCCAAAGCAGTTTATGCAATCCATGTAAAGCGAATGATACACCCAGGCCACAAAATTGTTTCACTGTTAAAATCCAAAGCCTTGGCAAAACATGTCCTTCCAAGACAGTGGAGAAGCTTCTCAACAGATCAACATTTATTCTGCTGTGAGAGAGCACTTTGAAATCTGCTGCTAAGTGACATAAAATGATGGTTATTGGATGGTAGGAGTGAAGGGCTTTTCCTTCTTGTGAAATGGAGAAAGACTGGTTTGCTTGGTTGGTCTGCAGGGCTGCAGAGTTGACATGGGTTCAGAACTCTGCAGCCCTGCAGACATGGCCCAGGCTTTAACCTCGCCGTCTTTCCTCTTGACCGAGGCCTGTCAGGCAAGCACTGAGCTGGGCAGGTGTCCCAGTTCAGACCAGAGCCAAATGAGGAGCTGAGGGAAGCAAAGGCAAGGATTTTATTCCTGCCTGATGTGATGCCTTAAGCAATACCATTCCTCTACAAGTGGGAGAATGCAGCAATGTGCCAAAGCCAACTTCAGAGCTTATTGCATTTTCCTCTGTACAGGACAAGGGAGCCTTGGGGTGTTGTTTGGGGCCATCCACCTCACACTGCAATGTGAGCACTTTGTAAGCCTCCTTTTTCCCTGCTCCTCACTGCAGAGAACCAGCATCTTCCTCACTTGCCCACTTTGTGTCCTACTTTGTCCCTGATGCAGCCTCTCGTCAGGGGCCGTTGCTCTTGAAGCTGTGAAGGTTTTACCCTTGTAAACAGATATCAAATGTCCAACTTCTGTTGCAGGGGGAGAAAGGAGGGGACAGAGAACAAAAAGCTCTCTAGAAAATACCAACCACAACACAATAATTTCTGAAGGGGTATGGAAATGTAAGCTTTCTGCTTCACTTTTGGCAAACAGAGAACAACAGCAAAGTAGGACAAACCTTCAACTCCTACACTGGCTTTGGATCACGGCAGCAGTTTCATGCCTGCTGATCTCTGGTACCAGCTGAGCCAGGCCTGTTCTGGCACTGCCCTGTGAAGGGACTTTACAGGGGTTTGGGCTCAGCTGCCACCACCAGTTTGTGGAGCAGGGCTTTGCCACCTCGGGATGCCCATGGAGGGGGTTTGCAAAAGGCAGCCAAGTAAAGACAATCTTGTTGTGATTAGGCTTGAATGCCTTCCACACCTGCCATCTGCAACTCCCATGATAAATCTTGAGCAGTTTACCAAATCTAAATGGTGAAACCCTGAAGTGCCTCAGGCCAACAGACAGTCCCAGGCAGAGGAAGCCAGATTTGACACCAATGTTCCTGTTCTGTCTTCATTCTGCTCTGCCGTACACCTCAGGCACTGTATCAATATTCTCACAGCAAGCAGTCCAGCTCCTGGCCAGCCAGCATGGTCCTGCAGCCAAGAACTTCCAGGATGTGGCCAGGTGTAGGATTCCTTTGTGAAATGGATTTACAGCTTTCCCACCTGAAACACGGATTTAACAAGTTACCTCACTGTGCACTTAAAAAAAAAAATAGAAAGTCCTATTCCATCTTACCTAGGGAAGAATTTCTAGGGTCATAGAATTTAGAGCTCAAAGGTTTACAATCCCAACAAGATAAGGCTGTATAACAGCCTCCACACTTTATGATGTAAGCTTATGAAGAGGTCAAAATGGCTTAGCATGAGGGTCAGTTTTACTCAAAGTCCCTGTTTGAGGAGGGGAAATAACATCCTAAATCTTCATAACTGGCTTCAACACAACTATTACATTATAGGGGTTTGGATTGCTTGGTTTTCTCTCCTAGCCTCAGTGGATTTTCTGTTTCCAGTGAGATGACAAAATGAATTCCAAAATGCAACTGTGCCTCTGAGCAGGCCTCTGGCCAACTGGTGCCATTGCATGTCCTCTGCCTTTGTAGGGACAAGTGAGAAGCTGTCATTGCTCTGGGACGTGTCAAGGGGCTGTGCACAGGCAGCTTCACTGTCCTGGTGTCTGTGTGATGTATAGTGGTGAAAATGGCCAGTTCAGTACAGCCTTAAAAGCACTTTAATAAGAAACTACAGATAGCTTTGCAGCAATCTCCTAGAAGGCTTGCATACCTTGACTGATGACTACAGTAATCTACCACGAAGGACTGGGAAACTTTCATCTTGAACCATTGTGTGTTGCAAATATATGGAAAACTTGGGAAAGCGAGCTATTAGAAACAACATAAAAGCAAACAAGGAGCAATAAATAAATACTTCATAAAATTAATCTAGGTGATTTTATTGGATGGAGATATCAGTCCCAGAACAATTTTTTTCACCATGGAAGTATTTCAGTGCCTTGGTACTCTCACACAAACTGCAACACCCATCACAGATTTCAGATACAAAGCCATCTGGCAGGCTACAGGTTTATTTAGTGTGCACACAGTGTTTGTTGCTGACCTGCTCTGCGGACACTTCATGCCACCACAATGTTGATTGTCAAGCAAATTGGAATGGATACTCCCATGGTTTTGGCCTTGACAGAAGATAGAAGGGCTCAGTGAGTGCAAAGTCTGCAATGCTCCAGCTTAAAGGCTGTCCAGAAGCTTTACTCTGGATTTCACAGCATCTTAAAAGCTTTACATATAACCTTCAGAAATGTTTTTTGAGTCTCTGGAAACTCAGGGCAGGCATGAGCCTGAGCTACACCAGCCCCCAGGGCTGCATGAGTCACCAGCCACAGGGCCAGGAGCCAGCTGTTATCTTGCTCATTATTCCAATAATTGCCATGCCTTCCGTTGTCCTCAGAAATTAGGACAAAATGCTGTTACAGTGTCTTCCTTGGCTGCCTCAGTGCCCCTTGCTGAGTACTGTGAGGTTTCCATCAAATATGGTTTAGCAGCAGGCAGCTTGCTCTTAAATAAAACCAGGCATCTGCCATGACTCTCCACAGATGTGTCCCTGGGCATCCAGCTAAAAGCGCAGCCAGGGAGCAAGCTGAGCCCCTCTGCACGGAGGGGTGCTGAAAGGCAGGGTGACTGGGAGCACTGCTGTGCCTTCCGTGCCACCAGGAGCTCCTTTCAATCAAGCTCCAAGGGGCTGGGCTGGGTGGCACAGAGCACCCAAGGGTGCCAGAGTGGAGGAGTCTGCGGAGCACAGCCCAGAGAGCAGGGTGGCTTTGTGCTCCCTTTCCTTCTATATTGTAACTACAATAAGCAATTCACCTTTTGACAAACTAAATACAGGAAAATGTCTGGGATTTCTCCCACATTTTCTGTCATTCAGGGAATGAAGATGAGCAAGGATGAGAAAGGGATAAGGACAGTCCCTGCTCCTTTTAAAATGAGTGACAAAAGTCCCTCATTGCTGGAGGGACTTCCTCTCCACAGCAAGCCTGGAGTTCTGCACATAATCCTGATGTGTCTGGCGGCACTTGGGTTCCTAGAAAATAGAAATGGAAATATGGATATGTGCCAGACACACAGCTGAATACATTTGGCTGTCATTTGTTTGGCATGAAACTCAAAATCTGACGTAAAGCATGGGTGCCAAACCTGTGTGTAAGGGTCCACAGAAGAGACACATATAAACATGTATGAAAATGAATGCAGGTCTTTTCCCCAGACAAGCGTCCATTGAGATGGACTGGGTTTTGGCCGTCTAGAAACTTTTCCCAGCTCAGCACTTGCCAGGAGAGTTCCTGAGAGTGGACAGGACCTCCAAGCTACCTACTTGTTCCTGGAGGTTATGAAAGTGGTCTTTGAGCAATGTAAAGCATTTGTGCGGTCACAGCCAGCAAAGCTTTGCTCAGTGGTTAAACAGCAGATGTCAGCCTCCAAAACTGCCAGATCGGCAACTGTCAAGACTACTAACTATCATAAACCGTAAAATCCACAGATGGCCTTTTCCAGAGCTACTCAATATTAACTTTGTGTTCATCTCAAAGACTAGGAACTGAATTTTCTAGCCTTCATCCCTCTTCAGTGTCTTCCACGCAGATACTGTCAGCCACAATGAGGGCGAGCTCCTGAGACCCTGGTTTGCAGATGGATGTGGGAGAGGAACACGCTTTAGTAACAACCTGACCTCCTGGTTTTCCAAGAGCTAGAGAGCTTATTTGGGGCCCCATAAGGAGATGGGGTTGGTCAGGTTTCCACGTTAAATCCAATTTTTAGTCTGGCAAGTTAGTTGTTTTAAAGACAAAACTTGGTCATTGCTAGGGCATTACTTTACAAGAGGCATCAACAGTTTCAAGCAGGTTTTTCATACCAGCTTCTGCCAGGGTGTGAGTCCCTGCTCCCCCTCCATGAATAAAATCTTTTCTTGCTGTCATGCCCCAAATCAGAAGCGTGTGGCTACACACACTTCATGAGGTCTGTAAGGCTACAGATTTGTCCAAGAGGGAAAAGATTCTGTTTTCAGCTCATCTAGAGCTCCTCACCATCAGTTCTGTCTTAGACAAAGTCTAGGACTTGCACTAACCCATTTTTCTGTTTCTGTCTCTGTAAGGCACTTTGGGCTCCTTAATACTGATGCAGCCGCATGATAACAGCAATGAAGATAAATTACCTCAAAAGTAGGCAATAAGCCTTTTAGCTCTTTAGAGCAAATCAGAGCTATTCTGAACAGCCCACGGTCGAAAGAAAAGGCTGTTTATCTTCATTTACAGCTACTGTGGAGAGGCACAGCATGCAAATTCACCCGCCGGGGGCAGCAGCTAAGGTAGTACAGGGCTTGCTGCTCTAAGAGGGGAAGGGAGGGGACTGTCTCCTCCTCACCATCTTTGCCAGCCTTTGCTGCTGTATCCACCTCAATATTTTTCCTTTGAAAGAGGTCAGCATAAACAACTGCATTCCCTGCCACTGTGACTGCTAGATCTGCCACTCTGCTATATAATAATAGGATAGAAGAAAGGACCTTATTAAATTCTCATCAAACTGTTAACCATATATTTAATGCCTAACACCCTAACATGTCCCTCCTAAAGTAAGGAATATGAGAAAATCATCTGCCAGTAGATGATGTGTCTTAAAGGATGTTTCGAATTTTTGGGGTTTTTTTTTAATCTTTCCCACAGGAAATAAGATCTGTGGTTTTCTTCCAATGGGAAGAGCCCAGTGTCCTTATCAGGGCTTATCCAGGTGTTGGTGGGCATGTGAGATATGCCCAGAGAGCTCATTCACATCTTGTCCTGCAAGCAAGGGAACACCATAAACATGAGCTAAAGGCAAGCAGATACTGTGCACACCTCAGCAGCAGCTCAGGGCTCAACTGAACCTGCCACCACTGCCTCTCTGAGAGAGAAAAATGTATTGAGTAATGGACACAAACTCTTTTTATCGTTCCCGTGTGTTACTTACCTGCATGGTGGACAAGAGAAGAGTGACACAATTGCTAAAGATGATAAAAAATATACCTATGAATACATCTTTTATTTGTTTGGTCTCATATTTTTCCCCTGCTCACAGATGCAAAAGAGCAATCCCTGTGTACATGGATAACCAGTTTATGTAAAGGCCTGACCATTTCAGGTCTGTGACTCTGTTTTCTTTGTGTTTCTGGACAGCAGCAGGGGAGAAGTTAAGGCTGCTCTGCTTGCCTGTAGTATTTCTGTCATTGGTACCAAACCCTGTAATTCTATTTTTTTTCTGGTGAATTTACCACATCCTCATGTGCATCAAAAGCATTCTCTGGTATGAAATGCTCTTATCTAAAGTGAAAGAGTCAGGACGAGGAGGCAGATATATTGGTAAGATAGAAGTAAACATTTAATGCCACTATAGTTAGATTTTCTTCTAGACATCATATTTTTGACAATGTTTCACACCTCAGATACCACAAAAGGGATATTTTTTTTAGCCAGCAAACAATAAACTTTACAATTTTAATGGCAAAAGGTTCAATGCATTTGTTGACAAACTTGGAAATGGCTGTGACTTTCCACATTTTGAACTTGTCCTCATGCTGTTCTTTCTCCTTTCCCCCCCCCCCATAAAATTTAGTTGATAAAATATATATATATATATACTACTGATACATCCTCTTCTGAAATTGCCCAGTGAGGGGCCCAGCATAAGTTCTATATCTATTAGTTTCTCTCCTCCTTAGCCCTATTTTATACCACTGTTATAATGAGAAAGAACATAGCCACAGACAGAGTGAAATGGATTTAGCAAACATACACTTCAATGCATAGCACTTAGATAAGCATTTCCAACCATGATGTGTAAATAAATTATAAAATACAAGCAACTCTATAAAACAAGAACATCCTGAGTTTACAAATAAATTATATCCTTCATACATAGAATATGATGTGGATGTGGATGTTAGTAACCAGCAGTTTCAGCTATGGGAGGGAAAGAAGTAAAATGTAGAAAAGTTAGTATCTATGCATACATAAAACATATATGTATGTGTGCTACACGAAAATACTCACACACATACATATACAATAAAGAGGGTGAATACATCCATATCTATAGTATACAGAGAATATGTAATATAGCTGAAACTGCCTCAAGCACCAATTTATTACCATTATTATAAAGTTTGCTCAATACTTAAGTAGGACCACTCAAAGTAAGATGCTTTGGGTTGTGTTTTATTTCCTGTCCAGGAGGGTTTGAAGGTAGTTTGAAATACTATAGCTGAATGCTACTGAATGTCACTATTTCACTTTCAGCACCTCCATTCTTTTCAGAATCATCATGCCCTTTGTGAGCTACAAAAGTTTGCATAAGTGAGCACGAGACTGATGTTCATGAATTTGGTGGCAAAATAGTGCTACATTTCCAAGGGAATTTTTGTTTTGTTTTGTTTTGAAAGGTTGCTTGAGAAGGAGAAAGAAGAAAAGATAAAGACAATAATAAAACGGTTTATTGTTTCCAGGAGCAGGTATGGAAGCTCAGATAACCCTGGGATGAGCACACAACAAACACAAGAGAGAGAGATTATTAACTTTGCATTGACAAATCATTCAGTTTTGTTTGCTATGGTTATTTGGAAACCTCTTACATATCTTAGGATAGCTAGCAACAGCCAGCCTTGTGTCTTCAAAAATTGCTGTGTGCTGCCAATGCAAAAGACTGTGGAGTTACAAAACACAGACCATAAGGACATCAGGATTAAGCAAGGTATGCCACCATCCATAGATTTGAGAAGAAATACCTCTCTCTATGGTCATCATCCACTCCTATTGGTATTTAATGGTACCAATGCTTTGATCTCTGCAGTGAGCTGGTGCATTCCTGATCCTGTGCAACTATTCTTCCCATCATATGAACTGGCATCAGCCTCTGGGTTAGAAGAACTGAATTTGCTTCTGCATTGCAGAAACTTCAATTTACAGTTTTAAATCTATTAGGACTAGACAGAAAGCTTCACAGATTACCAAGAATCCAGGCTCTCACTTGATGTAACTCAATGCTACATGCCTCAAGCATATGCAGAAATTGTTGTGTTAAACAGTTGAGATTATAAAATTTCTTGCCATAAATTCGTGACACTCTGAAATATAGAGTAGTTCATCTGGAATACTTTTACAGGCTTTAACAGCCTCTACATGGGAATTGCAGCAATTCGGCTACATAGGCTGAAGAACCTGGGTAAGAAAGAACCTTTTAAAGGAGCCCTTGAAAAAGTTTCAAGCATAAGTTTACTCTGTAGTGTGGCATAAATTAATTTCATCCAGGTGAGTGCAAGAGGAATGGTTTTGTAGGCAGGTACTCCTTGGAGAAGGGAAGGGGAGTGGTGGTGGTATGATTTGTGAGCAGATTTGCCACTTCCTCACAGCAGTGTGGAGGGGACCATCTCAGGCTGTGTGCATGCTTATTTATCTGTGCATGTACAACTTTTATTTCTACAATGATTTTTAGCTTGTTAAAAACAATGCAGCAAAATCACAAACATTTGTAAAAGGTTATTTTTGTAAAAGTCTGTATTTTTCAGCTGTCATCACATTTGAATTCCATGCCACAGGTCCCTATTTTAAGACAAGACACATTACTGAGATAAATCAAAAAAGTGAAAAAATGAAACCCACACTTGAACATAGATTGATTGTGTCCTGTGAGCAAACATGGGATTTGGTGTGCATTACTCCCAGCATCACTCCCAGCTTTCAGCCTCTACAATTGCCATGCTTAGAGATAAAATAAAAAATGCCAGTGTATATCTTTGATCCCTTTTTGTATATTTTATGTAGCTGTCACTAAGAATCACGTCAGAAGATCAGATGGACCATTGCTTGGTACCAGTTACTATTTTATGTACCTGCAAGTTTCAGAAGCTAGGATTTATGGCAGTGGATCTTCTAAGACTGGATTGAAGACACGTGTTCAGCAATAGCCCTGTGCGTGGTCTTTACACAAAAGGAGGGGGTGTTAAATACATAAGAGTAGCACGATCTTCTACTACATAACTAACAGCAAATAGCCCAAAAAATGGCAGGTGGGTGAATTTTCCTCACAACTGGGTTTACTCTCTTGTAACTCTTCTGATTCTCAATGCAATTGTGCCTCAGTTTTATCAGAGCAGGTGAGATGATAAGAAAACCTAAGAAAAGAGAGTATTAGTTTCCTTCCTTGTCTTTTTGTAAAGTAATACTTTATATTACTTAGATCTGAATGGATTGACAAGGAATTGTTTGGAGGCAAATGCAAAACATGCATGGCATAAGAAAAGACATGTGACAAATATACCAGGAATTAGGGCTCTCTCACACTCTCCAGCACCAGCACCCAGAGCCAGAGCAGCTTATGCCTGCTGTGAGAGCTCACACAGACCAGAGGGATGTCTGAATCCACAGCACAGCAGAAGCAAAGTCTCCAGTCTATGGTTACACTTGAATTTATGGTGCTAGAGCAACTCCCATCCCTTGTAGGGATAAAGGTCACGTCTGCCAAGAGGAGCAGTTCTCAGGAAGCCCCCTCAGGTGCTGTTGGGGATGTGCAGCAGTGCTGGTGTTCCTCACTCGTCTCACAGCCCGACAATGCAGAGCTGTGATTTCCTGTGACACGTGTGAACAAAGAATTGACCTTCAAACCTAATTACATTAACGCTGCCATTTCCTACTAACGCTGTCCCAGGGAAATAAGATTGATTTCTAAATGTGAAAATGATTAGGCATTACATTCATATTGCTCTTCTGTATTTTGGGGAAAATGATGCCTTTTATAAAATCAGCATAAAAACAGCATTATGCTACCAATGCCTTAAAGAATGGGGCTTCCTGGATGACTTGCAGAAGTGTATGTGTTTTCTCTAAAATGCTGGCTACTGCAAAATAAGATCTATTTCATAGTAAGGTCCTGAATCCTTTGATTTATGTGTTTTGAAAATACTTGAATTATAATAATATAAATTCTGAAGTAAAAAGCTGTTTTCAAGAAGAAAATCAAATCTCCACAAAATTTTAATTCCTTTTTTTATATTAAGCCATCATAGTTCTTAAAAACATAGTGTCAAATTCTGAAATGAAATGACAGAAAGTCAAGAATGCATATGGATTTTAGAATATGAATACTAGTATATAATGGGAGTTAATGGCTACTCTAATTAGATCCTTAGAAATAAAATATTTGTAAGTATTGAGATTCTGCTCAATTAGTATGTATCTTTCTTAGTATGCAAAATTCATCCTTGGTGTAATCAATTTGGTTTCAGGGATCAATTTTTGTCCATCTTTATAAACAGGGTGAACATAGGCTTTACTCTTTAAAATAATGGCTAGGTACACGTGCTTTTTGCTATGCCTTCTAAGCTACAGAAGTGCCAAAGTGAGAGTCAATGAATAATTGAGTTAATGTGGGTGAGGAATATTACATGCAGTAGGTATTTTACAATAGCTCTGACACGTGTCCACTTGATTTATAGAACCATCACTGCTCCTGTGTAAGTCATGGACTGTGTGCAGGGATGATTTCCTTGGCTCTCTGCAGCTTTACTCAATCCACAGGGCTCTGCACAGAAGAAATGGCCTCCAAAGAACCAATACATAGTAACTGCTACTGAAATTGCTATAAAGAGAAGAAAGCCAGTTAAATTGCATTATTTGGGGGGATTTTCAGAGTTGGTTGGGGTTTTTTTCTTTGTGAGAGAAAGGAATATGTCTTTAATACTTACTTAGCCTATAAGTTTCACAACAGAAAGTTGCTGTGGAACAGACTAGAAAATGATTTTCACACAGGATCTTTTTCCTTTCCAAATAATCTATAGATTTAAGTAGAATTTTCTACAAAATCCAGTGACAAGGGTAATAGAGTAAGTAAGATGTGTTATTACAAATTGTAGAGCACTAAAAAAAAAAAAAAACTATACAAAAAGTTACCTCTACTTTTTAAAAAAGCTTTTCTGTTTACCTAACCACTAGAAAATCTACAAGTATTATTTTTCCACTGGGACTTGCTGCTTGAGGTATTGTAAGATGGAATTGATATGATGGTGCAGTTAAATGAAGAGTTGCATTTAACTACAGCAGTTAATTGATGCATTTTGTGTATATTAAATGAGAGTCTTATTTCCTCATAAGCAACAGGAGGGTAGCACAAATGTATGTGAGAGAGGAATTTTTGTGAATATGCTCATTTTGGTACAGAGAAATAAGGAATTTAGTTCAACAAAATAATTCTTCAGCTCATCTGTAATTAAAATGCAGATTTTGCACATTTGTTGTTGAAATACAAAGGATGTTCCTTCCCACACAGAAAACAGTTCCTTCCCTGTTTTGTAGATAAAGAGGCCAACTAGTAGAATAATTGGATGTGCATGGAGGTGCAGACCCTTATCCTTTTGATGGCATTACAAATTCTGCCATGGCTTCATGGATTAGTAAAGATGCCATAGCCAACATTCTTGAAGTGCTGTATCTACTCATTTGCAATTTTTCCAGATGTGCTGAGCTGAGCAGAGCCTGCACTTTGCAGGTACATCTGTGAGTATGGACACACTGGGCCAGGGATCAGAAGCTGACAAAACATGTCTTGCAGTGGTATGTATATGTCATAAAAAGGCAAAGCTAAATTTTATCAGTCATAGTCTCAAGAAAGAATAAATCATTCATTTTTGGTCTGATAAATATGGGAACCCTTCGCCTTGAGGACAATTTCCCAGCAAGTTGCTAGCACCAGAAAAAGGGGTTAGGATACAAGTGCCCCCTCATTCTTAACTCCAGCCAGTACAAAGCAACACATATATGAACAAGAAAACAAGTTATGGGGGTTGGATCAAACTGAAAAGATATTTACTTCACAGTAGTGTCACTTCTCTCTCATACACTGCAAAACCTACAGGCTGGGAAAGTGACAGTGTTCCCCAGCATATGAGAGAGTACAGAAGAGCATTTAAACAAACCTTACTCACTGCTAGAAATTTGTTTGTGTCATCTGGGAAAGCTGAATTTCTCTTTGAGTGGCCTTACTCTGGTAACAAGAAAAGACAGTTAACATTTATTTATATGCTGTACTGATTAGGAAATATCTCTACAAACACAAGTTACTTAGAAACAGCAAGTCTGAAATAGGAGAAAACACCAAGAGAAAAACAAGCTGTAAATACATTTCAAAAGTGTATTTGTTTTTTTTTTCCTTTTTCTTTTCTTGACTAGCACCGTCTGTACACAATAAAGTATGAACATAAATGTTTGGATAACAAAGATTTGCAAGGCACTTGAACAGTTTTTCTGGATAGGTTTTCTTTTAATGAACCTCTCAATGGAAGTCCCACAACCACCTTTCCTCCTTCCTCAGCTAATGCAGGGAAAGAAGTGTCTTCTGCCAGCAGTTCTTATTTACAGACATGTCCTTAAAAGGTTCCACAAAGTGCTCTTTTAGGCTAAGAGTATCAACAACCTTCTATCTCCATTTTCCATGCTTGTTCTGTTAGTTTTTTTTAATACTACTCCTCTGTATAGTATAGCAAATATCTCATACACACAGCTGAGACTTGACTCCAACCTTCATCCTCATTCTTTTGTCTTTGGGATGCTGTTTGGAAGGGAAAAGGAGGATGGCAGCGATGTGCATTGAAATTCTCGAGGTTCATACTTTATCGGCGTCTAGAGGTGATGTCAAAACAGGTGATCATCATCAGATGGGCCTTGCAGAAGTTGACACGGTTTTCCAAACGCTCAGTCACACATTCTAGGGCCTCCAAGTATTCCAGAGAATCCAGCTCAAATACCTGCTCCAGATCAACTGTGAGAAACAAAATAGACAGATAGGAAAAGTAGACAAAACTTAGTGATGGCTGGTGGAAGAGTCAGAGCTAATTCAAGTCTTCAAACTCATCAGTACTGTATATGACATTACCTCTGGCTTGCCATTGTCTTTAAAAGTTGCCTTTTCTGGTTAATGGTTATTAAAATGACACAGCAGCTTGTCCACAGTGAAAAATACTTTTAAGTTGCATTGAATGCTTTCTGGAGCGATCTGCTCTGCCATCCTCACCAGACTGTGGATGCCTTTGCCATGCTCCATCATCCTCCAGCAAAACTTGAATGCTAATGTCTCACACATTCTGCTGACCAGAAAGAGCTTTAAATACCTGCTCTCTCCTGTGAGGGAAATCCCTTTTATGAATTCAGAACTTGGAATTTAAAACAAACCTCTAGGCTCCTTGTTCCACGACCTCTCCCTGTTCCACATGATTCCCACTAGACCACTCTAGCAAGGCAAAGGAGACACACACATCAATCTCTCCAACGCAGGTGCCCAGCAGCTTCCGCGGAAGCCAAGTGTGAGATACATTGTCTGAGCCAGCACTGGCCATCTTATCTGGTTCTGAGGTTTCTGCAACCCTTCAGACTTTCTGCACTTACCACATTGGAACTAGAAGCAAAGGCATCACACAGTAAGTGGACAGCAAATGCATAGCGAATTCTCTTTAAAACTGTCCTTTCTTAATCTCTTCCTTTATAGTGTTCCTGAAACCTATACTGTGGCTGTTTTGCATGATGTACCAGTCTGGTGTCAACTTAAAGCAAGGAAGAGTTAGGATGTTGCAAGGGAACAAACCAGCCAGCCTCCTTTTGCCACTTGCAATTATTCTAAATAAACTTTCGCATACTGTGGGGTTTTTTTCCTAGAACTCTTTGATACGAAATTATCTGCTTGCCAATACTAAAAACTGTTGTATAACTACTGAAGTACTCTTCATGTTTTTTCCTTAGAGGTGCTGAGGTCCTTCTTCATTTGAATGTGAATGTCCTTTAAGCTCTCTGAACTTTACACATCTATAGTCATAAAAAATGGGCCAAATTTCATTTCATTTCATGTAAGCCCACTGCTGCCAAGGGACAAGTTTGCTCCACAGTGTTATTTTGTGGTAGAAGAGAAGATTTATAGTGTTGCTCATATATTTGAGTGATCTGAGGCCAAAAAAAAAAAAAAATCTCATTTTCAGGAGCTGTGGACTGAAACGCATGAACGTTAATGTACCAATGGCGACATCCACCACTAGAATGCTGTACCATTTCAACATTCAGCTCTCAGGCAAAAATGATTGTTCAGTTCTACTGTTAACATTTAATAAGAATTATAGGAACCAGTTCTAGAAAGACAGTCAGTCTAAAGCTTGCCCTTGGGTCATATGTTGGTTCATTTTAGTTTACAAACAGTAGCTTACATCTCACTCTTACCACACATTTCTGCTTCCTTCCATCCCCCCTATTAAAGAAACCAAAGAAAACCTATTAGTTCAGGCAATAAAATTATGCCCTTACATTCACTGAGCCACTTATTAGGATCCAGCATCAGGTACTGTTTGGTCACCTCCAGTTCTCTCATTAACCACTCATACTTGGCCTTGACCTCAGCAATTCTCTGCTGGCGATGCTCCAGGATTTTCAGCTTGGCATTGAAACATATCACCTCCTGCCATCCAGGAAAAAGAAGCAGGGAAAGAATAGGTGAAGAGGAGAAGAAATATCCAGGTCTGTTCAGTGAAATGATCTTCCAATCAATAATACTGACAATAAGCAATTTATTCTGGAAGCTTATGAATCACTGCTTGAAATCAATCATCATCTGCTTTACTTTTATTGCTTTTGTTTGGATTTCATGTTTCCCATCAGTGAGCTTCAGAGACTTTGCAATGGTAGTTAATAATAAACCATAATAATTAATAACAGGCAGCATCTTGAAATTAGATTAACTGTAGGAAAACATTTCTGCTTTTTTCACCACAGTTTGGCTAAGAAAATCTAAGCTCTTGGGAGTAGGAAATCCATTGCTTGCTGTATTGAAAGCCTAAATACACCCCTGCGCTTGGTGCATAAGTAATGCATTAGTCATATTTTAAAATAAGAGAACTGGTAGCAATATCAAATTTGAAACATCCTTAAACAAAGGGAGTATGTTATGAAAAGCTCTAGTAATTCAGAGTCATTAATAAAGAAGATATATTTTCTGTAAAGCTCTGGGGCACAGTAACAGCATGAGGTGCAGTGCTGGAGACAGCCAGCCTGGCCTCATATGACTTCTGAGGGACGGCAGCCACAAAGACGTGCAGCAAATGAAACCATCTGAGGACTGTGCTACCCTCACTAGTGTGGAAGCAATTCCAATAACAGAACTATCCTCATCCAAGCCTGTGTGTAAGTCTCAACACTATTTCACATTCTCCTCTGTAAACAAATCTGCTGTAGGTGAAGTGCAGTGTTCTCTCACTCCAAGTTTCTCCAAACATCACAAATAGCTTCAACAAGTATCAGAGGCTAGGAAGAAAAAATGCCTTAAAATAGTAATGAAGTCTATAATCCATCATTACTCTAAAATACTCAACCTCAGATACTCCTCCCAACCTTATGTTTTAAGTGCTGACCTGGAGGCACTCACCTTGCTGTCCCCACCTCGCCGTCGCTGGAGCCTCTCCACATCATCTATCTCATAGACTTTGATCTCAAAGGGCTCCCCCAGCCCCCTCTGCCCACTCCTCAGCGGCCCATCCACCCAGCGGACCCCAGGGCTGCTGACAGGCTTCCTTGCCGGGGAGGTGGTGTCAAGGGACAAAGCTGGAATGAGCCTCCTCCTCTGCGAACCTGCAAATGGAGAAAGTGCCATGCCATGTCAGCACATTTACTGCTCCTCCTTTCCGTTGCAGAGAAGTCTACAAATGACGTATGCTTGGCCTTCTCAGACATGGAAGAACATGGAGGGAAAGCCCAGGGAGGCCATGGGAGCTGTAGGTGCAATGTGCAGCACCCACTCACTGTAAGTGACACCCTCGGTGTTCCTTGGTGCCTGACTCCAGGGTGTGACGCTCAGAGGGCACACGTACTCTAACGTTCACAAAGTCTGTGACTGCTCCCCATTGATTAGATCTCAGCACGTACAGGTAAGCTGAGGAAGGACACAAACCAGCAGGTTGGAACTGCTCTAGCCTGGTTTTCCTGCCTCTTTACTGCTGCTGACTCTCACAGTCAAAGGACAAGCATTAGCCAGCCTCTGCAAAGCGTCTGCCACATAAGATGCCAAGCCAGCGCCTATGGTAGAGCAAGGAGAAGAAGAATGTATGTCCCTGGCCTAATGGCAGTGGTTTGTTGGGAGAAAGAACAAAAACACACACACAAAAATAAAACAAACTGGTTGCATTTCCTTGCTTGGTTTAGTACAATCACAGCAATGGCTTGGTTTAAAAAACAGAACAAAACAAAACAAAAAGTTTTCTAGCTCACACAGGATCTTCCCTAGAACACAGCAGGAATAAAAAGGATGGGAGAAGCCTAAAACAAAAGCCAGAGCAAGCAAGTTTGTATGAAACTACTAACTGGCTTTCTCGTCTGCAAGTATATAAGTGATGACAGCCAGCAGGGAAGGGATGCTGAATGATCATGCAGATTTTATTTTAAAGACAAGATAAAATAATTTATAGGAATTTCCCACATTACATTTCTTGAGACTTGAATGTAAATTGTTTCAACATGTCTGCCAACTTGGTCCTTCAAATGAAAGCTAAAAAAATCCCAAAATATTGCCTTTTCAAGTAAGAAAGGATTGCCTACTTTCATTCATAGGAGTCTGCTTCTGTGCCAACTTTGAGAACTATTCACATCTTATCCCATGATTTCTAAGTACAATAGTCTGTGCTAGAAACCAGTAGGTCTGTGTTAGAGATAAGTAATTAACCTATAAATTCTAGTTTTAAAATGGATGAGAATGGTCTATTGGAAAGCCTAGTCTATAGATCTTTTATTTGGATACATCTGAGATAACCCAATGCAGAAAGAGTGCAGCCAGAGCTGATTGACAGAGAGTTCTGGGTAGACAGGGAGCTCTACAAGGCCCCTTTATACCAAACACCCTGAGACTGTCATCCTATGACACTTATCATAGTTATGTTTATTGCTCAAATTGCAGCCCAGCAAAAAAAAACTCATGCCAGGACAAATGAAGCCTTACAAATACCAGCAAGCAGGAGTTATTTTAGTTCTATGGTACCAGTCACCAGAAGACAATGTCAGCATTCCCTTACCTTGAATGCATTTCAGTTAATCTCTAGATTAAACTGCCTGATCAAGAGAAGAGTCAGATCTTGATAAAAGGAAAAGCAAAACCTGACCCATTACCATTGCAAAAAACTGACAACAACAAGAGAGACAGTTTGGGAAGACCCCAACAAACTGTGATTCTAAGGGTGAGTCTTATCAGCAGTGCTAGAGAAACGTAACCAAATTCTGGGAGCAGCTGCATATTTGAAGGGAGGTGAGAGAGCATGGAGGACTATTCAGTGTTATTACATGCGGGGAGAGATCCTGAAATAGGCTCAGCCCCTCCTGGGAAATAAGTCCTCTGCTTCCTTAGATGGGAAGGGCCCTGAGTATCATCCTAATGTCACTCAAGATCATGGTAATTCAGGAATTAAATATGTTTTTAAATACCTTTGAGATATTTTGGCCATGGTGTCTCACAGAAGCAGTCTCTCAAATTTTGTCCGAGTGTAAACACAATCTCTTTGCTGCTCAACAACTTTCAGAGCCAGTGATATCTACAAGCATCAGATCTGACCTTCAGTTTAATGCGCCTGGTGTTGTTAATTATTTTTTCTTTCTGCCCCACAATAATGATCACATCCCCTTTCCTGACATGCCTTCAGACTAGCTCTAGCATTTAAAGAAAGCAGCTGAGAGACTGGAAATTCCCTCTGCTCAGCTCTCCATGCATGGCTGGATTATGACTAAGGTAGTGCCTTTTTTGTGATGTTTGATTTTCTTCCTCTTTTGCCCACTGTGGCAGTTAAAACCACCTTCTTGTGTAATTAAGTACTTTTAAACCACCCCACTGGAAAAACTCTGTCTCCAGCCACAGCTGAAGTCCAGGTCCAAAACTCTGGAAATGCATTTGGATGGCTCCAGTGCACCTTGCCACAAGAACAGCATCAGGCTCCTACCTGGAGCAGAGCAAAAGAGATTGCTGGGGTATGAAGCAGAGGAATTATGGTAATTTTTTTTGCTTTTTTTTCCCATTCATATCCATTTGGCCCAATGGGAAGCAGAAGCCTGAGGTCTAGAAGGAGGGCTCCAACCTAAGGCTTCCTTTAACGTGCTTAGTCCTTGGGAGAGGGGCAGCTGAGAGTGCAGCAGTGGCAGGAGACATTAACTCATTGTGTTTTTCTAGCTAGAGCTCGTGTCTGGATTGCCTGTGGGTTATGACAACAGGACAGGCTGCAGCGTGTGGTGCACTGGGCAGTGCATCAGGGCAGAGCCGCCTCATGCAGCCACCTTGCCGCCCTCTGTCAAGGGGCTCCTCTGGGACACAGGCAACCTGCACGGGGCTTCCAGGGGGGTACAGCTGTATGAGACACAGAGGAGGAAGAAAAAGAGAGAGGACTGTTTATCTGCACCTTGAATGCTGACCTAGAATGATTTATCCGGGGTATAGAGCGCTTTGAGGAGAAATTAAAATGAAAGATCTTCTTACTCTTTCCAGTAAGGCAAAACTGGATCTAGTTTGTTCTAAACATGCACTGATTAATAGGCTGTTTATTAGCCCAAGTACAGAAAATAGTGTTTCCATTTGACAGGAGACTCCTGCCACTGACCTCTCCATTTAGACTCTGGTTTTTACCTTATTTTACCTTAATTGGGATCACTAAGGAGATACAGCCCAAGCAGAGCTTTGGGGTGAATATCACAAAGCAGCTGACAGCTTGCTCATCTGTTACAATACACAACAATCAAATGGTTAAAATTTATGCAGTTTTCCATTTATATAGAAAATATCCATCTGAAGTTCCAAATTTATTTGGTGCACTTGATGGAGTTAGGATCTCATAAATTTTGACTTTATAATTAATAACACGCTTTGTGGGAATTAAAACACACTACTCCTCTATTCCATGTATGACTTATGAAGAAGGTGGGCAGCCAGGGAGCTCAACAGGAGCAGATCTCAGCACCCTCCCACCTCTGCCCCACCTCTGCACCTTGGCAAACTGGCTGACCATCCAAGCATTAAATAGAATTAATTCCTCCATTCAAAAAAGAAATTTATCCCAAAAATCAAATTGAAAGAAACCCAGTAAGATGAACCCAGGGCAAAATAACTTCAGGTTCATTTATGGTCATGCAGTATGTAAAGCAAAATGCCATTTGCTAAATGCCCCGAGGGATATGTTTTTCACTTAGTTTGAATTTACCCACTCTCACACTTAGCTTGAGTATGAATAAGCAGCTTGTGAAATAGACATGAAAATACACAGGATACAAGATTTGCTTTTGCAACAGATCTATTGCTCTACCTTAAGCTCTAGGTTAAGGTTTGGCCAGGTTTGGTTTAAGAGAAAGAGAGTAGCACAGCAGTGAAGGCGTGCAGTGTTAAAGTAGATCTGACTGAAGAGTGGCACTGAAGGTACAATATATTTCAGCAAAGGTAAGCCCAGAGGAGCCTTAAGGTGTGGGAAATACAGACCAAGATATGTGAGGGTAACTTTAAGGATAAGAAGGCACACTGACCTCAGCAAAATTGCCAAATTGCAAAAGGATGTATGCTCATAGAAGTATGCGTTGACCAGGGTAAAAGCTCTAAAAAGTCTGGTTTTGCTTAAGTACTGTTATGTTTTGGAGTGTTCCCCTTCCAAGCACACATTCCAGACTGAGCATCTTTTCTGTGAAAAAGGTAAAGGCAAAAACTGAAAGTACAAAATCTTAATGAAAAACAGTGATGCATTTCTCTTCAAACCAGGATACATCAAAATGGGATGCAAAACAACATCTGTCGTAGAAATTTCAAGGTGTTTCAAACAGAAAATGAAACCGTAATTTGATACAATATCGTTTCAGAAGTTCATATTGTGTGCTCAAACACAGGATGGGGAGCCAAAACTATTCCCCACAGCATTTAATGCAATGGGATGTAAAACTGCCTTTCTGTACAGAACCTGCTCTTCAGCATTTTGGTTTTTCTCACCAGACAGTCCAAGGAAATTTCAAAAGCCAGACCTGGCTAACTACAGCAGTGCCCGTAAGCTCACACTATCCCTTCTGTGGCTCCAAAAAGAAATAGTACCGATGTCAGTTGTAGCATCAAATTTTTCTTACTAGTAAAGATTAGCTATCCTATTTCCTTCACTGCTCCTCACTGTCTGACAAGAGGGCTCCTGCTCTGTTTGAGTTGAAAATGTGATGCTGACTTTGTGTCTCATTCTTATTTCCTAGTGGGATATGCCCTTGTGGTCAATTGTCCATGACTGAACCAACTCCTCCCCTTTCCTTTGACCTCCTTTCTCCTAGTTTATTTTATAGTGCACTTTGCCCAGTGCAGAGCACACAGCTTTTCACTCCATGGATTTTCATACAGTTTACACAGCTCCCTACCTGAAGGGGAAGACACTGCCAATGTTTTCAAGTGGAAGGCCCCTCTGATGATGTGGGGACTTCACCAGAAGTATTTGGGGTGCCCATCTTGAGGTCAGTACTCCAAACACCAAAGAACCAAGGCCTATATTGCCACAAAATCTAAACAGCAATCACACATCCTCACTACTCAGATTATACAGATTGCACAGAAAGGACCATGTTGCACCCAAACACCTGGAATAGGATACACTGAGAGGATCCATCAATCAGAAGAAAATTTTCTATGTCAATCTCACTGTAAAATAATTCAGGCCATATTCCGTATTGACTGTTATGGAAGCCCACTGTTGTGAATTGATAAGAAGTACAAGGACATTTGAGGCAAGAAATCACTTGTTTTGTGTTTATCGGAATAAAGAAATGCCTGTTTATAATTTTCCACCCACACCTATACTAGATATGTTGTTTCTGCATTGGTGTAAGGAATACGCTGATGTACAGACAACTTCTAATTTTGTTCTATCAACACAGTTCATTTCTATCTGTCCAGTTTATTTCTTAACCTTGCTTTCTGAATTACTGTCTTATTTTAAAAGGAACTTTTCAGGACAGTTTAGAGCTAGTGAACGAGCACTGCTGAAACCAGATCAGAAAGCAGCCCTCCTGCAGCGTGGCAGGTTGACAAGTAATCTGGGAGATGCTCCAGGGAAGATGCACATCACCCACAATTCCTAGTAAAAAAAAAACCAAAACAACCAGAGTCTCTTCTAAACATTTCTCTCTCTTCAGGCTGGATTTTGGTTTAACAGGTATTTGTCAGCATTGTGGCATTATTGAAGAGGCTGGTTATTACTACAGTACTGCACTGAAAGCCGCTTCAGTCACTTGGACAGCAAAGGCAGAGGCTGGAGGGGGAAGGGCTCTAAAGCCAGAACATTAGCTCCCAACAGGACAGTGGAGGAGCCATTGCAGTGAGCCAATTCTGTGGCAGTGTCAGGAGCAGGTTTTATTTACACCCAGCCTAATAGTGTGCGACTCAGTCATGCATGTTACACAGAGCCTTCACCGTGCACAATAGCCTGCTGCCACTTCCTCTATTAAATCATTCCTATGTTCATGTGCCTGAAAGCTCAGTGCTGGTATGCAGTAGTCAAGCGTGTAAAAAATGATTACTCTGATCCCTTTCAACACAGATTTGCTGCATGAAATGGCCTGGCTTTGACCTGGAAAAATCAATGTGTTGTTTTAATGAACAAAAAAAGAATTGGAGCTGAACCCTGCACTTCCCCTCCCTCTACTCGCCCCAGGGCTGTCCAGTCAGCAAGTCACATGCATGAAGTGGTCACCTGCATGCAAACAGCATTTACTCATATAATTCTAAACATCCTTTGTCATGGTAAAGGCATAATACAGAATATCAATTAACTACCATCACTTGTAAGCAAGTCAAAGCAGAAATGCTGGTGGTGCCCTACAGCTTTCTGATACAAAGGGCAATTTCAGCTCCCCACACTGTGCCTTAGGTAGTCTAAACATGAACCAAATTCCTTTTCACTTGGATTCAACAAGTAAAGCTCAGACTCTCTTTGTTGGTGTTTTGTTTCGTCATTATCATTCTGGCCATATTTCAAAAGGTGATGCTTTGCAATTGGTTGGAGACAGACTTTCATAATTTACAGTCTGTAGATTCAGCCTCTAGCTTTTTCTGCTGCTTTTGTAGAAGAGGCTAAGTGCTTCCAGAGAGTAAATATATTCAAGTATAGAGTTTTCAGGGCTACACAGGAACCTCTGAATCTCCATCTTTAAAACCATCTCAGCAGTCAAATCCAGAACACACTAGCACAAGAAAAAAGGAGGCTAATTGTATTAGTCATGTCTTAACAGTTTGCCTTTTTATTAGAGTGTTTAAAACCATGTAGCAATTTGTTCTTCTTTGGTGTTGAAAGTACCGAGAAAGAGCTGCAAGGAGTAATGAAACTTTACTACAAATGTCATCAAATGCTGCAGCAGGAATCTTTAATTATCTGTAGTCAGATAGTTCCCTATGCAAAGAAGATGAAAGCAGATGTACAAACACACGCACACATACACACGCCCAAATCCTATCCCAGACTTACAAAAGCAGAGTTCTCCAAATTCTGAGAGATGCAACTCCAACTCAGGGCATAGCTTTAAACTTCAGGAATTCAACCTTTGGAAACCTTAATTTTCCCCCAGTCTTGTTTCTACTTGGCCTGACTTTCAGCATGTCTTAGCTTTTTGTTTTCTGAGGTTCACTGATACAAATGTTAAGTATCAGTGGCCCTGACTGACTCAACTAGAAAGTTTACTCAGAAGGACTTCATGCCCAAAGTCGGATGTCTTTGAGCTGCCTCCTTCTGTCTCACATCTTTTTCTCATGCCCCAGTCCCGGGTCTGCTCCCATGAGAGGGCCTGTGCACACCAGCTGCGAGGCAGTGCTCCCCACTAGCATTTCCTAATGGCTGCTGCTCACCTGCTGCTGCTCCCCAAGCCCTGCTCAGGCCACAGATCCCTGCCCTCAGTGTTTCAGCCTCCTGGCAGAAACCCCAGCACCAGTAAAGCTCCAAGCTCAGACTCAGCTCCAAAAAGCCTCAACTGAGGAATCAAAGGAGATACTACTCCTTACCAGAAGTCTGTCCCATCTCAGAGGAGGGCTGCAAGCAGTGACAGACTGAAGCCTGCAGGTCTAACTCAATGTTACGTGGGACGGGGACCTCCTTAGGTACTCAACCCGATCTCATAGGGAACAGGAAAGAAAACAGTTTCTGGTCCAAGATCAGTGTAATCTCCATAAAATGCCTTATGATGAATGATCTCAGAACCCCTCCTGTTCTGTTGCTCCCAGGGAAGGAGGTGTCCTTACAGAGAGTACTGTAACACTGTAAGGGACTGGAACCTGCAAATATATGTAGGAGAGGGCAGAAGAAACTGGAAACAATATATTTATGCATGTAACATGAAAATGCAGACAGGACTTTTCTTAGTGGATAAACCTCATTAGAGCCTGGACTCACAGTGGGTGAGACCCAGAATTAACACCAAGGCTCCATTTCTGAAATCATCCAGTCATGTTTTTATGTTTTTCATTGAGAATTATGTTAAAGCAATGCTAACATACATCCAAACTAAACTCAGGAAAATATGCCAAAACTCACCCCAGAAGAGCAAAAGACAAGTAGATAACACTTCTGATACAAGGACCTTGCTATTACTTTTTTTTTTTTTTTTTTTTTTTTTTTTTTGGTAGCAGCATTATCTACTTTTATGAGCTGGTAAAACGTGAACACAGAAATTACACGAGTTGCCCAAGGTGATACAGCAAACCAGCAGCACACCAGAGAATACAACACAGATCTTGAAAGCCCAATTTGCTGCCCTCCCTCTCCTATCTGTTGCACCCCTGGGATACAAATACAGCTTTGGTAAAACTCAGTTTCAATCAGGATGCACTTGAAGATCAGATGCAGGAGTATGTGTCATAAAAGCACCCTTATCGCTGCCTTTCCATGGAGCAGCACTGGGCTGCTGGAATTTCTGAGCATCTGGAATTTCTGAGGAGTTAAAAAATAATAAATAACTGCTGCAAGTTGTAACTGTACAAAATATGCCCTAACACACTGCCTACCCAAGAGAGAGGAGGCTGGAGCCAGAGACAGAAATATGGCTGAGATGCCAATTGTTTCTCAGAGGGAAGGGCTAATGGAGTGAATAAAGAAGTCAAAGTACAAATGCAATTCTACAGATGATGGCAGGCAGAGAAGGAAGAAGGGCCTGCCACAAAATGAAAATAACAAATGGAACTCTATTTTCCAGCACTCAGCAAGGACAGAGGAGGATGTATGACAAAGTCAGTTGTGGTTGAGGTTAGGAGTTGAGGGTGCCTGGATCTGGCTCTCACTTGGCTAAAGGCATGAGGCAAGTCAGTAACACTCTCTACCTTCATTT
Organism: Bombycilla garrulus; assembly: GCA_013400315.1. Lineage (NCBI taxonomy): Eukaryota > Metazoa > Chordata > Aves > Passeriformes > Bombycillidae > Bombycilla > Bombycilla garrulus. The sequence continues at coordinate 520,939 of VXBU01008823.1, forward strand.
ATCTATCTGTAAAATGGGGTCTGGAATAATACACCAGTGTGGATTAAAGATAAGCTATACAAAGCTTTGATATGTACAGCCATAGATCAGGGGTAAATAGCTTTGTTTCTGTCACAGACAATCACTTTGGGCCAATATATGCTGACATGATGTTATAGAACCTATGTTAGATGTTAGAAAAATGGGAATGTTTATTAAATGCATAGGTCAGCTTCAGGGGAAAGGCTTACATGCTTCATGAGGCAAACACATGATTTTTCAATAGGTACTAGAATGCAAAAGGAATTATTATTATTATCTTCTAGTTTCATGTATGCACAATTTTGTACTGCACTACCTGTGAACTGTACAGGTACCCAGGCAGAACCCAAAAATTAACCTAAGGCTAACAGTGAAGGATATGAACTAGCTTTATCCTTCAAAAGCTGTCAGTGTAGGTCTGATGCTTCATGTATGACATTCAGGGCAGAAGCACCTACACATACAAATAATGCACTTAAGAGCACTGAAAGACAAGATCTTAATCTCAAAAAAAATGATGTCTCTCCAATGTGTCAGAACTTCAAAAGTAATTGTGAGATCTTCTGGTGATTCTCTAAAAGACTCTTTATAGCTCCTTTTTACAGGGGCCTTGGGCTGATTCATGTTGATCGTGTCTGACAGCTAGCATTTCTGTTAATAATAATCATAAATAAAGTGGACAAGGTTGCCTGACCTGAAATGAGCATATCTATAGTGCCATATCCATTACAGCACAGTGGATCTGTGACTGCAAATCAGGAAAGGTCCAATGCTCTTGACACTTTGTATTAAAATAATGCCTATCTTTTAAGATCTCAGAACCTTTGTGTGCTATCTTTTTCATTAAAAAGTGTTCCTTAAGAGATAACACTCACACTGTAAGAAAGGAGATGCTACAGAGGATGAAAGATTACGAAACCTCGCGCTTTTTCATTATAAAATAAAATACATTTGTGAACAGCTCTATTTTCCCTTACATCTTAGCTCCTCCTTCATGTTCTCCTGCATTGAAGTAATAATCCTGGTTTTATGCCATCATAAATCTGCTGACATGTGAAAAATTATACTATTATCAAACACATCAAAACAAAATTATGATTTCACTGCTGCAGGACTGAATGCAAACAGGAGCTGGGTTATATGAAAGTGAAGCCTGATTAATTTCTGGGCAGTGGTTTTCTGCTAGAAATAGGGATGGTGGTAAAGATTGAGGTTTTTTTAATTTCCATAAAAACCCTGGTCGCACTTAAACACAAGTCGTTCCAAACAATAGAGGAATTACTTGCTGATACAGTGAATCACTCTCAAAAGTAAAGTATCAGAGATGACACATTGAGAATCTCTCCACATCAGGTGACATGCTGAATTAAGAGAGAAGTAATTTATAAATTACTTTAAGGGAGGTCAATGTGCCAGGCTATGCTGAGTCCACTGGGGCAGGCAATTTCCAAGGACAGACAGGTCCTTCACTGAAAACCCTCCACCCTAGAGATTCATGTCCAGCATCAAACAGATAATTGCAATGTTGCTGACAAAGGAGAGAGGAACCAACTCACACCAGCAATTAGAATAGAGATTAACCTCTTGGTCAGCCAAAAAAAGGGTGTATTTGGGGAAAAAGATAGGTCAAATGTTACACAGCAGTAAAAAAGCAGCAAAGCTAGGACTACTCATGTTCCCTGGTAATGAAAGGTTCATATTTACACCACCACTTGCTAATTTTGCATACCTGCACTGTATGACAAACCAGTGTCACTGTTCTACCAGGTAGGCTCAAGGCCTCTCCATTCCTGGTGTGTCCCCCAGACTGCTACAAGAACAATCTTAAACCTGAGTCTCAAAAAGATCTCTCCTTCACAACTCCCTTTTCATGACTACTGGCACAATGTTTTACCCTGCACAAGGGTTATCAAAAGCCAAAGCTGTGAGCCAAAATACAGCCCTGATATCAAATACAACACACATATATGAAGTTTATCTGTAATTAGCACACCACAAAGACAATGCTTTTGCTACTCATATTTCTGGCCTTGTCCAGCCTACAATGTGCCATCAAAGCAGAGAGAAGTGAAATGAAACAAGCAGTTTTGTGAGTAAACAAATCCTGGTCCTCTAGTGATTCAGTTTGGAGATGAACTCTGGAATCTAATTAATCCAGAGGCCCTGCCTGAAATTTTCAGCATATTTTTGCAAAATATCTCCCTTGGGGGAGTAAGGACATTCTCTAGTATCTAATCTGTTCCCTCATCTGTCCAACTGCCTGTTTTCACAGAACTTAATAAATTCTCCCATCTAAACAACCTGTGGAAAAAGTCCATATTAGATTTGCAGCTTCTCCACAAGACAATCAAGTTGTCAGTTTACACCCACAAATGCCATCTCTGCGGACAGCTTTGTTTTCCTTTTCCAAAAGATAGAAATCATCCTTCTCTTCCTTGCTAGTTATTATTAAAAAGTTTATACTTGAAAGAGGTTTTTAGAGGCAGAGCTCCTCAGAAAGAGGAAAATCAATTTAGTACCATTTAACTGAAGGTCTCGAAAAAGAGATTTTCTCAGTGGACGCAAAGTTAACTTCAGAAATATTATTCAGTCATTCGGTTTGGGCTTGCATTATGCAGAACGATAACTTTCAAATGCATCCCTTGAACAGGTACAATCAGCTATGTATTTATGGATGTCATTTTAATAGCAGTATCTATTGCATTCACATCTGTGTTGCACATGTTCTTTCTGCTACCACAGTCAAGAGCATAAAGAAAGGGAGAGTTATGCGTTACTCTGTTCACTAGAAATTAATTCCGGAGGGGAGTATCACAGCAAGTGGAATGGCTGGTGAATTAAGAACACTATGAGAAAAACACATTTTGGACAGACACAACTACTGTAAATAAGTAGCTATTGATATTCCACATACCTGTGCCACCAGGTCCAATGTCAACCTGAATTTTTTTCAGAAGTAGATTAGGCAGGACTTGCACTACAGGTTGGGAAAACAGCACCAGGAAAAATGTGAGCTGACCAACTCATTTATGGTCCCCATCCGTGCTCTGCAACTTCATGAAACTTGCTCTAGCGGAAAGAGGTACCTGCACAGACTCTTCATATCACCCAGGAGACTGTTGCTACCTAATTAAAAAGTCCTGATGTAGTGTGAAGCTAGTGGGGATTATGTCTGAACAAAGATGAAGTCTTCCCAATCTATTTCATGATCACTAAAAAAGTTTCAGATTAGAAAGTGCTTCAATGCAGTAGTTCTCATATGTTGTTAATATTATCTATTATTTGTTATCAATAAATTTCTGGGAAGACACAACTCAACAGGCAAGAGTCTCAGGTACAGCATAATAGGTTTCAAGGGGCACAGGCATTATTTTTGTTACATCTTTATGTGGGGAGAAAGAACTCAAGAGTGGTTTCAAATATAGGGCATCTTCCACCTTTGGGTACCCAGAGCACTCAAGGAGCAGAAGTGGGCTCACAAAAAAAACAGCTATTCAGTAAGACTATGGTCTCGGGCTGGTGAAATGCACCTTTCTGGAATCAAATCAGAAGAATATTTGTATAAATAAATACTTAAATGTGGCTGTCACTGGAAACACTAACCAGTGTGAAGTAAACCTAAGTGAAAGAGGTCAGGAGGAGACTCCACTGCAAAGGCAATACAACCACACAGGATAAGTGAATGTTACAAAATGAAAAAAGGCAGAGCCTAGGACACTTACCATGTCCTTGCTTCTCAGCTAAGAAGTGGAACTGGTATTTAAGTAGCTCACCTTTATGGGCAGCCTGCCCCTGCGTACTAACCTGCTTTGGTCTGCGTCCTTCTTTCCCACCGCCACAAGCTTACCTGCATTTAATCGTTTCTTTGGGGTTTTGAGGCTCCGGCACCTGCCGCTGGCAGAGCTGCTGTTCTCACTCATGGAGTCCTGTGCTGAGGAGGCACTCCCCGTCGCCTCACTGTCCCTCATCATGCTCTCATAGCCGCTGCTGCCCCCGCTGTGGTAGAAGAGAGCTGTTTTCCCCATGGCAGGGGGCAGCTCCCCGCTCAGGACGCTGCTGTTGTCGCTCCCGTGGCCGCTGCTGCAGCGGTGGGGTTTCCGAGGAGGGGTGATCTTGCTGTAAGGTGAAGGCAGCATGTGAACTGCTGGCTTCTCGTCTCCGGGAAAACCCCCGCGCTCATCCGGCTCCAAGCTTCCCGGCAGCTGCACGCCTCTGGCACTGGCGCTGCCTTGGAGCAGCTCTGAAATCCGCCCATTGACAGCTCGAAGGGGCAGCTTGGAAGCAAGGCTGGAGCCCCGGCTTCTGCCGAGGGACTGCATTGACCAGGACATGTTCTTCCCACTTGGGGGCAAACTGGAGCTCTGCCCTACAGACTGAGGCAGAGACTTGGTGGAGAAGCTGAGTGTTTTGGTGGCAGAGGCGGACAGGCTGCGGGCCTTGGGACTTGCCAGCAGGAGCTTGCTGACAGCAGAGATCTTTGACTGGCTGGCTTTTGGGGAGGCACCTGCTGACTGGGAGTGACCCGAGTTGGTGGGTGAGGACATGGCACTGCGGCTGAGGCTCCTTCCAGCCCTAGGCATGGTGGTGTCTCTTCCAGGGCTCATTTTGGAGCTCACAGAGGACAGACTTTCTGCTCTTTCCAGGGACAAACACTCATAGTGACTTCCTGTGGACCTCCCTAGGGAGTTGGTCCTGCTGGCAAGCTGCTCCAGCTTGGCACTGAAGAGCTTGCTGCTACTCTTATTGATGCTGCTGTCTATGCCAAGGCCTTTTTGTTTGGCATTCTGCTCCTCGGGGAAGCTGGCCAGGAAGGACACAGGCTGGCTGGAGGGACTGCTCGTGGTGCTGCTGGCTGCACTGTGCTGGGGGCTGGCTCTGTTCTTCTGATCCAAGCTTGACTTTCTCACTGGTGGCAGAGGAGGGGTTCCTTTGGGACGAGTGAGTATGCAGTGTTTGGGAGAGGCCATTTTCTTGTCAAAACTAGCCTTAGAAAATTGGGGCAGGGCAGGAGAACTGACTCCACCGATGTCAGTAGAAGTAGGATGGAGATGACTGTCAGATTCCTCCACCTTGCTGGCCTTTGGGAGCCCTCGAGGAAGGCTACAATACTTCAAGCCGTCACTGGAATGAACAGGGTTTTGGGTTGCAGAGCCAGATGCTGCCACCTCACACCCATCCACAATCCTTTTTAGACTATCAGATCCTGGGGAAATAGAGGTGTCGCCACTGCTGGTGCTAAACCTGTCGGAGGAGGACTGGTTTGTGTTGTGCTCAGGCTTGGCTGAAACTGCGACTGTATCAGGCCTTAGCCCATCACTGCTCCCAGAGCTGTCCTTTTTAACATCTTCTTCTCTCTTCAACCAAGGGTCTTCAAATTTGATAACCTTCTTAGCAATAGATTCTTTGCCATCATGGGGATGAACAGCCTTTGGGTCTGCAGTTACAGCCAGTACAGCATCATCAGTGTCTTGAGCTTTGAAGGAATTAACAGCGATACAAGGATACACGGTAATGTTTGTCTTCATTGGGATGTAGCCTTCACAGCTGCTAAGACTTGCTGTGTTTTTGATTGTGACAGTAGTTTTGCCTAGAGCTGATATTTTACAGCCTTTGATGGGTGGCACTTTGCCAAAAGCTTCCTCCCCCATTTCCGACAGTATAAGCATGTTGTCAGTCACTGACTTCTGTTTGTCACTTACACAAATCATGCTGGCACTTTGTATGGTGCTTGCAAACTCAGAGACGGGGGGTTCTGCCATAGCTTCCCCATGGCCATAGCACGCCTGGGCTATGAAGCTGTGGCATGACTGTTCACCATCACTCCCCATGCTCATTTCACTCAACCATGAGCTGATGGATGAGCGCCTGCTGCCATCATCTTGGGGTTTGTCATCCAGACTCAGCTTTGGAAGAGGAAGGAACTGTGTGATGCTGACTTCAGACACAGGAGCTGCACTGGAGTAACATTCAAGATCTTCAGAGATACTGCTGATAATACTGACCGGCCTAGAGCCCGAGGCCAAAGCCTGCACAGAGCAGTCACTGTTAAAACTGATGATACTGGTTGGGCGCCCATTGTCAAGGACTCCACTAATGGTCAGCTCTTCCACAAGGGTGAACACAAGCTCATCCTCTCCATTCAGCTCCAATGGCTGCTGCACAGTCACCATGGTTGTGCTCAGAACCTCCTTCTTGGATTCTGGAGAAATGCTTTGTTGCCGATCTTCATTGAGAACCGTCTCTTCAAAATCCCCATTGCTGGACGACATTGACTTCTTCATAACCTGAGGGCTCATGCCTACAGGTGGTGTCCGGATATCTGGCTGTAATAAAGATTCAGTAGATGTCAGGGCAGCATCCTTACTCAGGGGAGCTGGTGGGGGAGTGGAACTGGGCAGGACTCCTTTCTGTGTATAGACTTTGCACCTCTGGGAAGGAGAAGTTGGTGGCTTATACTCAGATGTCTTTGAGAGGCTTGCAATGCCAAGCCGGGGGGAACCCATTGGCCGAGGTTTGCCTTCCACAAATCCACAGGTGTTGAGCCCTTCTCTGCTGCTCTGAAGGCTGGTGCTGTGTGCTAACTGACAAGAGTTAAGCTCTTTACTAGAGCTGCCTGTCACACTCCTGGGAGAAGAAGGAGTTGAAAGATTGGTAAGAGCTCCAGAAGGAACAGGGGAGTGATTTCTCCTAGTTTTGCTGGGTGTTGTACTTGTAATTTCCTTGGCTTCTCTATCAGGATGCTGACATTCTGGCATCACATCTTCCTTATCTGACTCTGGTAAGTGGCTAAGCTCTGCCAGCTGGCTTGAGACAGCACACTTAGACATCTGGTCTGTGCTAAATTGAGCAGGCATCTCTTCAAAGGGAAATTTGTCAGTCTCTTCACTGCCATCTATGCAATCCAGTCTTTCCTGGAGCTCCGCAAAGGTGTTGCACTTCAGGCAGTCTCTTTCAGATGTGCTGGGCCCTGATTCACTAACTTCCTCCAACCTGCCCTCATTTTTGGTCTTTTGCAGAGCAGGAACTATGGGAACAAAGTCAGGGGGACCCTCATTATCTGTCAGTTCCTTGTCAGAAAGGGCAGTGCCATTGGGGCCAACGTAAATCACCGTGTCACACGACTGCTCACTGCTGGATGAATAATCAGGATCACTTGATAAATGCAAAATAGGGAAGTCTGGGTCCACAGTGTTTCTAGAATGGAAAGGCCTCAACTGGGTTGGCCTCCGCATCCGTCCCTCCTCACAAGAGCTCTCTCCTCCAGAAGAACTTGATGTGTACTGCAACAGGAGAGAGAGTCTATGACATTTCAGCATTGCAAGCTGCTCCTTGCACAAACTGCATACACAAAAAAATCATGGTCACATATGATCTGGGGGATCTCAAAACTAAGGTACAGGGCTCTGAAGCTGCTTATCCACAACCCTAGAGCAAACACACAGCTATGTTCAATGGAGAAAAAAAGCCCCAGCTTTGAGTCCCACTCAAAATCATAAGACTTAAAAAAAAAGTACTAAAAATATGGGTTAAGATACCTCCCTTGACTGAGCCTGGCCAAAGAAATCAGATATTTGGCAAAGGCTTTGCTGATTTTGTGTGTGTGTATATTTGCATATTTGAAGAGAAACAAGAAAACTCATTACATATGACTCCACACTACCAGTGTGTGGAATTGTATAATGTGCACTCAGAGGTCTCTGGAGACACAGTGCTCTGATGGTGTGTAGACTGAAACCTTCATTTGTCTCTCTTCAAGCAACTGACAAAAAAACGCTTTCTTCAGTCTGCCACTTTAAATTAAGTGCATAAAATTCACTCATTCTGCCCAATTCACCCCATAAGTTGCACAGAAGCAACCAGAACTCTCTAACATGAAAATGGATATAGTCTATCTTCACTCTACTTCTTGGAAAATCTGTCAGCCATGTTTAGAACCAGTAGGAATAAAAAGGTCATCAATGCTGCCATTGGACACAATTGTTCTGCAATTATTTTGCTTCCACTCTCTCTGAGAAGCATAAAGAATCTAATTCTTAATTAATCCCAATTATCTTTAACTCTACAGCAGTTTCACTCCTTATTATTTCATTAGCACTAAGAGCATAAAGGAAAATAAATGCTCCCTGACAGCTATATATTAAACAAGGTCAGCTTACAAACCTGCTGCAACTGATGTGTCTGAACTTACTCCTGTGTCTCGGAAGCTGAAGCATTTACCCCTCTGATATTGCTCTCTGACACTTGACTAGGACTGGGCACATACAACCTAAACACTTTGGAACTGATTACTGATTTAGTGTAAAACACTGCTCTACCCAGTTAAGGATCCTTCACAATCCTTCTTCCTCCTTCCTCCATCATTATAAGAAGGCAGTTACACATTGTCTTACCTTAGTTTTCTTTTTCTTCATCCTGAGGACCCTTGAGGCAATCTGGATGGTGGAGAGTGTCTCAGCGTAGTTCCCCGCAGCGGCTGAAATGTGAGCTATCATCGTGGTGCGGCAGTTCATATTCCCCAAGGACTCTCGCAGCAACATGGTCAGCTTGCTGTCTCTGCAAAATAAAATGAATTAAGGCTACATTAGCCAGCAAGGTTTATCTTTGGCCATCATGATGTAACTTGGGTGTTGGCATGGTATTTTCTCCTCTTTTTAATGGAATCCTATTAGTTCCCTTCCTCAGGTTTGCACTATGTTGTGCAGCTGAGCATGCTGAAAGGCCCTGGACTACAACTGAAACTTCTTTTCTCTTCCCACTTCCCTTTTTCTGTCTCCTTTTGGTCTCAGTCCTTCTCCATTATTACCATTTCCAACAGAGAGATGCAGACCAGCACTAGAGACTGGAAAGGAGCTATAGCAGAAAACATCAAACTGCTGCTCTTTTGAAGTTCACAGTGAACAGACAAACCCTGGCCCAGCTCTGGAGGACAAGAGGGTACTGGATTAGATTAGAGAATACCATTTTTTGTTATCTTCTAGGGCATTGGATAACTCAATATTTATAACAGCTAAGTCACTGAAGTCAATTTTGGATGATGCTGGTAAAATACAAACCAATCAAGCCTTCAAGCTTCACACAATTGTTCTTTCATATTAGATCTTTTCTTTCACTGAGGCAGAAATCAAATTTTCTGTTCTTGCCATTTACTCTATTGTTCAGCATCAGATAGCTTTTGAAATGCTGATGACTTATTGTGTGTGCTGTCTGTGGCTGGACTGAGAATATGAATTTTAACAGAATAATGATGCATATATAATACTTTTGAGATGGTCATCTAATCCCGTAGTCAGAAATGCAGAGAACTTTCGCTCTATGGTGTAGAGATCAGCTGGATGGTTATTTGGGAAATGGCATTGTCTTGAAGAGTGTCTCCCCTATGCTAAAGGTTGTGGATGATGATTACATACAGCTGGAAACAAAGACAGCAACAGCCTGATATTTATCTATCACTAAAGGAATTGCATTCTCTGTTGTAACGATGGTGATACCTTCAGCGGCTACAGATCAGATTCACTGTTAAGTATCTGCAAATGACCTATGGTGCATGTGTGTCCTTGTTCATTCACTTGAGGTTTCCAGCTCACAGGAGCTCTGCATAAAGCTGCAACTGCTGGGAACTGAAGCTATGCCTACTGGATGGGACTGATGGGCAAACAGCAAAACTTTTGGACCTCTCTTTTTGATTGAGTAAACAACAGTATTTGGGCTGCATATTTTGATGCAATAGCTCTGGACAGTTCTCATCTCCTGAGGCTTCCAGTACTTGCAGCTTCAGCTCAACTAGAAATACTGAAAATAAAACAGGTTTTTTGTTTCAGGATTGCTGCTTCCATCTGCTCCAGACACACTGAAGACAGTCTAGTGTCTTTGAGAAGCAAACATCCATAAAGACCATACTGAGACAGCCTCACTCATTTCACTTGTGACCTAAGGCTGCTTTGAATCCACAGACCCAGAGTTATTAGGCCACTGTGTCTTAGGCTGGTGTCCCTCCTTTCCATCACAGGATAATTAAGATGTCAAATTTTGTACATCAATTACTGCCACTCCAATGCAGAGTAACATGGAAATTATTAACATCTCCACAGAAATCAATAACAAGCCATTTATTTGCCAGTGCTTCTATCATAGCAAAACATGAGATGACAGGGGAAAGTGCAAAGGATTACATTCTAAACATGTTGGTCTCCTGAGAATGCATAACCCATGCAGCCAGCATCAGCACTGAGGTGGGGCTCTCCTAGAGATATGTGCATTAGGAATGTAAAATAATCTGTGCCATCTGCCTTGTACTGAAAAACCCACTTGCAAGAAGAATAATGATACTAAAGAAATACCTATTTATAATTCATCCTGTGACATGGATGGGAACTAAAGAGCAGATTTGTTAAGGATTAAAGCAAGAACCTAGCAGTAAGAAACCCAGCTAGTACTGATTTCTAATTTCAGAGTTTGTTCATGCAGCACAGGCTACATCTTGACTCTCAGCTTCACCTTGTACCCAGAAAAAATAACTAGCATCATGTTACTACTGTAAACTGAAAAATAACAAAGAGGAAGAAAGTTAGTTAACATGGATTTTTGTCAAATCTGGACATTGTCATAAGACAAGTTCAGCTATTCAGGGTTCACTGACCTCTCACAGTAATGCTCAACTACTAACTTATGAATGAAAGAAAGAAAAAAAAAGAGAATATAAGACACAAAAATGTGTGACCTAATTTTTAACTCACTCTACCTTCTTCAATTAAAATATTGGTAAAACATTCTGGATGTCTGGCTGAAATTTGTTTGGCAATCAGTGTGAGACAAAGTAGATGCTTTGTTCTTCTGAGTGCTGGCATGGTATTTCTGCCTGAAAAAAATGCAAGGCTATGAATTATTTCATTAGGTCTTTTGTGAACTGTTATTTGAAAATGCAAAATTTCCTGTGGAAGCAGAAGTTTTACAAAGAGGTGGTCCGCACTTCTGCACTAGAAAGGCTTTGAGAAGCAAGACCTATGTTGATCCTCTGGCTCTGCAAACTAAACTAAGACACAGGAAATTTTGAAGAAAGTGATTGTCTGCTGCTCCTAGATGTATGTTGCTCTCTGTCTTAAGCAGAGGCTGGCTAGCAGAAGGTCCCAGATTTCTCATAGCAGCAGAGTGAAATGCATCAGTGTCTTCATAGCAAATAAGAGAACTTCATTAATGTTAATGGTCTATTTCTATTCTGCTCCAAAAGTAATAAAAATTATGGGTCAGAGCAGCACAATGACTCCATTTTATATACCTGTCTTTATTTTAAATGTATTTCTATCCCATCCACTAATGTTTTTATAGTTTAGGAAATTCACCCTAAACCATCATGATTATGGGGATATAAAACACCCAAGAAACTGAAGGTGGGGTCAGGATAGCACACTTCGGACTTCAAAGCCTGTGTATCAGTACGTCAAGTCTGCAGTCGTTTCAGCACTTAAAAGTCACATCATTTTTTTCTAACTACATCACTTGGTCTAATAAAATACATTACCTTTACTTGTAAACCTTTTCTTGCCTTCTTCTTAGATAATCATGTCTACAGAAAAAAAATCTATTTAATATTATTCATATCTATCCCACACAGGTAAAAAACAAAAATAAAGTATGCAAAGCCGTACCTCTGGAAAAGTCTGGAGGCAAGAGCCCTGTGTGCAGGAGACTAAACTCAGGTATTTCTATGATGTATGGCAGCAGGTATGGTACAGAGGTGCAGACTGCCAGGCAGAAAGCTTCAGTTCACTCCACAAAGTAACAGCCCTCCTCCCTATGGAGAGGACCTCTCTCTCCTTCACTGGCCTCCCTCTCCTCCTCCTCTCCACCCTCTCACATTACAATAGCTGCTGAAGGACTTACCTGTTTTCCTGCTGCTTTTCTGAATCTCTTAATAGGAACCTAGCAGGTATAGAATCTCCGCAAAAGAGAGATATGGCAGTGCTGCAATGAGCAGTGTTCTCTACTTCTCTTCAGAGACCACCATACAAACTGGGATCAGGGTAAATTAGTCCTTTCACTAAGGAGGAAGATGTACATCTTCATGCTCCTCTTATACACATCTCTATTTCCCTTCCTCATGAATGATTAACTATACTCAACTTCAAACAATACAGAATTTTACATTGAAGAATGAAGCATGTGTCATGATACGTATCCTTGGACACTGCATAAATCCCAGTCACTGTCTATATTTAGTCAAAGCCTTTAATTTTGTGACTGGATGCTATTTTTCTACTAGAGACCTGTCTTGAACCCTGCAGAGAATAAAAAGTGCTCACTGAACCATAAGTTATTTAATCTTTCATTTAATCCTTGCCTTGCAATGTATGGACTTATGCCTTATTTACTGTTAGGACTATACAAACTCTGTTCTGAATTCTGAATGACCGATGTCTTCAAAGGCTCTTTATAATTTTTTCTTTCCCCTGTGGAGCTCATCAATGCAGTATCTGATGAATGCCTCTGAGGTGAGGCATACATTCCTCTGATAATACCTGAAACATTGAAGACTTCATTATATCTAGGTGTTGGGTGTGAAGCACAGATCTTTCAGAGTATTGATCATTACATAGTCCTCATATTCAAAGCTAACTTTGACTTATCTTGAACAGCGAATGGGGCAGCTGCTTCTCAAAACCCAAAAACCAGGAACATACAATTAGTAGCCCATCTGAAAACTGTCAGACCTAGTCTGAAGGTAGTACTGGGTTCTTTCAGAATACCTCCATTCTCTCCCACAGTCCTCCATCCTCCATATATTTATTGACAACGACCACATCACCATACAGTCCTGAATCATGGCTAAAGCAGGTCTTTTAGCTGCCTTGAAAAAAGATTATATTTGGGGATGGAGAACCCTGAAAGAACAACACAATATATAGACCATTAATTCTGACATTTCCTGACCCCAGAGCAATTGATTGCATGATCCAAATGCTTTTGTTATATGTATTTTAAGTGATTTCATGTGGATTTGTGGTTACACTTCAGTGAGACATTAGCAAGCCTGGAACATTCTGGTGTATCAAATAGCCTCAGTTGCTAAACTAGCTGGCAGCAGCAGCTGACTGCCAGCTTTTGTTTGGACAAGCAGTAGAGAAGGAGAACATGACTTACAATTTACCAGGGGGTTTTGTTAGCATTTGGTACCTGTAGAAAAACACTAAGACTTGGGAGGAACACACTCCTTTTCTGCACTGTAGGAAAGCTGTGCTCTCATGTGTTCATTTCCTTTTTGACAAGCTCTTCTCTGATCAGACAATCCTACACTGTTCTATCAGTGTCTATCCTGAGCTTTCCCCATCTAACCTTTTTGTTCTTATTCCCATACTGTGACACTCACCCTCAGTTCCTCCCCGAAACAGCCTGGCAGAGCTCAGTTCCATCCTGCAGCTACATCAGACTTTGCCATTCTCCAGCATCACTGCTAGACACTCTTCCAGTATTAAAAACTCCTTCCTCTTTTGTCCCCCTCTTCCTTCCATTAACTGCCTCCACTCTCACTGCCTGACCTCCAAGGCCCCTCTGCCCACTCAAGCTCCCCCCCAGCTGTTCCCTGACACCCAGCAGAGGAACCCCAAACCGTGGCCGTAATTTGGCATGGCTGCTGTATCATGCTGCCAGATGAGGGGCAGAGAATGGTCAGTGCCTTCCTGGATCTTTCCCTGCCAGCTCCTCCAGCTTTAAGAAAATCTGTGTGTTCAAAGTGAGCTACATAGAAAAGAGGCAAACAGTAATTGCTTTTGTTTAGGGCTGCAAAATAGAATTCATGAATAGAAAATGAAGCCATAAGAATAAATATTGCGCTCAGGAAATTCACAGGAATTTTTATTGCCCAGCATTTCATTCTGTGTATGGGAGACACAAACACAGAATTGTTTCACAAAAGAGAGGCAATACTGGAGCAGAAGATCCAGCTGAAGCATTGGAATAATGATTTTTCTGTGGAATTATTTACCCAATTGTATCATACACTTTGTTTTGTTTTCTGCATGCCCCCACCTTAATAACAAATTATTTTCTATGTTTTCCCTTTCCTCTCACCCCACTACTATCTACAAGTGGATTCTGGCTATTCAATGACAACAGCAGCACCATCAGAAATAGGAATAATAACATTCCACAAGGGAGACAATACAATAGTACAGCTAAGCTTTAGGAAGTGCAAGACAGCGTGGTTGTGCTCTCTATTAATCATATACCTTAGTGTCTTCCTAGGCACTTAGCCAAAAGGAGAAAGTTGTCAACTCCCTCCAGGTGTTATGGTTACAGCATCAGATGATGTATGCCCTCAGGTGTCTTGTAATCTAATTATTTATAGAGGTATGTCAAAGGAAAAAATCCCAGTAACTATGACAGTAATTTTTGATCATGAAGTCTTAACACTGCTCCTTTGAGCTGATGCACTGCTTTATTCACAGTAATAAATGTTTACATAACAAAGGAACCACATAAAGACTATATTTAGTTTTGGCTCTTACTGCATGGGAATAATCTCTACAAAGGACAGTTTATAGCTCAAAAAGCACAAGCCCAACAGCGGATGTTACAGGTGTGTAACAGCTGAGCTCACTATGAACTAGGATAGTTTGCTTAGTTATGGCTTTCCTTTCTGTTAATAATTTGAGAGAGAGAGGAAATGGGAGCAATGTGTGTAGGCACAGGCAAAATGAGTCCAGGTGGGGAGATAAAGCCCTTGGTGGTTCAGCCATGTAAGCCTGGCTTTGTTAGCAGAACAAAATGAGGCAGTTGAAGAAAGATGGGTGACGAGTTGGACCTTTAACCTGGGGAATTCTTCACCTGGTGAAACGGGGCATTGGGGAGACAATGAACTTGTTCCAGGTGGAAACTGACTAGCCTTACAGGGAAAATGAAGCATAGTGGAAATTTCCACTGCCACTGCAGTTAGTTATCTTGTATGAGGTGCACTAGCACAACCCAGAAGGCTGTGCTCACGGCAGAGGGGAAGGGGGAGACAGCTGAAAGGACTACGCTGAGGGGACACTGTGCTCAGGTTCAGTACCAGGAAACTTCCACATCTGGAAGGGATGTGACACTACAGCAGTCAATAGGTCATGAGCATGAGAAGGGTGTTGCTGCAGCCAAGTATGGGACTTATCTTAAATTGTACTAGTACAAAATGCATATAAAATATAGGGAGATTCTCCCTACAATTGTTGTCTTGTAAGAGAAAATTTCATATTGCTGAAGAATCCTTGTGCCTGTGACAACCCATGAGCATGTGGCAGATGCACAATAGAGCATCTCTTGTTTCTTTTTACCAAACATAGAAAAGCAAATCAATGACAGAAGGACAGAACTGCATCAGTGAGTCTGCCTCTCAAATTAGTTCAGTTTTGGGCCCCTCATTGCAAGGAAAACACTGAGGTGCTTGAGAATGTCCAGAGAAGGGCAATGGAGCTGGGGAAGGGTCTGGAGCACAAATCTCATGAAGAGTGGCTGGGGCAGCTGGGGTTGCTCAGTCTGGAGAAAAGGAGGCTGAGGGGAAATATCACTGTTCTCTACAACCACTTGAAAGGAGATTGTAGCAAGATGGGGTTTGGCCTCTCCTCCCAAGAGTCAGGGAACTACCCCTCTCACCATAAAAGGGGCTCATTCAGGAGCGGTAACTTTTGTATAAAAGTGGCTCCAAAGCTGATGAAGCTCAAACAGTCCACAAAACTAAGAAGTACCCTGTTATTCATAAAGTTCCCCACTTTCTTAAGGTCTTGCTGACTCATCTCACAATAGAACTCTCTCCCAGTAAAACCATTGCTATCACACAATTCTACTTTTACCTTTATAGATTAATGAATGCATGACCAATGCACTAAGCTGGGTACCACCACGCTAGTTCTGAAGATGCAGAGAGACATTTCCTCTATCTTCTCATTTCTGCCTTGTGCCAGCAGTGGAGCAGAAGTCACACTTCTTCGTTCAAATAATTCAACCAACAAAAGAAGTTCCTCTCAGTCTTTACCCCAGCTCTGTGAATTTTATGTAGCTTGGTTCAGGTGTACTTTGCACTTTGGCAATACCAAACAGAAGACATATACCATTACTTACAGCTCAGAGTGTTACTCTAATGAGAGCTCAGAGATACAGATGTAGTGTAAATA
Organism: Bombycilla garrulus; assembly: GCA_013400315.1. NCBI lineage: Eukaryota > Metazoa > Chordata > Aves > Passeriformes > Bombycillidae > Bombycilla > Bombycilla garrulus. The sequence goes on from VXBU01008823.1 coordinate 537,096, forward strand.
TATTTGGTCTCTATATTTGTAAGTGCAAGTTTTGGGGTGGGAGAGAAGAGGGGGTTAGGAGCACGGCTCTGCTGAGGGCCAGTGATTATTTCAGAGAGAAGACTACACTGAAAATGGAAAAAATATCCCTCTCCCCTCTGTACTTTGAATCTCAGCACAGAAACAAACCCCGTTCACAAGCAGCCATTAAAAACATCCAGACAAAGCTCAAAGATAAGCAAAACAAAAAGGATCCTAGTGGTCTGTCTCATTAAGTGCCAGCTCCTAATAAATTCTAGCTGAAAAACAGAAACTCAATTAATCCAGGGAGCTAATTAGGCTCAGCAACTCTTTGTTACAGCTAAAGCCAGATTCCCCCAAAACAGCAATGCCACTTGTTAAGGAAACATGCTTAATAAGTAGACTGTGATTTACAGGAGAAAAAAATCCCGCAGTTAAAACCAATAATGATCCAGATTTTAAATAATTTAGGGACTTTGCACTTGGCTAGGTTAACTTCTACCAAGATACACTAATAAAGGGAAGGCAAATATCTTCTCTCTCCCCATGTCCCTCCTTCCTTGGCTGCCTTACTTGGAAGTATTATGGCAACTACAAGTTTGGCTCAGCTTATCTCTATGGTTAAATTACTTTATACAAGACAACTTAGCTGCTATGGAATAGCAACTGGAGCCTGCCTGCCCCTCCTCTGGGTTGCCTGTGCCCTGACAGTGCAGCAGGAGGGCTGGGAAGGGAAGGGTTGGAATGCAGCTGAACGATGCCTGTGCCTCTAGGGCAGTGATAGGGGAAAACACATAGCAAGAAAAAACGTGCAGAAACATTCCCTGACAATCTGCTGAGGACACATTCGGGAAAGCACCTTCACACCAGCCCCTCTGGGTGGCTAATATGAGCAGGAGCAGAGCAGACACCCAGAGAGGGCATTTTCACCACCCCTGCATCAGCATGAAGAGAGGGCACACTCCTTTGTTCAAGCGTCTCTCCTTCCAGCGCTGCTGCCCCAGCTCCTGCTGCCTTCCAAGGGCCAGGCAGTGGGCAGACTAAAGCAATTCTGTATTCAAGGGGCCGAGCAAAGGGCTTGTTTTTCAGGAGGCCTCAGGTCCCTGCAGCCGAGCTGCTGCCAGTGTCACCGCTGGGGTCACACGTGCTGAAGAGCCAGTCCAGGTGGCAGCCGCTGCAGAGAGGGCAGGGCAGCAGCCACCTCAGCTCCGGTCTCGGTGCAAACAAGCACCTGCCTGCCAGAACGGCCTGACTCCTGTGCTACCCTCACACCAGGCACGGTGAATACCCCTTGGCAACTGGGAGAGGAGACAGAAAGGGCACAGCTGGCTGCCACACGGAGCACTGCGGCACTGGCCGGGTGGAGCTGCCCACTGCCGCACCCTGCCCATCGCTGCGAGGAGAGTTAGCATTCACATGTACCCAGGGGTGGAATACCAGGGTTATTTCCTCAAACGAAAATTAACTTCAAATGTTTGTAATTGATACATGAATATTCATGATCATTTGGGAGGATTTAATAATTACTTCATTCTGCTTAGGCTCATTTGATCTGCAGCAGCGACAGCAGTAGTTTACACTCCTTCATCAAGATGCCAACAATTTGGCAGCATGACCTTCCCAGTTTCCTGTGCTGGAGAGCAGCTCTAGTTATTCTAATTGCAATCCCAAATGGAGTGGTACCTGAAAATAAATTGACTGCTGTTCAGTTCTAGAAACCACTCCACTTGGCACTGCTCCTTGTGTAAATAGATAACATCTCCAGGAAAGTGGGAAGGTCACTCAGCAAAATACTTCACATTTTGATAAGTAAGATTGTATATGCTAACCTCCTACAGCCTTCAGCCCACAGCATTATAGCAGAGGGCAGTGAAGGTGCACATACTCCCATGTGGAAAGGGGAAAAAAAAGAAGGCAGACTTTGGTTGTCATTAATGATATGGAAATTATACAATCAATCTATGCCACTTATTAGATATATTCCCCAAAGAAAGTTAGGTTCAAGAGTTCATACTGCCTCTGCACCTGCACACAAGGTTGCCTTATCACCTTCAGCAATAAACTTCTAGGCTTTTGAGAAAATAATATGTAAAGTCTGAACATAGTAAGTCTCTGTAAATGCTGGAAGGATTAGCTGTGTGGATGAAGAGAAGTCTTATTTGTGCTCCCATAGAAATGAGACAACTGCCTTCAATTCCATTCTTGAAGACACCAGAGAAAGCACATAGATGAGAGAAATTCCCAAACACAAGAATATTTTTGGCCAGTATTTACACCCTTTCAGATGACTGAGAGACAAGCTCTTGGAAACATTACGTTCTTGATGCTGGTGCTCACAAAACTGTTAATTTAGATCAACAGCAAAAAAAATATACTTACACGATACTGGGTCCTGACTAAAAACTGCCAAAACCCAAAGTAAAGCAGTGAAAATATGAAACCATCAGCAATAAAGCAAAATATACAGTCAGAAGCCCCAAGTCGTGCTTCCATTTCTGGTAATCAATATCACACCTTTTAAATTTCCTTTTCACATACAGTTCCAAATTGCTTCACGGAGATGCATGAAACTGCTAAAACCTCATAAAAGAAGCAATCCCAGTCCATTGTCAAGGAAGATGAACTTTGCAGCAGCCAAGCAATCTGCTAACTAGGATGGGAATTAAGCAGGTGAAGCGAGTTCCATAAAGGAGGAATTTTTTATGTCATCTCCCATTTCCATCAGACACACACTGGCCTCGGCTCTTCAGCTTCAAACCATCTACAAATTAAAAACTCATGACTTCCATTTAGGAATAATGTATTGACATAGACAGGGAATATATAAAGATCCTAGACAACATGCATAACTCTCTTTCTAAAAATCAGGATAAGTAATAGGGGCAAGTATGGACTTAGTTATCTAACTTCTTTTTCTTTAGAGAAGAGTAAGAAAGCTGACTTTCTCCATTACGCCTATCTATTTAAAAACATAGGTCTGGAAGCCAATTGCACTTCAAGGTCTCAATTTAGTTTACTACTCAAGGGTCAAAATAAGTTTCTTAGACAACTGCAACGATGCTTGCAGAATCTAATAAACAGAGCACCCTCTGGCCTACAAATCCTTGGCCTCTATGTTTGTACTGCCAACAGTCAATACGGCTGGGGTGACCTTTTTAGGGAGTGGAGAGATACCAACAACTCCTTTCACATAAAAATGAATGGCTATCAGGCAGCCAAAACTTTCATCCACAGATGGGCTGAGCTACTCACACAACTGGCTGATTTAGAGATGTGATGAGACAGCCTGAGCAATAGCAGTGATGATGGTGACTTGCATGGCAAATAAAGATCACAGATGAAAATTTCCTGCCTGTGCCTCTGCTTTGGTTAAGTCCAAAAACCAGCCCAAAAAAATAGCATTTTATTAACTGAAATCCACTGGCACTGTGGTCCAAACCCAGCTGTCACTGAAATCTCCAGAAAAGCTCCCAGAAGCTTCATCAGCACCTGAACTGGGTTTTACAGATTTTGTGACAGGATACATGAGACAAAGACTAAACTGGTCCCTTCTGACGTCAAATACATGGTATTGAAATTAAACTGTGGAACCACAGGCAGGTTTACGATGACAGTTTTGGCAGCACAGGACCAAATCTAGCAGCTGGTGCAGGGCAGTGGGAATTCTGTCATCTATAAACACAAGCATAAGGAAACTAAATGTTTGATTCTTTTATATCTCTCACACTCCATCATACTTCATTCACAGAGGAGCCTAAATAAAACCTGAGGGACTCCACGCTATGCAAGTGCTATGTGCTGTAAGTAGAAGTAGCAAAATTGGTATATAAATATTTTTAATGTATATATTTGCTATTTAAATCAGCTGGAGATAGGCTGTATCAATACATTTATCTTCATCCACGCAGCAATTTAAAATTTAAAACGATACACATGCATTTTTCATGTTATCTGAAGTTTCACTCCCCCTTTAAATGGATTCTTCTATTTATTTTGCCCACCATAGTAACATTGATTAGACAAGATTCTCAATAAATAGGCTCTTGTATATCTGACACTTCAGAGATCCTCTCATAGCCTGCCACAGCAAAAGAAAGGAACTATTTTAAACCTGTAGTAAAAGATGTTACTACAATTGCCTGTATTTTTACTTGAGGTGACCAGAACATGCTTTAGAGCCCAATATTATATCAATTCTGCACAGAAAAACAACTATATATTTGAATATTTCCATGTTAACGGCTGCCTCTCCACAAGGCTGATAGTCAGAACAGAGTTGTGAGTGGCAGAAAGCAATATATAAAATACTAAATTCTGTATGTATTTAGTTTTAAATCACAAAAAAAAAAATCTCTCTTAAAGTTAGGTGCTCAAAATCCAAGAAGCATTACAACAAAATTTCATAGCTAAGCTGAACCAGTCCTTCATAAAAAGATCCTTTCAAACTATAACTGTCTTTAAAAAGCCTCAGACTGGAATAATTTACAATGTGCCTGGAAGGTCCTACTTCTGTTTACAAAGCCGCTGCTGATACTCAGGAATTCCCACAGCTGAAAATAGTTGAGGCTTGAGTACTTTTTGGCATGTACTTATTTTAGCCTTACACTCTATCCTTGGCATCTGCTGTTGCATTTAGCCAGACAGGATGCTATAAGGACATTTGGCCTGAATCAGTACAGCCTTTCTCACATTCTTAGAATTGGTTTTTAAAAGTTTACAGGCTGACTCTGCAGCCTCCTTCCTGCATCCCCTCTGTATGCCTGCCGTGACCTCCTAAGGATGCAGCAAAGAGCTCCTTAACATTCAATCAACCCAGTCCTGGCCAATACATCTGGAGACACAGAGGGGCCAAGAGGAAAGACAGTCATTCTGGTAAAGATAGCACTTAGACAACCACCACAGAGGGAGAAGGAGGAAAGAAATGTATTGCTTGGTCCTGTGAGCCTAAGCCCCATGGGTCCGCACTAAAGCACAGGTGATGCATGAACTGAGAAGAAAGTAATTGTTAGCTCCTGCCCCTACCCAGTACAGAGAACAATATAATCCTCCTTAAGCATTTAGAAAACCCATCCTTAAAAATATTATGGCTTTCTAACACTGCCCCCACACATTTCCACTTAGTAGTGGCAAGCCAGCTACCTTTCTATTTGCTCATGCACTTTGGTTTCCATTGCTCTCCCTCCCCAGGGATGGGAACGCTCCTGGCCACATGCATAGACTCGTGCTCTCTATCCCTTAACTCTATTTGGATATGCAAGCCAAATTAATTTCATTTTATCTCATGTGAAACTCTCCCCTTGCCAGACTTTCTTGTACTTGCTTCAGTCTCAATTCATCCTTCATCTATATGGGAGACCAGCACTGCACCCAGGAGAGGAATTGCTAGCCCCTTGCATAACTATTACTATTTTTCTGCTGCCATTACTAGTATCTCCTCAGATTTCATTACCTTGTCATGCTAATTTAACTGTGGACACCTGTGATCATCAGCCAACACGCCTAAATTTGCACACACCCCCATCCCCTTTCTAGTTGATGAGCTCCCGGATTGCATCAGAAATTATTAGCAGTCCATCAGGGCAAGCCCTTGCATCAGGGCCATTTGTATTACTGTAGCCCTCGAGGTCCCACAGCTGCTCCCATCTGATGTTCTGATCTACCTTTGTACAGATGATGGCTCTCAGCTTTGTGTAAGCAGTCACTATGATTAGCATGCTCCTGCTTTGTGTGACAAGGCTGATGATAACAACACCAAATAAAACCTCTCCTAAAGCTGGTCCTTGAAGAAATTCCCTAGCAGCCTTCCCTCTAGTTTGATAGCTCCCACTTCGATGCTAGCTACTGTTGCCTCTGCAGTCTTAACTACTTGATGCTTCTTACTGTTCTTTGTCTTATTCAGCTTAACTAGTAAATCTCAAAGGACATCAATTCAGGCATTTACTCAGATCTAGGACAGAGAAAATTTTTTTCACCTGGACATTAGGTACCACATCTGCATAGAACAGAGGGCAAGGGCTGTATCCAGAAGGTTATATCCAAATGTACCCCCATCTTGAAAGGAGGGCTGAATTTAAATGCACAGACATCTGTTCCAGATTTCCCAGTCTTGGGACCAGTCAAGATATTTCAAGGTTCGCCATCTGAGACGGCAGTATTTGTTGTCTGGATTTACTTTAAAGTGAGTTTCAACTCAGAGTTTCAGGATTTGTTCCTTTCACATCTGAGTGACAATATCAAATTATTGTTGCAGCAAGACTTTCTTCACATTTCAGTATTAACTTTTGCAGTTATTGCACTAACAAAAACTGATAATTTAATTCAGATAATTTAGCAGTGAACTCATTTGAAATCCTCTTTTTTCTCTACTCTTCCCCCTCCTCCTCCACACACTGATGAGCAAATCATTTAGAAAGAAGTTTGTCTGCTGACTGTATAAATTTTAAACAGTAGGAAAATCCATTTATGTAATTGCATTTCAAATGGTGAGGATCTGGATAAATGAACAAGTTGTTTAATGAACAGAGGAAGTAATGAAGGCTAGTTTCCCGAGTTTGTGACATGTGTTACTCCATTTTCCATACTTTGGTTGTCCCCTCAACCCCACCTTGCCACATCCCACCTAACTCACCTCCTTCAGTTGCAGCTCTGTCCTCTCTCCTTGCTGGCATTTGGCTCAGCTGGCTGCCCAGCCAGCATGCAACAGAGCAGTGTCATCACACCTTCATGGCCCAGCCTGCTTCTGTCCCACCCCTCTCTCAGTCTCAAGAGTCTTGCACAAACCTCACATGTAAAGGCCTGTACCTGCATTAAATCTGATTGGAAATGGTTCATTTAACAGCCAATCCAAAAATGTATTTGGATGACTGGGAATGAGATTGTGTGACCATGTATGCTTTAGGCTCTCAAGAGGTACCTAAAATTCTCTCAGTGCCCATGTCAGAGAAAGTTCTGCTCACAGAGTTTGTCTGGGTTCAGAATTTGGAAGCACAACGTTGTGCATAGCAGTCATTCCCACCACCAGCTACTGAGGACAGACAGGACATTTCCCGTATTAGCACTCTGAGAGTGATTAGAGCCACCTATTTATAGCCGTGCAATGAAAAAATTTCAGTTCACAGATGACAAGTTAGCTGGGCTTTTAAGTCTTTTCTATCCAGTAGCTTAGATCTTTCCTGCCTTATAATTTTTCAGATCCATGTTATTACTTTGTATCTAATTAATTCTGTGGGAGGACAACAGTTCTAAAATGAACACAGAGTAAACAGAATCATTAAGAAAAGGACTGCTATGAGAGTTCAAGTTGTCATTGCATTGTTAACATTCAGATTCACGTTTAAGAGGTTTTCTGTGTGTTGTATGACATATTAAATACATAGCAAAGGGCTTAAAGGGCCTTTTCTGTTTTCAAAGCCACTACTGCACCAATTTAAAAAAATAATAATAATTACCCAAAAGGGACCAGGGAAGTTTTGACAACCCATGAACCTTCCCTCAGTGCAGTTGATTTGCATATATTGTAGCTAAGAGGTGTGTTTGACCCAAGCATTTATAATTAACCCTTAACTTGTCATATATAAAGAAAAGCTTTATTTTCATTTCAGTGATTTTGTTGCAATTTAATTCCAAGAAACACCAATTAGCTATCAAATGCTGACAACTCGCACTTAGCACTGATTAGGGCTAGATATGAACTATAAACCTATCACATTACTATAGTGCAACAGCTCATTACCAGTCTAGCCCTTCTAGCTAATCTTTTCTACTAATTTTTATTTAGGGACCTACTGGCCAGCTCATCTGAAAATTATATGCTAATGATCCACGAAGAATTGAAAGCTCTAAATGGTAACGTGGGAGAAAAAATAAATCTGCTTGATCTCTTTATGTTATGATAGATGCCATTTAATCAATTAGGACAGCAGAACATATCGTTCCATTCCAGACCCAGCAAATATAAAGGAAAACAGGAAAGGGTGAAAGCTTCGCACATCTTGACCTCCTCCACAATATAAAAGAGCATCATATATAGTATAAGAGAATGTTTAGGAGTACAGTCACTGAGACAGCAGTCCAGACACTGTTTCCTGTGGGTCTCCTGCAACAGGAGCTTGCCAAGGATGTGACTGCTGCTAGGAGAGAGGACCTGTCAGAGATGGGGTCACAGCATTGTGCACTGTGTCTTGTGGAGATTGTCAGGCATCCTGGGGTGCCTGCTGCCAGTTAAGACTCTAAAAGATTTAACATGAGGGGCTGGGCCCCTGGAATGTCCCAGAATCAGAAATGTGGCTGCCTGCCTCCTCCTCCTCCCCCACCTGCTTGAGATTATGAAAGTATTTGAGAAACTAGATACTGCAGCAGTAACAATGTCTGCTTTCACAGTTATTTGCCAGAACACTATGATAAATCGAAGTTATTTCTGAAATACATTGGAAATGCAGAAGGAAAAGAACACTATGTTTCGTAATGCTACCACTTGTTAATCAGTAGAAAACATTCTAGATGGAAAGAATGTAGGTATGTAGGTAGGTCAGGTATGAAAAGGTGTCTGTCTGATCCCTACTCTGTTAAACTTGTGTAAATTAAGGTCATCATGGGATATAAAAGTCCTATATTTAATAACTAATATAAAAAATTGAGAGCAATGACAGAAATACTTGAAAAGCAGAATAAGAACACATTTAGGAGCTATCTCATCTCCTGCAGTCTCAATGGGCTGGAGTTTCTTTCCTAAAGACTGTGATATTCACCCAACAATACCTATATTGTTTCCTGTGTTCAATGTTTCCAATGCTCAATGAGTCAAAAATAGACACGATCACACATTAATGCCCAAAAACCCCCAAATTATGTCTCTAAAACAACCACTCAAACACATCCATTGCTGGTCTGTATTTGTGCAATTCAAAACTTGGATAACGGTAGAGCACATTATGCTGATCATGTTCTCAGCACTCATCTAGCCCTGACCTCAGGACAATAAGCCTTCAATGTGCCAAAAACTGGACTTTTTTTCCTAAATATGGCAGTAGATATTTTTTCTTCCTATTGAGGAAGGAGCAAGAATCCTTTATGACTGCCCTTCTTGGAACCTTCACAGCAAGAAGAGTGAAGATCTGCCACTCTGCCCAGATTTTTAAATCTCCCAGAAGAATATTCTGTACATAAATATGCAAAGGTTTTAAAATTTAAGTGCCAGAAATGTTTCAATATGAGCACAATCAGACCACAGGTTTGGAAGATGTTCCTTCACTATAATAAAGGAGCCAGGAGGAAAAAGCACTGTACACACAGACCTATTACATACTACGAGGTTAACCAAGGAGAATTTACTCACACATTCAGGCACTGCAAAATGCAGTGGAAAATCATATGAGCAGCATATAACTTAAAATGTCATAACAGAATACTTAACTCTTTCTTAGGTGAGTCTCTTTCTATTTATGACAATATTCATTGGTAACATTTTTAGCAAAATGAAGAAGTACTTTCAAATTATGGAGTCTTGAGGAGCTTATACGAAGCTTCAGTTATTGGCACATTAATGGATAATACACGGAGAAGACTAAAGAATTCATTAGCTAATATGAATTACAGATTAGATATTAGTAGGAAATATTTGGTATTTTTTATTTCTGAGAGATGAATTAAGTTGAAATAATACACTGGTAACAGTTATATCCATACGAATATGAACACAAAATTAATAAAAAAATTATGTTTGTTCTAAATTTAAATTTAGTTCCAATAGAGAGATAACACAGCTGTTTAATGCATAAAATAGATGGGTAATTGCTGGCCAAAATGACTCTCACATACCCACACTATTGCTGTTTGAGTTGAATGTTAGCTTACTATAATTTCATACACAGCCTACAACATTTTTTATTCATAGACAACAGCTAAATGTTTCCTGTTGAAAACATCTGGTGTTTTTTTGTTACTCTCTTCAGTTACCTGTTGTTCTCTGGTCTTCCTTGGGAGGAATATGCTTAGGAACAGCAGTTTTTCCTATTATTAGGTATCAGAACAGCAATTAGTGTGATGCTCAGATTCCTCAGAAGAATCAGGTATTGCTCCACAGAGAAGCACTATTAATGGATGGAACCTAGCCAATGGAATTAAAAAATTGTTTATACTATCTTATGTTATGGGCGTGATATAATAGTATTTTCAGAGGAACTATGAATTTTCTTGGGGGCGAAAAAAAGCTATTCCAACTTTCAGAGTACACCTAACATACGTGGTTGTGATATCACCAGAGACCAAGTGAGTTGTGCTACAGTGCCACAGAAGCATTATGTCCCTGCCTGGACTGTTCCTGCCTGGACTGTCCCTGACCCTGCTGGGAAGAAGGTGACAGTCCCTGGGAGCACGAACATTCAGATTCACAGCAGCCAGAGACTTCTTGCAAACAACATCCTCATGGCCATGAGGCTCCCTGCACTAAGATAGGTGTGAGGAGAATGGACATGGCACCTGCAAATGGACATGCGGGAGTTTACCACTTGGGTAACACACTTGATTTTTATGGCTGACACTCATAAATGATTCTAGGCAAAGGAGCTCACAAAGGACTATGTCCTGGCTTCAGCTCCGGCAGACTGCAATCATGAGTAGCACAAAACCAATAAAAGTCACTGATTATAATGCCATTGCACAGCACATAGTTGTCCAAAATGGCAGCAGTCACCTAACAAGAGAACAGAAAACCTGTTACCAGCTTAACAGTCTTCCATTGCATTCTGTATAATGCAAAGATTCTAAAAGTTACCAAAGCACAGCCTCACTTTTTCAGTAAAACCCATTCCAGAGTAAGCAGCCTCAACATCAGCTGAAAAAAACAGGAGTATTTAATAAATCTCACCAGAGCACAGTGTGGTAGGGTGCCATCAGGTTCTCTTTCACATGCATTTTCAGAGTCAAATCTTATTCAGGTTTGATTCTCCATCAGCACCTCCTCCCCCCCATAGTTTATACATCACTGTAAACTACTACAAGTGCAGCCATTACTGTCAGTCTCCTGTGACATGAGAACAACTGTCCTCCATTACACCAGTAATGTCCACATGTAAGAGAGATGTCCAGGATTCAAGAGGTGCATGTTGCCATGACCTCACTGAAAACACAGAGCTCCTACAACTCTCTTCATCTCGGAAAAAGTGCAGTTATTTCTCCAACACTATACCTTTGAAAACATTTTTATGTATACATGCGAGCTGGGTAGCAGATCTCGACACCTCCTCTAATTCCTGTCCTCCTGCATAGGCGTGTAACTGAAAAGCGCTTCACTGGGAGTGTCTTGGGAGTCCCCAACAGGGAGCCTGTGAAAACTGCTGTTTGCAAGAGAGAAGGAGCACAGTCTAGGAGCACAGAAGATCCTGCTACTCTATTTGTAACTGGAAGCAGACATGAAAATTGTGTTCAATCCTTAAAAGACCGCTCCAAGGAGATTCAGGTCCCACTAGCACAGAGATGGTGAGGTGCTTTTAACAGCTCACCTCGTAAAGCCTCCCCTCCTTCATTCTCTGCTGCCTCTGAGCTGAGCAATGTTTGTCTGTAACCCAAAACAGCTGTCACCATTGCTTCTGGAACCACCTGTACCAAAGGGAGCCACAGGGGCTGATATTTCTGACAGTGTGGACATGCATTTGGTAATTGATTTTCAAAGACAGTGAGGCTTTGTTTCTGACCAAGAGCGTGAACTAAGGAATAGGGAGAAAAAAATTTAGTAAATTCCACCATCTCTCAAAAATAACCCATTGGAAAATAATTTTAAATTGTAGTAATTTTAAATACAGCAGGGAGGACAGTTTTTCTAATAGGATGATATGGGAAAACAAAGCTAAAAGACAATACAGCCAAAACAGTTAAGTCTGCTGTCTGTTATTAATTTTATTGAGTCTTGTCAGATATTGATAGAAAGCATATCTCCTGCATGGCACTTATAAAAAAATATATTTTGAAAACTAAAATAATCTGACAAGTTTGTCCTGCAGCACCAGAGAGGTAATTTTCATATTTCAGAAGAAATGCTTAAATCTAAAAAGTCAATGCATCTTTTTAAAAATCCACTTCCCATCTGTTCATTGTATACAGACCTGGAGGCAACTACCAGCCAAAAACTTTGATCATCCAGCAGAATCTGGTATCTGAAGAGCACAAGAGGATTATCTCAATTTCTTTATTCTCAAATGTGTTACAAAAATAAGAACTTCAATTAAAAAAACATCTTGCAGTTGTAATACCATTTCAAATACTCTTGAAGCAGTATGGCAAACTGGCTGAAGTATCCTCCACTTATAGCCACACAATTCTCTTAAAAGCTTCTAGGGCCTGTCACTCCATTGAGAGGGTGATGTCTAAATAGAGTCCACGAGAAGAAGGAGTTTGAAGAAAAAATGTTCAACTATTTGCCCAGAAAATGTAAGCAAAGGTTATGTTTATTCTTAAGGTAAAGTCACAACTACAATTTATATACACTGAAGAGGAAAATAAAATAGTCCTGCTTGTGCCACTTCAGTAGTCTCAAATCCTCATTTGTGTGGTAAGTTTCTGTATAAACTTCTTGAGCTTCAAATTAATGGTCATTTGCACCCAATCAATAGATGACTATACTTTTTCAGTTTTCACATTCACCAGTTCCATCAGTTGTGTCCCTTGCAATTCCAAACAAACTCAACATTAGGTAACACTTAACCACATACTGCCTCTTTCAACAAATAAGCTGTTAATCATCAAATACAGAACATGAAATATCCCTTAGCAAGGATTTGAGGATTATCTCATCTAATTAGATAAAAGCATGTTTTCTAATCTGTGGGTTTAAGCCAAATCCCAATAAAAAGATTTCCATTGATTTACATAGTTTTGGAACAAGCACTGGGAGAACTTGATTTTGCAAGAAAGAGAAAGAAAGCTTTACAAAACGTGAAACTAAACAATGAAGGAAAATAGTTGTTAACAGAGTTAAATTAACAGAGTTAAATCATCTTGCACAGGAACGTACTGGACAGCCCATAACCCTGCTAGGGGAGGGTCTCAAGAAACAAGCCACTGAGATTTTTCTGAATTTCTTTGATGTCATGGAAGTGTAACAATCCATCCAACCACTGGTTTTCAGCCTCCTAAAAACATATTTGATTCTAGTGGACACACTAGAATGCATTTTATTGTTAATTTATATAACTGCCAACCATCCACAGACACTTGACAATCAAGGACGAAGATAAATTACCTAAAGGAAGTACAGCTATTGAAAATTGTCAAAGATTTGGACCCAGAACTCTGCACTGAAATTGCGTAAGCCCAGCCTTTAACTCATCTTAAACAGTTTATTATGTAATTGCTAACGGATATTTGTTAGTTACAAGTTTATTTTGCTTTTAAATGGTTCTACCAACTAAGTGTTCACTTCAGCTCTTGAGTAGTTATTCCACTAATAGGAATCCCTGTTAGCATGCTTTAAAGTTTATATTTGTTGCAGTCACAGAGCCTGCTGCTAGGCCTCCTTGGAGATAGGAAATGCCTAGTCATGGACTAGGCTCTGCTTCCCACCTCAAGACCCTCTCTTATCTCTCTGTAATACTATTGGCTACATTCCAGATGCCCTAAGACTATAGGTTATTTAACCCTGACCCTAAACTATTGGATAATTTCCCAATCCTAACTAACCCTATAAAACCCCCTACTTCTGCCCAGTTCGGTGGAAGAAGCCGTCACTGGACACCCCTTCATGGAACCTGCATTAAACCACTCTGTGGAGCCTCTACACGGCCTTCTCGCCTCTTCTCCCTGAGCCAGCCATGGCAAATCCTAGTAGGCTAAGAGCTGAAATCATTGAGAGCTGAAATCACTGAGAGCTGAACCTCCTGATTACCTCAGGCTGAGCTTGCTAGGATAGCCTGGTGGCTGGGGACTCTGCTGGAGTTCTCCAGGACAAAGCAGTCCCTCCTGGGACCTGCTATCTGGAACATCTGCAGCAGCGGGGGGTCTGCCTGACCCCCTGGACCCAGTCCGCATTATATATTCCTCCACATCATTACTTAAAAATAAGAAATCATTCTGCCACTTTGTCTCATCAGAAACAATTCTCTACTCCTATGTGTATTCACATCCTTGAAACACGACAGAGTAGTTGTCATCTCTTCTCTCAGAGGCCTCCTTTTCCCTAAAAGCTATGAAGTTTTATTTCTGTCACAGTGTTCTTCCAGGTGAGTAAACCTTTTATTTCAGACCACTCATAATTCTTCTTGCTTCCCTTTTAAATTCTCTGCAATGGGTAACCTTTTCTTAGCAATGAGATGCACAACTATAAGCAACCAGCTGTATACTGGCAGATAAATAAAAAAAGCTATTTTCTTTGGTCTACTGCAATGGAATGACTTTTTGCTCTGAGTCACATTGGTTTTGTACAAGCAAAGAAAGATCAATACAGAAATTAAATTTAATTTAACACATCATATCCATATGCAACTATTCATGAAACTGGAGATAACCAAAATTGTGAATTAAGTCTAATAAAAAATATTACATGCTTTTTGATAATTTGCTACATTGTACAAGAGGTAGTTATTCCAAGGATATGACTATTTTAAAATTGTTCAATTATACATGAAATTAATTATCACCACATTTCCACAAGAGAAAATGTATTAATGTTCAATTGAGCCTGAAACAGTGATGGAACAGGTGAGAATAAACTGCTGGATACCCTGACTGAAGGTTCAAAATTGCATTTTAATGAATTAAGTACAGATTAATGTTTGTATGAAATTACCACAATGGCCTATTTGGGTTCCACTTAAGCAATATTTCAGGAATAACTGCACGCTACTGGATTGCTTGTTCATTTCCAGCCCATGTCTGTGCTGGCCCAGGACCAAAAAAGTGTCCTTCCATGATGCAGCTATCTGCTGCTTGTAGGAATGGCTATTTAAATGCAATTAGTAATTGATGTTAAGTCTGACTATAAACCATAGTACTTCCCTTCTCATTTCATTTTGCAGACCATCATTATTTGCTGGTTACAGTATCCATAAAGTACTAATTTGCTGACTGGTTCAACAAGTATCAAAAGAGATACTTCATGAGGCCTGATTCTTACTTGAATGCTTGTGCAGAATGAAGTTTGTCATCTGAGGTCTATTGTAAAACTGGTACAACAGGAGCCAAGCTCAGTGAAGGCAACACAGCCACTTACAACCATTATATGTGTTCACAGACACCACTGCTCCAATTCCTGCCACACTGCCAGACTGGCAGGACTGAGCTGAAAACCCAAAGCTGGGGAATGGCAGCTCCACTGCAGCTCTTCCTTTCAGGACTTTGTCTACTGTCTCTCAGTAACTTGATGATGAAACACAATACTGTAAAATGGGTGCAGATTAAGCTCAAATCTGCACTATCAGCTGTACAAACTATCCTACAAAAAAAGTGCATTGTTGGTGAACGCTACAACAGAAATTGTTAGAGCATGCAAACTCATCATCTGTATGCTCCTGAGCTGCCGATTAAATTATTCTTAAAAAATGCATGAATTTTCCCACATTCACAAACTATGTATCCCTGATTCCACCTATTTTACATAGTTCCCTGGAATAAAGAAGGAAATTGCCAGAAATTCAACCCAGTAAACTGTCAGATCCAGAAAAGCCTCAAAGGTGAACATAACTGCCAGATGCTCCAAGTCCTCATTATATGCATGCTGACAGAGTTTCATTGCTCTTGCAGGCAACTGCATTGCACTTGCCCGGTGACAAAGGGTATGTGTCTAAGGCTAGGTCCTCCATTGGTGTAAGGTGGCATTGCTCCAGTGGCTTCAGTGTCTGTTAGCCAAGGTTCTAGTCCACATGACCTGGCTGAAAACATCAAGGAAAATTTCCTTTGTTCCTGTTTTTGATAGCTAATTAGGAACTATTTCACATTCAACAAAATGTCCATTGACCACTCTCATACACTCTCCTACAATTGGAACATTCAGGGGTATTTCTTAGGCTTATTTCTCTTTTTGAATAGGCTCATTTCTTCTTCCTTGTTTGCTTCCCAGTTCCTCTCTGTGTATTTTTGTCTCCTCTACACATAATTTCAGGGTCTCTTGGAGCTTTCCCATTCACATCAGGACATTTCCAAGCCCTGTAATTCAATTTCAGCTGTCTCTCATGTCCTCATTTTCCCTCCTTCTTCTGCTCTCACATGTCCTCAAGTAAAATAGCAAAGCAGTTTTTCATCCACTTCTACTACATTGAATATTAAATTAACACAGAAAGACTGGAGATTCTGAAGGGCACACCAGACTTTTTTTTTCTGAGGCTGTGGTCTTTGTACCATATTCCAATTGAGGAGGTGAAAAAGTTAAGGAATAGAAGATATAGATGAAGCAGTGGGAAGTACAAGTGATTCAAGTTTCTTAATAAAAAAAACAAGAAAAAACCAAAAACCCTAGTCTCAAGTACTGATGAATTAACCATTAAATAGATTGCTCATTTGACATATAGTGCAAATGTGTCATTCAATGCTTAGACCTGGTAAGCAGACAAGGCTGTGTGAATCTAACAAAGCTAGGACTTAGTACAAGTTCATAAATAAGGGTAAAATCTCCAGTATTAGTACTAATTGTACTATTGTCCAAAAAAATCCTAACATCCTCCTGAAAATCCTAACATCTTTTCTGAGAAAAATTATATAACTCATGCTAAAAATGCAAAGGCAAGGCATATAAATAAAAGATACCTGGCCTTTCAGTTCTTCTCACACACAGATTTTTACAAAGATGAAACAACTGCAGATAGATACATCCATCTAACTAAGAAAATAAACTGAGACACTGGATCCATCCAAACCCCATTTTCATTGTTTCCCAATAATTAACTAACAATTTAAAGAAAGTAACTCATATACAGCTCATTCTTTAAACTAGTATACCACAGCACTATGATCCAACACTTTTCCTTTTCTCTTTACTTAAAAGCAATAATATTCTACATTTGACCAAAAACCCCCTCACATTTTGCATGCCATTAGGACTATTTATGTGAGTCATTACCTCTAAAAAAGGGCGAAAAATAGGATAACAGTCCTAGCAATAGTGAAAAAGTATACAGTGTTTTTTGCCAAGTCTGAATGCCCTTTACAAATCCTATTAGAATTTTTTCTAATTCAGTTTTATAAATGTGAATAAAGAAATAAACACCCAAATAAATAATTTTCCAAAGGTCATGCAGTTAGAAAGAATGGATTAATCCATGGTTTAAGCACCAGATTTGATCTTAAAACACAGTGGCTCTGCCATGAAGCCTCTTGTGCAACCTTGCACCAGTCACTTAATATAATTTTATTTTCTGCACATAGGATTGAATAAAGCAACACCAGCATGTAAGATCTGGGAGGAAATGCAACCATATGACAGAGAAGCACAAGTGCCAAGAATAAAATTCATGCTTTTAACTAACACCCATCTATTTTACAGAAAAGACTGCCTCTTTGGATAAGCATATAGTTCAAAATATAGGATGCCTCTAGAATCACTAGCACATTGGGATAGCACATTAAGAGAGAAGTCTATTAAATAAAACAAGCAACAATTTCTGGAAGAGAAATTCATACAGCCTTGGACTTTTCTAAACAGTTTTCTTACATTCTCACAGTCATTAAAATGCATAAAAATTATTATTTCCAAAACAGCATTACCATGAATTATCACCACCCATGTTGCTTAGCAACTGGAGTAATTCTTGAATAGTGAGCTATACAAACCCGTATCTGGAGTTTGTGCAAATGGGTGTTCATTTGAGGGTTTGAAACACATTCATCTTGGAAATCAGAGGCAGATAATGCAGCACTAACATAAAACTGAAATACTCTTAAAAACATAAAATGGCACTAACAAGTACTGCATCTTAGCAAAACCCTTCTGTAGCAGATCTAAGCCAAACCACATTTGTTCAGGCCAGGACCAAATTGCTCTTGATTCCCTTGCTCTTCCTTGAGCTTGCAAGTATCCCTTTCCAATCTTTTTGAAGATATTTGACATTCCCATAGAGAAAATAATTCTTGCCCAATATTCTGAAGGATTTGTTCATACCTCAAGAGCAAAAGAAACTGGTGACATAAAATAGCAATGCATTTAATTAAAATAAAAGTTTTATCTTTATATATGACACTGAGCTGGAAGAACTCAGTGGTTCATACCATGACAGAACAATGTGATTACTAAGGTTCAAAATGGGTCTGGAAATAGTGACAACTGAGAGATTAGAGAGAGATTAAAAGTACATGTATGAAATATATAAACTCCCAGAAATCACAGTGTGGTCACTCATTAGCTGCAAGTACATGCCCAGTGTAGGGATTCTTGTCCCATCTTCAGACCCATGTGAAATTTGACTTGAATACAAAACAAGAGCCCCCAAACCATATCAAAACATATTGTTTGATGTCTGAGAATTTCTACATTGCTTTCTTACAACTTCAGAAAACAAGTTCCTGCTAAAGCTAGCATAAATCTTTGTTACTATTCCCAAAATGGGAGTGTATGGGGAGCTCTTCACAAGGGAGAAGAATTCCAACTGAATGGTTTCCAAGGCTTAGCCTTATGGGTAAAAAATAAAGAAAAGCAACATGTGCTGAAAAGCAGCATGTGTTTCTCATAGAGACTGCAGGTGGAGAGGCAAATTCATCCCTGGAACAAACACAGAGATCACTGAATGCAATGCAGTGGCATCTGCTTACGCCAGCTATGAATCTGAACAAGCTTTTCCCTACAACTACTACCTGTGGAGATAAAGCTGGATACAAAACTGAAGCGAATTTAAGAGCCTGCAGCCTCTCAGAGTTTAGAGAACCAAATTTTTGGAGCAAGAGAAAAACTATGCTCTGTGAGTTTCCAGGTCCCCAGGAAGCAATGCAGTGCCTACTGACAGGCTGCCATAAAATACTTAATGGCTGTTTAATAGCTCAGATACAGAAAAGATGCTCCATTTTGTCTGCTGCTCAATGGAAATTTACTGAGACCACACACAATGCGCAGAGCTGTCATGTAAGAAAACACTTCCGTTGTTTTCCTTTAGTCCCACTCAAAAAAAGCAGTTAACAAAAATATAATTTTACAGTTAACAGTGAAAGAGAACACTCCCTAGAGAAAAGGGGAGTACCCCAGTTAGAGAGGCTAGTCACTGCTCCAAACAAGAGGTGCCACTGAACACATATCATCTCTATCTGTGGGGTACTGAGCCTCCTCTACAGCACAGCACAAACACACCCAGATCCCCCTTCCTCTCATCTCCACTGAGGAGCAGGACACACCTGTACTGCCAGATCACTGAGCTAATGGTGTCTGTGCTTATCCAGCCACCAAAACTCTTATTTCCATTGCTCAGGAATAGCCCACATACAGGAAAAGATGTTTTATACATTTTTCTCAGGAAGATAAAGAAAAGGTTTGTTCCAAAATATGCCAGTATATTTTTCAAATTATATTTTTAAAGTCTTCTTAGAAACAGGACATTTACTTTGATTTACAGATGACCAACTACTTCTCTACACTCCATAATATCTTCTTTTGGGAAGAATTCTTATTAGTATGAACTGAAGAGAGGATTGTGGTCTGAAGAAAGCTTCTTTCAGCAGTACAGACATTGATGAGAAAATATGCTGATATCTCTGACTGTGTAGGCTCAGAGCTGTAACAGCTGGGAGTCACAGCAAAAAGAGATTGAATGCACAGCAATTAGAAGACGTGTTTGGTAATGCTTTTTTTCCTGGTCAGTCATTGCCAGGAAAGACAATTGTTGTATTTGGTAACTATTCCTTGTATGTTTACTTCTAGCCCAGAGAGCATTACTAAAGTTATCTTTTGTATTCCTACCGGTGGCCTTCTCTTCAATCCATAAAATCCAACAGGAAGGAAGGCAGGTTTTTGATAAGCATTGCCTGCGTGACACTTTGTGAGGTGCAGAATTCAAGCTATTCTCATGCTATGACAAGGTGCATGATCCACGAAACGTTTAATGGATATTTATATATAGAAATTTATACATAGAAAAATTTGGAACTAAAGGATGGAAGAAAATAGAATTATGACTAATATAAATTAATTCTTACTTGCCAAAATGAAAACAAAGAAGCCATCTTTAATGAACATGTGTAAATCATGTTTGCAGCCTTTTAAATACTAAAATGGGTAAAATGCATGGACTGAAATATTGCTCTGTGGATGACTTGGCTCATGCTCCATGTCATCCTGTTGTTCCTAACTCCCGATATCATACACCTGTCCTTCATGAATGATGATATTCATTGGCAGTTTGATTACAAGACACTACTGGAAGCCATTCCCATGATGTTAGTTGCTACTCCCTAAGTTCTAGGCTAGAGGAATGAAGTATCACCCACAAAATCAGAAACTTCTCAATAGGAAGGCAGTGTGACTCCCTGGGCTGGGAGATGAATCCAAGGTTCCTCTCAGACCTGCACTCATGACACACAGTGATGACAAGAAATGAGCACAAGGAATACCCACTAGGTGAACAACCCCTCTTGTTTCTCAGAAGCCACCTGCAGAAGCAAAGGCCACTAGTTTACTGTGGCAAATAGGGCCTACTTCTTTTATTGTATATGAAAAGCTGACACTGAGATTCAAACCATGCAAAAAAACCCCACAAAGTAACCTTAGATCATGGAAGTACTCTCATGACAAACATGTATGCTCATTCTGACATATATTTTTAAGAAAGCAAATTACATAGAATGGACAGCAAGATAATTTTCTCTACAGTGCTGCATTACAGCAGCAATGTTCCTCTCCTTGGCACAAATATGAAACACTATAGCATGCTTTGAAAAATTAAAAAAATCTTTGAACAGCCACAAAACAAAACCCTAATGTACTGAGCTTCAAACCTTAAGATCTTTCAGCTGCCTGGGTCCTATTTCAGCAGACTTCTTCCTTTGAAACCTATTTGTCAAACACAGTGTAGCTACCAGGTGTAAGGTCAGATGAGGTGTCACTGAACCTCAGGCAGCTTTCACCATGGCTCAAGAGGGCTGCATTGACCCCAACAGATTGTTTTTCTCCCTACCCAAATCTGCCTCAGGCCCAGACAGACAAACTGCTTTCAAGCATCCTCTCATTAGGCACAAGCCAGACCACCACTTACTTGTATGGGATGTGTTTGCTTCCATTGACAAGGGCGAGGATGACATTGCCCAGCGCTGGCAAGGAGAGACAGAGGCCAGAGCTTCCCTCGCGGTTTTTGCTGAGCGCTTTCACACAGCTGCCCAGGTCAATAAGGTGCAAGCGGCTGCGACCTCCAGACACTGCCATAAACAAAGAAAGCAGACAGTTAGTGTGGGCCATCAAAAGCAGCTTTCCCAGGAAAGCAAAAGACTCACCATGACTTGTGAAGAGGAAACAACCCAGGAGCCTTCCCTAATTTCTGTTAGCAGACACAGCTGTAGGGCTGCTAACACACTGTCAGCCTTTATTGGCTGTACATTGCTGTACATTGTTGTCTACTCCAGACCTGCTCAAAAATTTCTGAGCACTCACTCACTCCTGCAGGCTTAACTCTGTGAGAGTCATCAATGTGACTATATTTTTTTTATTATAGCTCTATTAGCCTGTACCTGAGTTGGCTCTGTTTCTGTCAGTGTCACTACTGTTTCTCTGTCTGGAAAACTACAGGTTGGAAATTCCTTCTTAGTAAACAAGGATATTTGTCTTATTCTTCCCATTATGTTCAACTGTTCTTCAAGTCTGTATACTTTCAAAGTACCATTTCAGCTAAGAAAAGTTTGCCAAGACATGAGTGATGGACTGTGAAGCAGCACCTCTGTTCAAAGAACAATTTCTGTAAAACCAACAATAGCTTTTTATGTTTTTTTCTTGTTTACTCTGCATGAACACACTACTTCCAGTGAAAAGATGCTACCATTGAAACACCAAGATTAATAGACATTTGCTCTCTTTAAAAGTCTATGGCTCCTTATGAATTCAGGATGGAAACTAAGGAAAATATTTATTTCTAGGATCCTAACTCAATAGGCACAGAACAGAACATAATCACTAGGTTGGGAGAGGTAATAGCAATATATGAGGACAAAACAAAACCTTAAACAGTAGCAGAAATACTTTCACATCTGAGTTTACCTCTACACAAGTTATTTCACAGCCATTTTGACACAGGATCTCAACTTGCACATTTGGTGAGAAAAAAGAGAGAAGATGAACAAAGACAGAAGACCTCCCATGATTTGTGAATAATATTCCAAAAAATGTATCCAGTATCTTTGTCAGCAATTGTTAAAATACAGTGACTTATGCCGCTTTAAAGTCCTGCTAGTTCTTCAGCTCTATCAGGTGTTAGGCAACACCAGACTTCTACGTATTCCTCTCACCAGAAAGTATCCACCGCACTATGGGCTCCTGCACTGACTGCAGAAAATTTGCTACTGCAAATGACTGTAGGTGACTTTACTGAATCATATATAATAAATATTTCTGTTGCTGAGATTACCAGATGTCAGGGAAACAAAAGAAAATAGAAAAAATCACTACCTTTCAAAAGTTGTCATAATGTTTCCACATATATTCCTATTACACAACTTGAGGAAATCCAGAATAAGATAACTTACTGGCTGCTTCTTTCTTATTTAATTTACATGTTGAAGTAATATTTTTGAGATTGTAGATCCAGTTGTTTAATCTGAAAATGAAGTTATTTGTTAAGCAAGTTATCCACTAATGTGCCTGCCTACTATAGAGAAAAGAAGTGGAACATCCTAACATTTGGTTTTTTCCTATGGTCACAGAGACTTTGCAGAGCTGACAGCTGAAAAATGACAGTGATCTGGTTCTGCTACAATGTCATTTATTTCAATGGTGCTAAGCCTGCTTCATGACATTCCTGGTAATGAATCTAACAAGGAGGTAAGTACAGTACCAATGCCTTATTCTAACAGTCATTTTTTACCAAACTCACACGTTAGCCAGCCCTTTAATCTCTTATACTTTAGAAGCTGGCTTTCTTTTTTTTCCCCTTTCTTCCTATCCTTTTTTAATCCTGTTACTAGAATCTATATATCTCTACTATCTCCATAGGGGTTTTTTTTTCTGAGAAGTCCTTCATTACAGCAGGACACAGTGATAATCACTAGGCGCCCTTTCTGAGCAGCTGGAATTCCCCCTCATTCAATTATCAGTGGGATCTGACCCTGCCTAGCTTGTAAGGCCACTCAGATATGGGAACTTGAAGACAGGAGTATGGTATGGCCACAGGACAAAGATATAACTAGAGACAGTGGGCAAAGTATGCCATATTCTAATCCAACAGGATCATGTCTTCTTTTTCTGAAACTATAGCCACAAGAAAATAATATTTTACATTTTATTTATGGTATTTGAAAGTAGTAGAAAAGGACTGTGTGTACATGTAATTTCATGTAGCAAAAAATATGGAACATTAAATAATTGCAATAATTATTCCCTCAAAATCAGCCATTTTATTCCTATAAAACAGTCTGAGTGTTCACTGTTTTCCTTTCCACCGCAGGGTGATTAATTAATAAACCTTTAGTTAATTGAGATTTCTGACTGCTAATTCCACAGGGGTTATTACTTAAATACATGCAAGTCGCATTTCCATTTAGAGCAACTTTCAGTTTTTTTCTCCTATAAGTACAGCCAATGCAAATTTTCTTCATTTAAACATTAGATATTAATACTGCAGTGGTGATCACCCACTACAGATCATGCCTTGCAATCTATTCCTTATTACCAATAACCTATCCAGAGCCAGGAGCTGAAACACATGCTGTTTCTGCAGAATCGCATACGCCCATGAATTTAAAGAAGCAGATGTCTCTGGTGTCTTTCAAACAAACATTTTTTTTCCTGTGAAAAATCATTATTCATAAAATATAATTTTAATGTCAGAGTTTTCTTTTTCAGTAGGGGTGCTTCCTATATTATACAAATCTTTTATCATTGGAATTTACTTACAAAAACCCTTCTCTGTATATCTCCAGTCATAAGCCATTTGGGAGACTTGAAACAGAAGACAAATACAAAAAAAAATTTATATAGTGTGAGAAAAAAAAGAAACCTTTGAAAATTATAGAAACATAAAAGTAGACATAGAAGCACCTTTTCCTCATTTAAAAGTAGGATATGGAAGTAAAGACACAAGCCTGTGAAAGCATACATGGCAAAGAGAGGGAACAAGCCTATCCGAAAAATCCAGACCCTTTATAAAGAACCAGGAGAGTCCTTTGTGCACACATAGCTGGGCCAGCAACTGAAATATCATGTATCTCCAAGAAAGGGTATAGGTTATGGGTTGTCAACATCAGCTTCACAGTTAATGGATTGCCAGCATCAGCTTCCACACACACTGCCCTATTTAGGTGCCAAAGAGGAACAGCTAACATAAGGGTGGCAAGGAATTCCAGTCACCACAATATTTTAATCCATGACTTCAACACTGTCTGTAAAGATAATAATAAAGGCCAATTTGAAAAGCACCATTTTTTTTTCAGATACAGAGTCCCACACAGGGCTGAGAACTGCCAGTGTCTCTACAAGAGTGACTAAACTGACAAGTGATGGTAATATTCCCCAGTGAAGACCCACCAAAGGCCTTTAATGGGCTTTGGTGGGTCTTCACCAGGAAGGTGGACAGCCTGCTTGTATGAATAGCCCTGCTCCACAGTGAATGGAGAACTCTGCTGATTTTCACCACTAAAGAATATTGTTTGAAGGCCCAGTTTCCAGGCAGGCTTGAGGGAGACAGGGTGGAGCAGGAGGACAGCTTACTTCCGCCTTTGCCGCTCTTCTCCATGCGGTACTGGTAGATGTGCAGCGTGAAGAGCATGTGGGAGTTGCGGTGATCCTCCTCGTCGCAGTCCCGCTGGCTGCTGCGGCGTGAGGCGATGGCAGCGTCCAGGAAGAAGGCGGCCTTCTCTGCCGTAGGGGCGCGGAGCTCGCTCTGGTTCTGAAGCTGCAGTTAACACCAGGGAGAAATAGCTCAGAAATTCCCACACAGGTAAACACCACCAGACAATTTCCCGCAATCAATGTACAGTGTGGATACACCGGCTTCTACCGGCACCAAAAAGGAGGAGGTGCCCAGTGGAATGATACCTTCCTGACACTGGCAGTGGCAGTAGCATGCCCTCCAGAAGCCCTCAAGGCTAGAAGTGGGAAAAAAAATTGCATCAATCCCAAACTCAACAGCTGGTGGAAAACAGCAGTGGCAGGGCTACATGTTACACTTCAGAAAGTGTCAGAAAGAAGCAGTCCACAGAAAAATCTCAAAAATAACAGGACTCCAGTGTTCTGCCCCATGGCATAAGAGGAGCAGCCCATAAGAGAAGCCTTTCCCTTGCCTCTTCACACAAGTTTATTATGCACCTGCTCACAAGCCAGGGCAATCCAATAAGTAGAATGAGGCAGGTAATATACTAACATTCATATTTGCTGGTCCTCAATCCCTGTCACCAGCCCACTCTTAACTCTCCTAAATGACAGAGGAGGGCAGATATTATTAACCCCTGCTAACATTAGGAATGCATGCATGTTTCATGGCACTTAAGACTAGCTTGTATGTGCATGGGACACATGACTGTGCAATCTGATGGCACTAGTTTTGGCAGTACACAGAACTGGCCCACAGCCCATAGGATAGATTTGTCTTGTCTGGCATAAAAACAGCAAGGAGCTCCCTGTTCATGGGGTTTGTTCCCCTACTATGTAATATAGCTGACAGTTAAGTTCTCCAAAAGACAGTACTTCTGTTTTCTCTTTATGATCATTAATCAGCCTGAGGAGGGAGAAAGCTGAGGTTGTGCACAGGATTTGGTGGCACAGCTGAAGGCTAAGCTCTCTCAGGAAAGAAGGAGTGGGACAGGAAGGAGTTAACAAGGCCAGCAGAAGGCAAGCCAGTCTGTGAGCTGATCTCACTAATGTAAGCAACAAGAAAATGTGCATACTTGGAAAGGTCCAGTGACAGACAGTATGACATATGGTGATCACTCATTTGCTACACACACTGCTGATTCTGCATATCTGTATGGCTATAATATAATATCCTCCCTTCATCTGAGGATTTGGAGAATTCAGGTGTATGACACATGACTCCAGATGTCTTGTAAGCACACACACAAAGCCTTCTTTTCTTGTAATTTAACTCAGTCTTTCACACTGCAGAGATACATAGGTGTCTCATGGAGCTACCTCTTCTTCACTGATCTAAAATAATTCATTTTGTACATAGCTGAACTGCCTGTATCTATAAGAAAATAAGCTACCATAATGGAATATTTATTATTATTATTATTGCTATTGTGCTAAAATGCCTTAGTAAAGAATTAAGCTCTAAGAGGAGATACTGGTTGTGACACAGTTATGTAACACATGAAACATACATACGCGAATTCTTAACTGAGCCATCCATCACCCCAACGGAACTGTGCAGACTCAAGTCTCTCATATTTACTAGACAGCACCAGTTACTGGATACCAGAGGGTGAGATCTCTTGTGATACAGTAAGTATTTCATAAAATGCTAAAGTCAGTAATTAAGTGAAAATGAGAACCCTAATTGTTGTTTAAAATCAAAACACAACGTTACAGTCCTTAGGTAGAATGCAAAAGAATGAAAAATATGACCCAAGTATGCCTAAAAAGATTAAACCACAGATAAGACACAAAATTTATTACTTGCTGTTTAAAATCTCACAGTTCATGACTTGTGTGGATGTGAGTCATGATCCCTAGATGCTTGGAGCTGGATACAGGGTACACGACCCTGTAGGTCTGTTCCTTCTCCCTCCAGTCCCCATCCTGGAATAAGCAGGCCTCACCAGATTCTCGACAGACGCAGCCTTTGCCTTTCAGGTTGAAAGAATTTTTCCAAGCT
Organism: Bombycilla garrulus; assembly: GCA_013400315.1. Lineage (NCBI taxonomy): Eukaryota > Metazoa > Chordata > Aves > Passeriformes > Bombycillidae > Bombycilla > Bombycilla garrulus. The sequence goes on from VXBU01008823.1 coordinate 564,008, forward strand.
CTATCACCTTCTTTTTCTCCCTCTTCATCTACTCATACAAAAAGCATATCTACTCCCTCACAAACAGCAAAATGAAAGAATAGGTCCCTTTTCCCCTCAAACCAAGAGAGGGGGTAAAAATAGGGCTGCTCAGAATTTCCCATACTTATCCAGAAAATAGATGAACCAGTTACTCATTTCTGCTAAAACTTTGAACCTGAGATGAGTTTGGGTTTTTCTTGACTTGCCCAGCTCAGGAATTTAGTCCTTGGCAGCAATTAATAAGTAGCAATTAATGCTCCCTACAACACTGCTAATGCAAATGCTATAAATAATGTAGTTTATAAAGAAATAAACAATCCTGTTAATGGCCTACAGCAATTTGTTAGGTATTGGAAATATTTTAGCTTGTTGTTTTACAAAATAGAGATCACACTTTTGTTTCTTTTTTTTTTTAAGAATGAGGTGAATTTTTGTTTGCACTGAATGTTTTCACATTTTATTGCAAACACAAGCCCTTGCACAATATCAGTTATACCAGAGGTACAAATATTTAGGCCAGGAGAGCAGATGGCCCTGCAGCTGCAGGTCATAAAGTTCTTGCATGTTTTAAAGTAAACACTTTCAAGTCTACAAACTTTATGCTATGGGTAGTTCTTGAACTTGAACCATCTCAATAGCTCCAGAAAAAAAAAAACAAAAAAGTCATGTTACTCATTTCAGTGTAAAATTAATCTTGGATTCACCTGCATGCCACAAATGGGGTCTTCACAAAGGTAGACACCTGGGGACTGGCCATCTTGCAGGCTGCCTGTAGCCACTTCTGACAAAAGGTCTCTCAGATTTTCTTCTTTCCCCCACACTTCCACCGCAGAAATCCGGACTGAGAAACGCGCTCCTGTCTTCTCTTTGCGTTCATTGATCAACTTGAATAGCCATGAGATGGCACAAGGAATTATTCCAAGGTTTTGCATGGAATCATCCTTCCCAATCATGGTGTATGACTTCCCTGTCAGGAATGGGGGGATGAAGAAAATATAACATCATTCCCAGGACATTGACAGCCTTCTGCCAAGAGAGATTGTCCTGCACAGCTTCATGTAAACAACTTCACTACAACAAGGACAGTCAACAATGGGATAATATAGGCAGGTATACAAATAGAACATGGAAAATGTAGATTAAATCTTGAGCTTCTTTCAAAAATCATTACCTCATGCAATCCCCTGACATCTCCCGTTCCCAAGGCAGGGCGCTGCAGGCCCCCACCTGGCAGTGCTGCAGCCTCTGATGTGGTTGAATCATGGAGGGAATTGAGCAGAGCAGAAGTACCATGGTCTCTAAAAACTTCTACTTTGAATACTGTAAGTGTGGTATTCTTTCAATATCATTTTACTTCAAAGCACTAGATTGTATTTCAAATCTGGAGTTGACATTGACATAAACCTGGTCCCAGACTCACACAGATGTAATTTCATTCAGAAGGAAAACCCCAAAACCAATCAGGTGTGTGTGATCACTTGGTGCAGAAGTGGGTCACAAAAACTAATATTTCATCTAGGTTAAAACCATCCCCTGGTTAGGTATTTTTTAACTCTGCAATTGTAGTTCTGGCTTGTCTTTGCTGTAAATGTTTGGTGGTTAAGAACAAACATAGAGCACTATCTTAAACTGCTTTAGGTGTCACTACATATAATGCTTTTAGATAACTTTTCTAAAACTTCTAAATTTATGATCCAAATGATAAAGGTATACATCCTTTCAGGCAAATACTTGTGGTTTATTTACCTTTCATTCCTTATGTTGAATCTATGTGGAGAAAGATCAGTGAAAAAATACTTCTATGCACACATCTGTGTCAAGGTCTGGGTAGGTCCATGGTTTGTAGAATGGTGGTGGTGAAGTTAACAAAGCAACTACAGAGACTCAACTCATGCTTTAGCAAAAGCCTAGCTGGGATACCTCTCTAAAGGACATGCAGCACTTGTGAGAGCCTGCTATCTGGTGGCTTCCTTTTCCATCTCATTTGCAATCTTGTGTTTGGCAGGTCACAGGGGGGCTAAATATCTAAGAGTTCATCCTAGTGTCACTCCTGTCTGGTCCAGAGGGGCCATCTGGTGTAACTGGAACACCAACCTGCTCCATTCATTGTACCAGACCTGACCTGAGCATTGCAGCGTTCAGTGCTCTCCTGGTTTTTTTGCCTATAATTTGGAATAATCATGGCCTGATACAGCTTGATCTTCTTTACCACTTGCAAAACTGAATTATCCTTTAAAGTTATATGTGTACATCTGTGGCTCTTTGAGACAGTAAAGAATGGAGTTCATTGCACTCATGCAATCATTGCACGCATTGCACTTCATTCAAGAGACTGTACTTCCAAAATACAATTAGATAAACATGAACAAAACATATGATTACTCTCAAAATCCAGTTAATTCAAAATAATCGTGTGTTAAGGATGATAATTCTCCTTTTTATTGTCCTTCCATGAATACCTGAAATGGTATTGAAGCATGCCCAAAGTGTGAGTTTTGATCCATCAGTAACATTCAGTTAAAACACTAGAATAAGATTTGTTGGAGACACAGTAGGAAGAGGTCAGTAATGAATGAATCGTCTAAGCAGGAAATAGAGTATAAATCAAACTATTTGAGTGCCCAGTCATATTCCGTAAGAGTGTCATCACAAACATCAAGTACTTGAGTGAATACTCAGACTGCACAGCTTGATAAAAGTGGCATTTGGGCAAACCCTCACAAACACCAAGCACATTTGGAAAACTGTAGATCATGGCTGGACCATTCGTTAATGACTGAAGACAATGCAAGACAAAATTGCTATAATATTTAAGGGCTGAACTGAAGCAATCATTCAAAGTTAATGTCTGTTCCAAAGAGCACGCTGTCCAACATTTACACAATGAGCGAAGTGAATAAATGTGTAAGCAAGAGGTGAAGATGTAGTACAAGATCATGCACGGGTACTTTCAAATACAATTAATATACACAGACAAATGAAAGTTTGTTTTCCTTAACCTAATAGACTAGCAATCCTTGGTTAAAAACATTCATTTTGTTGCTTGAGTAGGGAAATTTAGCAATACTTACCAAGCTTGGCATGACCAAAGCAGAACACACAGCCATCTGCCCCATTGACCACAGACTGGATCACCTCAGCCACAGTCCCAGCACATACTTCAGCCTGTCACAGGTATTGGGGGGAAAAAAACCGCCAAAAAAAAAAACCAAACCAAACCAAACCAAATCAACCAAACCAAACAAAAAAACCAAAACAAAACAGAAAAAAACAGAAAAGAAAGAAAACAAAAGGATTAACGATAATAAGGAAAATCATTATTTTCACCGGAAAGCGGTAGTAATGTCTTCCCTGCTCCAGATACCATGTTTAAGAATCGAAAAATCTAATCCTGCTTGTCTTGTTCATGTGACCGGTGCTGTTGATAGGAATGACATTACTTATGTAAGCACATGAAACAGGACGTCTGTTCTGGATCAAGTAAGTTTCATTCGCTGATGCATCAACATCCTTTGTGGGGAGTACACATATGGTAAAGGGGTGCAGTTGGTTTGTTAGAACTGCCTATTTAAGCGATTTTAAAATACAGTTTTGATTTAAAAACAATCCAACACTGAAGAATTTTTGCAGGCTCTATTATTTGCCCAATTATGGACTGAGTTCAATTCCACTAGCATGTGGGTAAGGAATGCAAAGGGAACAAACAGCTCTTCGGAATTAGCTAGGTGACCTGACATTATTACCAGTCTTCTCAGCTTTTCGCAGCAGTAGACTCCATTCTAAACTGTAGCAGGATTTTAAGAAGTACAACACGAAACTTCACCCCAGGCATTCTTGGATTTAAGGTTTAAGAAGGCTGAATGGTTGACAGTGCTCCTGCAGCAACTGCTTAACAACAGTGGATGAAACTCCATCAGAATTCACAGTTTAGGCCTTGATGAGAAGCACTTCACATCTGACAACACATCAAGTAAGTTCACACTGGTTCACGGCTACTTCTAGACTATCTCTACAACAGAAAATAAAATGGGCCAGGAAAGGGACTGTTGACTGGCCAGCCCCTTGAACTGCATCCAAGCACTAGTCTGCAAGGTGCTAGACGCTTGGACCAGGACTAGGTGAGGGAGTGACCCAAACGACACGATTATGTGACACTACTTTAGATGGCTCTGTGCCCTAGCTCTGTTTGGTTTATGAATACAGAGCCAGCCTTACAGAACTGTTTTCTAATCATACTTTGCAATGTTACTTTACTCTTTTACTGTCCTCATGGCTTTTGAGTAACATAGTTCATCAAACCAAACTCTAATAAAGATAAGAAACCTGAATATATACTCAAGAATAAAGACTTGTGGATTAAAATCCCTATCTTCTTATTGCAAACTGTACAATAAAACACTGTAAAAATAATCCTCGATCCCTTAGTTAATAGAGGACTGCATTACAGAACTGTAGTTCTCATCACATCTCTGTAAACACCAAACAATAATATTTTATAATATGCAGTAATTTGTTGATATTGAGGATTTTCCTATTAAGCACCATTTAGTGCATTTATTGAATGTATAATTTTAGGAGAAATTATTTACAGTAGAGAATAAAGAAAGCACACCATTATTCAGCTAAAATTTAATAAACTTAATTCATTATTGTTGATCATGGCAGACCAAATTCAGCCCTGGTATAAGTCCCCTGAAAGTACCCCTGCTGCAACAGAAATCATTTTGGCTCTGGTGCTTAGATAACTCTTCCAATCATACAGGCCTACCTGTGATGCATCTTGAGGGAAAACTGCATCAAAAGCAAACATCTTGGGTGGAACCTGGCTGCCCCTTTTCTGGAAAGCATTCTGACCTCCACAGGCCAATGGGTCATACAGTGTGATTTGCTTCTTACGGGGGTCAACTTTTAAGAAAGAGCTGGACTCAGATGTGTCTCTGGCAAGTGTGGAAGAAATGCGCACCATGACTTTGACCTGTCAGCAAACACACAAAAAGAAGAGCAGATTTCATTAGTATGTTGGTTACTCTCGGTATGTTAAATGAATTTTCCAATTACCCTTGACCAAACCATATGTGCTAGTTGTAGCTAGTGTCTCAGTGGAAGTCAGTGAACATACAGGAAATATGAGGTACAATTTGTCCTGAACTATGAAGTGGATGAAGCCAGAATTCTCAATCTATTTCAACAAGTAACTCGTGTATTGAGAACTACAATGCACATCATGGTGTTTTAGTTTCAATGTTACCCAAGTACAAGGAGGCAACATTACATCGCCTTGTCTTACTCTCAATATAAATTGAAAATTAACCGGGCCCTGGTGGCCCAATTAAGAAAGCTGAAAGATATTCTAGACTGCTAAGCTTTCAGAACTGCTGTGGTTTCTACAAAACAGCCTGATCAATAAGAGCCCATAAAAGCCAGATCTATAATTTACACCTTTACAATTCTAATCCAAATGCAAAGATGAAGTGCACAGTTCTGAGTGTCATCATCAAAGAGTTGTGAAAATACAAAGTTATGAAAACCCATTTTAATGGTCAGATTTTGAAATTACCATCAAGGGAGTGAATGTAATACGTGATAAAAGATTTGTTAAAACATGTTAGCTCACAACTCATTAAATAGCTACATAATAAGATGTTATTCCTGAGACAAAAATAAATCTTCATGAATTTAATGAGGTTATGCTGTATCCTTAGCTGAGTTGGTAAGCAATTTAGATGTAAGTAAAACTGATGACAATCAATCTAGCTTTGCTTTTTCCAATAAATTCACCACCTGCAGACATATGAACTCCTGACTTTATAGGGCGAACATCACCTCTCTGCCAGTTCTAATCACACCAGCACACACTTTCTCCTAGAGCAGTTTGGCTTTCACACCAATTGGACAGAACTTTTATGTTAATGCTCCTTAATCATATGTAACTTCTGTCAAACCCACCCAGGTCTGGCATGCAAGTGGCCACAAAGGGCCGTGTCAGCACAGGGTGGGAGCACATCTGCTGCTGGAATGGCAGATGCATTCCAGGAGGAGGTTATAGCCCCAGAAGTTGGGCTGCAGTTCCTGTTGGTCTCACTGAGACTGGTGCTCTTTGTATGTAGGTCTCATTTCATGCTGGCCCAAGCTCATCCCACACACAAATAAATTGGCTACATTGAGAAGTAAAATCTAGGAAAATTCATTTTTGATGCAACTCCTTTGAAGACAGCAGAATGAGACCAGAGATTAACTGATATTATTCAGCATTTCTGTGACATCCTCTCTATGTCAGTGAGTCAAACTGGTAATTTGATTCCAGTATTTTAATCAGGCAAAACAAGTTGTCATTAAATGGTGAAATGGTCACAAATCTGCTCACACAATTTCAGTTTTACACAATTATCTGAGGAAAAAAGGAAAAATACTGCTTGGGGAGGAATGTGTTCTCTTCCTGCTCAGCTGAGCTGCTTATGAAACCCAACCTCTAACTGTAAAATCCACCTCTAATGTCTTGCCAAAGGCATTTTTCTGGACACAACCCTAAGCAGACCTGACTTCTGCTGAGGACAACAGCAGCTAACACGCCCTGTCAGTCCACATGAACTGGGCAAGGTCTGTTTACTCCAGCCCTAGGTCTCCTGCAAGATCAGAAGCGAAGCACTGGTCAAGTTAGCAGGGAAGGAAGGGAGTACAACTATAAATCCATACAGAGCAAGAAAACAAAGGGCAGTATCAATCTTTTGCTGTTTTCCTATTTTCAGCTTCATATGCCTTTGGCTTTCTTTTGCAGTGTCCCACATTTTTAAGTTGATACCAATATCATGAGTATTAGACTGATGTGCTGGAAAACCAAATAAATGCTGTTCTTCAACTAATTTAAATTAAATACTTGCTTTAGAAAGCTCTTTCCCTATAAGTTTATGTGTATTTTTGGCTGCTGTGAAACTATGTCCTTCAGATCCTTGATCTTTGTGTGCAGGGGAGAGTTCACTGAATACTCTGGGCTAAGTTTGCGTGTGAAATTTAAAAACATTTCATATACAAGCAGTCTAAGAATTCTTTCTGGCCTCAAACTGTATGGGCATGCAGTTTTAACAGCAGCTACATCGGCTTTGTTATGGTATAATATCACTGGCATGGGTCCAGATTTAAACCTGTTCACACAAAATCAGATTAATACCTGCCACTTCTTACTGAAGTAATACTGCAAATCCTCCTAACTTCCAACAGCTATAGTGATAGAAGCTAAGGCATCAGACTCCTCTTTCCCAAGAGTAAAATACCAGTTTAACTGAAACTCTAAGAATTTACTAGCATCAGATAAACTGAATGAGTCTCCATTAAAAAAAAAAAATAAGAAGTGCTCAACTCAGAAGCCCCAGGAACTGTCAAACAGCACATACTGCTCCTCAGCACTGCCAAATATAGATATTTCTCAAGAAAAATATTGCTATTGCCATTAACCTTTTTACTTCCTGTGCATTGGGGATTTTTGTTTTGAGACCTAAGGGTTCACAGAATCATATGGAAAAAAAAACCGTAAGATCTTGAGTTCAGCTGTTAACATATAACTGCCAAGTCCACCACTAAGCCATGTCCCTAAGTGCCATGAATCCTAGAATCCTTTAGCTTGGAAAAGACCACATACATATGTGTTAGGGCAGAGGAATTGATTACATGTGGATATCCTCTTAGCTGGACCGCTTCTTGCTCATCATAAAGATGTCTGTGTGCCTTGGGACACCATATAATAGGTAATTCTCCTCCCCTCCTTTTAGATCAGCCTGCAGGAGCTGTCTCCATCTGAGTCAGTTGTCTGACCTCTTTGCAGGCAATAGAGAGGAATGGACACTTCTAGCACTTAATTTGCATGCTCTGTTTAATAGATGAACTCCACAAATACCTCTTGTTTTCTCAGTAGCACCACAGGCATCTTAAAAGTTTACCTGAGATGTAGGTGCCTACATTGTAGGCTGCCTAAAGTTATTATTTTTGCTCCAAGCATAATAAAAATCCTCTTTCTGGGCAGCACAGTCCCTGGCCCAAATTCCATAACACACACACACACACATGCAAATCTGTGTGACACTCTCCAGCAGAAATCACATGCCAGCAAAAATAAAGCTAGGCACATGAGTGTTATTGACACAGAATACAAGTAGTAATAATAAGTTATTTGAACTCATCTGGTAATTTGTAGGCACTTAAATGTTCTTCCAGGCCAGTTTCACACTAGTGCAATCCTTTCAAATCACTCCTGATTTACATTACATTAATTGAGAAAACAATTAGATACCATCTGTGCAGACTGTATGTCCCCTATATGCCATGGGAGCTGTGACTATAACAAAAACCCAATGGGCAGGCAAAATACAGGCAAACTTCAGTCCTGAGAAACACATTCAGAACTACATATATAACAGTGGCACAATGAACCAGGCAGACCAAAACAGATTTTAAAACATCTGAGCCAGATATATCTTCTGAGAACTCAGGCAAGCTTGTGGTCTCGGAATCATCCTGAGATGGGGAATCTAGGACCCCTCCTGATGGCTGTGTCCAAATGCAGCATGACTGAGCTTTTGGTGCAATCTGTTTCACACTGTCCACCTGTACAGGAGGCAGAGACACAGCTTACTTCACTGGCAGGCACACTGAGACGTTCAGTCACTGCCTGGCTTCAAAGAACTGGCAGTAACCATTTTTTCCACACCCCATTATAAAACATTATTATGCTTGTAACCTAAATCCAAGGATTCAGGCAAAGCATTTCCAAGCAGTGGTTATGGCAAGAGTAAATCAACTAACAACAGTAGCAATGATGAGAGACCACAGCCTTCTGCTCTACTGTTTCACAGTCCTTCATGCAATTTATAGCAGGGGGGTTAGTAGGGGAGGCTCAGAGTCTGTGCTGGCCCTGAAAATCCACACCACAGGAGAGGCTGCACAAGGATGGGCAAACGTAACTCAGCCAGCTATGGGGAACTTACTGGACTTAAAAAGACTTCAGCTCAATCTAAGGAACAGACCGGCTGAAGATCACAGTGCTGCTCTAGGGAGCTCAGAAATACAGTATGGTTAATTTGAAACTAACTGAAGAGTGAAATTTAAGAACACAAATACTTTATACTTGCAATTTATATTTAAATAAAGTATAACCTGAACTTCCTTTAAAAAGAAGAAAGTTTTCTGCTTCACTTCCTGTGTGTCATTAGTCCTTCAGTCCATTGCCACAGTTTGCCACTAATCTCTTGTAATTGAAGAGTCTCAGAGATACCACTTGCGATTAATGGGACCACTCAGTCTGCCAGAAATTCTCATTTGAATTCCAGTGATCAGGTCTCAGCAGTGCCCAGCCTTAGATGTACCTCTGACTGTTTCTATGGGGAAACATGAAAGCAATCTCCCGAGACACGCGCTCTTGGTAAAACAAACAGCCTGGGCCTAGTTTTGATCTAATGTTATACGCATGCAAATCTGGCTGAACTCAGCAAGAATTACTCTACTTTAGGAGTGGAAAGAGAGAATAAAAGAAAAGGTCACTTACTCTGCATCACTGCTGCGCCCTTTCTAGAATCTAACTTCACTTCTTGGTTCTGCTTATGCTGGTAGCATTTTTTAATGTATTTTCTGTTATGAGTTTACAGTATTTCACTGGACAACTATTTAATCCAACAGCACCCCCATTTACTTCTCTGCATTTCAGTTCCTGCCTTCAAAGACATGACTTGCTCTTACACAAGTTCTACAGTCATTGAATTCCACATTATTACTCCAGATTTGAAATGCCACAAATAAAAGCAGAATCAGAGCTGTACTGTTCTGGCTTCCTCAAGAGGTTTTTGGTTTGTTTGGGATTTTTTTTGTATATTTGTCTATGTTCTTATTTTACACATAGGTGTTTGTGTTTCAATTATATACCCTTTAAAGCATATACATTTTCTGAATACATATTTAAAAAAAAAAAATTCTCTCTAAATGGCAGTTATTGGCACTGATGGGTTCCTTCATGGGTACCATTCAGTAGCATCAAGGGAAGACCTAGGGGAATTGCTGTATTATCACTATGCTACTGTACTGTAAAAATAAGCAAAAAACTTTTAATCAACTCTAGGAAAAGTTCAGTTGCCTGAACCCTTTTTCCTTCTCCTTTTTAATCTAATGCATCCTTATGAATACATCAACTATTTCTCGAAGAAGGAATTTGCTAATTGCAAGATTTTCCCCAGATAAACTCAATTTGTGACCTATCGTGGACCTTTTGTTATGTTCATACTCTGTGGAGAAGGACAAAGGTTCAGCACACTCTGCAAAGTAGAACTGGTGCCAAAGAAATAAAAAAAAGAAAGCAGAGTCCAGCCACTGACACTGGCATGTCTCCTGTGCCCACAGGGGTCTGTCTGCAGGACCAGCAGCAAAAGGAGCAGGGAAGGTGGGAGAGGTAAGCTGTGTCAAATCTGTACCACACAACAATACCTACAAACACAGACTGGAATGAGGCAATGCAAGCAGAGATCGACACTGGGGATATTATAACTTCCTTCTACTCTTGCCTGTAAGATTTCATTTGGGGTTCATTTATCTAATTACTGCAGGGACAGGGCTAGACAGCTGTTGCTTCAGGCACTGTGCTTGCCTTTATGAGCTGCTTTTCTCATCAATCATTTGAGCAGCTTCTGCTGGATGCGTTCTGGGTAGTGGTGGGAGGCAGGAGCTGCAGTGCAGTCACAGGAGAGACAGGCCAGCCAGGACTATTGAGCTGTTTCAGCACTCCATCAATGTAATGGCAATCACTGGCTGCAGGAACAGCCTTATTGGAGGTTAATGAAGAGTAGGTTTTGTAATTTCTCACTGTTACAGTTGTAAATAATGGGGTGAGGCATGCATTTTTGCTGTAGCCAGCCACAAAGTACTACAGCACAAGAAAATCTAAGCCACCCTATATGCTTGTGCACGTACATGCTTTTGCATGAGAGATGTAAAGTTTAAGGCGTTTCTGAGGTGCCCAGAGGACGTGAAATCACCTGTTAAGTATGCTAAAGGATTCTGCTTACAGATCACAAGACAATTAGTTGATCATGCTAACACGAAATCTAGGAGGTTAAGATAAACAGACTGACCCAGAATGCAACCAGTGCAGGACTGCATGAGTGGACATTGCTTTAATGGAAATATGGTCACATTTAGAAAAAAACACAAACAAATAAACTCGGGTGAATTATACCAGTGTAACCCAGTCAGGCAGCATGTGCAAACAGGCCTTGTTGCCCTCTCCTTCTATTTTCACAAAGGTAACACTCCTAGGCTTCAGTGCTTTGCTTCAGCACAAAATAGAAAACACAAAGGCCTGATTACTCTTACTGTTGGTGGAAATGGCTGTTACTGATACTGGTGCTTTGGAAAAGCAGTGAAAATGACTGAAAAAGCAATAGCATTATAGCATGCAGGTATCCTTTTTTTTTTTTTTACAACAGTTTCTCTGTTTCTATCTTGTGCAATTGCTAAAATTTTACCGGTTCATCAACCCCATCCTGTACAGCAGTTAAACTAATTTGGACTTCCAGCAATAATGGGAAGCAGTGGCAGCACACTGCACCCAAACACCAATCATGTTATTCAAAAAATTTGCACTTATAATGATTGCACACTTTTTCAGTTGGACAATGCAACTTTAACTATGAATTCAGTAAAATGTGGTGTGAAATATACTCAGGTCACAGGGCATGGCTCAGTGGTTTCCAGTACTGTTCATGGCAGCAGTAGCTGTGAGTTTGTCACTATGCTTTGGTACAGTTGAAAGACAATGCTGAGCACCAACACTGTCTGAAACCGGCACATACATCAGACCAACCATTCAGCTCTAACATTTCTACCTCAGCATTTACTAGATTCTAAATTAACAGAGAGCACTGCAACTTTCTTCTACTCTTAAAAAAATTCAATATTAAAAAAAAATAAAACCCAAACAAAAAAACCCAAACAAACAAAGACATGACGATCAACCCATCATGAAAAACAGTCTTTTCTTAAGGCTCCCCATATGCAGACTGGGTTTCTGGCTTTCCTTTTGCTTTCTTATGATCCCTTTAAGGTAAGTCTGGGTTTCAGAACTGCATAACTGGGCAGCCTGTGCATTGCCTCAAGCAGGATGATTCTTCCCAGCTTCTGACATTCTCCATAAACCTGTACCTATGAAGGGACCAACAACAGGCTAACTCAGTCCATGTGCTGGGATTTATTTTTTTTCCTTTTTTTGAGAATATCTTTAAACATCACTGACAGTGGCATTTTCATAAGAACTGAACATACCAAAACAGCCTTCAACAATCCCAGCATGAATAGCATGGGATCAGCTGGCAAATATTGTCTTCCCTGCAGTGGACCTGCAGGTATGTAAGCATGCACCCACTGCCTACTGATACAGTGAGCAGATGCTTACTTAAGGCTCCAAAATACTATTGCAAAAATTTACTCTGCTTCCCCCACTCTGACAAAAGTTTATTTCTCTATGCACAGTACGAGTACAGTTCACTGCCATAAATTACATAATCTCATCTTTTCCTTGGTACCTTTCAAAATCAAGCATATATTTCAGTTCACTTCAGTGATTGTTTAGAGTGTTTCCCCCTTTCCTTTTTTCCAACTTAATACAATTTTTTCAAAAGGGTTTTTAGACACACAGTATCCATGTAGTAAATTAAAAAAGATAAACATTGTTACCTGGCACAAAACGGAGAAATGGCAACTTTCCCTGTAATTCTTGTCCTCTGCTACAGTATGGCAGTATCCAACTGTCTGCAAGATGCTCCCTTGCTCATGCCTGGAATTGTTTGGGAGAGACAAGTGCCCAACGCCATGCCAGGGACCTTGTTAACAATGCAGGACTAGGATGATTGACTGCCAGTGCCCAGGAATATTTCCTGTTCCTGTTTAATTTATAGTCTGTACCAGGTTTAGTTCCTTCACAGTGGCTGGTATGGGACTGTGTTCTGGATTTATGATGGAAACAGTGTTGACACAGGGACATTTTTGGTTACTGCTGAGCAGAACTTAAACAGAGTCAAGGCCTTTCCAGCATCTAATGTCACCCTGCCATCAAGTAGCCTGTGGGTGCACAAGAAGTGGGGAGGGGACACAGTCAGGATGGGTGACCCCACGTGCTCAAAAGGATATTCCCCACTGTGCGGCAGATCAGCATATAAAACTGGGGGAAAAAGGAAAAAGAGGGAAAGAGTTACAGCCATTACATGTGAGGAAGCCCTGCTTTCCTGGAGATGGCTGAGCACCTGCCTGCCTACCCCACAGGAAGTAGTGAATGAATTCTTTATTTTGCTCTGCCTGCGCATTAAGTTTTTGCTCTTTCTAGTAAACTGTCTTTATCCCAACACACAAGTTTTCTCTTTTAGCCTTCTGAGTCCCTTGCACATGCCACTGGGAGAGACTGAGAATGAGGCTGTGTGGGGCTGAGCTGCCTGCCATTGTTAAGCCACAGAATTGTCCCAGTCACAAATCCTTGCACAGCTTAGCCATGTTTAACAGTCTCTAAGTTAAATACAAGAAACTCAGTCTGTGCAGGAGTGGCCTTCCAAGCATGTGATGTGCCATATGTTGCTCTGTTCTATTCCAACCTGGCTTGATATCTACAGATCCTACAGACAGATCAGCCAAACCCATTAAACACATCTGTGGCATCAGCGAGGCAGGCTCTCTAAAGGAACTTCACTGCTCTGGTGATTGATGACAGGGCTGCTGTCATTCCTGCTGCCTGCATAAGGCTGCCATCAGCCCCCCAGGGAGCAGACAGACAGCACTGGTGAGTCACTTGGCACCTTCTCATAGGGCATGCACTTATCCTGCTGCTGTGCAGAAGGACTGAAGAGAACTTTGCTTTGCTTATTTAAGCTTCCTCTTAGAAACCTGCCCTTCCAGCAAAACATGACTGAATTGCCCCAGCTGTCACAAGGACTGGTGTTGATGGAAAGCAGAAGCAGTATCAACAGTAGCAATATCTCAAGCACGTGCCTTGATAATTATGTCTGCTATATTATTTCTTAAAGCCCCAATTTCCAGGGGGTTTCCAGTTGGTGAAGCTCTGAAAGAGGTGCACAGGATGCAGCTTGGTAAGTATAAGCACCAGGTCATCTTACCATTAATTAAAGAAAGTGTGGCACTGAGGGCTTCGCATTGTATATTCTCAGGAGGCGAGGAATTCCAAGATGAACAAGGCTCTCTGTTTTTTTCTCTAAGGAAACAAGAATTTCTATGGAAAGAATACAAATTAAAGACAAAGTTTCCCTTACACATGTCTTTGAGATGTCTTTTCAGTGCTAGAGAAACAAAGGATATACAGGTATTGCAAGGAGATGTATAATCACAATTGTAAGCTTTTCCATTATTTATAAAGATGATCTCCATGACTGCATACAAAAGAAGATTCCCCAGTCTGCACATAAAAGTGTATGCCATGGCACCATAAATAACAAGCAGCAATACAACCAGACAAGAGGGATTTACATTATTTAAACCAACCCAGAAGTGAAAAATTGCAGTTTAATGCATATAAGTGTGGAAAAAAAAGATGTGTAAAACTTTGGAATGGCAGTTGGTAATGATAGACAGTAAATAAATGGAATCATTCTGACTAGAAATTTGAGAATTCATGGTGAGGAAAAAAATCTCAAAGAAAGCACAGGGCCACATTGTGAAAGAGAGTCTACATAAATGGAAGGGGATACAATCATCATATTAGGCAATACAGGTGAGATATCTAATAAGTGCTTGGGTATTCACAGGAGAAATCCAGTCTCCAGAAGGAATATAAACAGCCTCCAGCACCACATGTTGCATGAAACAATCAGTAGAAACTTCAAAGAGCAGAGCTAGATGCTTTAGTGAGGAATGTAATACATTATAGTGTCATTGAATTCAGCAACAATTCCTTATTTATCTGTAAGTATATGAGATGAGGATTTGACTTCAGTTAGGAACAACCAGCAATAAAATTAAATTTGGAAAACAAAGAAATTGTAAAACCTGGGTCCAAGCAATGATATGATCTATATTAGCGAACATTTCACCTGAAGATCCCTCAGAGTTTTGCAGTCTTCTGACAGCATCAAAACGTATATTTACAATTATTCTTAATTTTCAATGGCAGAAATAAAGCCTAAGAGTAAATGAATCAGATATCTAAGATCCCAGAAAGGATGTGCTTTACCTAAACAGACTACCTGAACTCTGTTTTTTCCCTGTCTTATCCCATAACTGTAGGCTATAACATTTAGAAGGAAATAAACATAATATTAAATTTACTTTTTATTTCATGTTGTATCCTATTTAATGCTATCCTCATGCTTATATATTTGGCAGTGGTACAGGGAGGCACAATAATTCAGAGCCCAAGCACTCAATCAGAATTAATGAGATCAATTTTTAATGCTACACATTATCTCAAATTAAAAGTGCTTTTTTTTGAGCCTTAACAGAAATCCCTGCAACAGACTTTTATTGGGGAGGCTTGATTCTGCATTCCCTTGAAACAAACAGAATTATTTATTGTACCTGGAACAAGAGAATAGAAGACAAGGTCATACAAGATGTATCTGAGTGTTCGTATGACTTCATAAAATTCCATCTCCAACAATGATCCAGCAATCTGCCCTGTGAGCCTCCCAGTGTGGTGGGCTGCACTGCCATTCCTCTGCTCCCTCCAAAACTGTGCTTTGTCAATACCTGTATGGCTCATGTGCCACTTGCATCCTATCAAGACCCAAACTGGGAGGAGCACATTCTATCAGGAGAGAGCCACAGGCTCCAGTGAGTCAGCTCATAGTCCAAATCAAATCTGCAGCCCACTGGGAACACTGCTGGGGTTGGGTATGTTTATGGTGCCACTTGTGGGATGTTGGCACTCCTTTTGGAGGTGAGGTGAGAACTGCCCCACAGAAGTTTCCCCTGGGTACATACAAGATATGAAGTTGCCTCTCCCAGCTCTTCCAGAACCAGCTGCTGAGGCTCTGATTGCTCGTGCTTCTCAGACTTTGGGCTTTTTAATGCTTTCCCCAGTCCTAACATTCCATTGTTTTCTGACCAGTAGTGAACATCGTGTTGGGATTTTCAGCAGCCTCTAGAAGGCACTACAGCCTGACGCTTACCCCTTAAGGAAATAAAATCCAAGGAAGTCATGTATCTGAGCAAATTTGTTCCTAAAAACAGACACAGCCTCTGGTGGTACAAGGATGCTCTTACATATTTGGAAACCCCGGACACGTATTAGCCAAGTCTACACTGCTGGTTCTAAGGATCTACATGTATCACTCTGTGATGCTGACTCCTGGGCATACTCCAGGTACAGTACAGCTCATCTCCACTGCCTCCTGTGTTCGTTCCCATGGGAAGAAATCCAGGTATGGAGGCAATGAGGATGCTGCTGTTTGCTTAGCACTGATTCTGGCCTGACTGATCACAGAACCAATATAGCAGGAGTGTACTGCTTTCCTGTATTTTTCATTTTGTACTAAACATAAACATAACAGAACAAAAATTATACCAAATCAGAGAGGTAGACAAACAAAAACAATATAAAGAAAACTGAATGGGAGCCCCTCATGGGAACTAAATGCAAACAGTACTTTGACAAATGGAACTTGTCTCATGTCACAGAGAGCCACTAATTTCTCTTACCCTCAGCTGCAGTATAATAGCATAGCATTGCCACTGACTCTCCTCCCTGATAAATGCAACTCTATAGCAATGAGAAACAGACAGTGAAGAGCCACCTGCCTTGTGACCCCTGCCACTAATGATTTCATCCACTGTTTGCTGCTTTGTTAAATGTTGCAATAAATAACAGCAATGTCTGTGAATAGATCAGTAACCAGCCACTTGCCCTAGAATGAATATCCAGTGCCTGTTAGTAGGCTTTCTACATGCCCTGAGCTGTAATTCTGTAATTCTGCAATCTTAATTTGGGCAAAATTTCCATCATCTTCAACCTCAACTGCCATTTTCTGACTTCTGAGTGCTTAAACCACGCAACCTTAACATTCCTTTAATACTGCTATTTGTCAACAGAATAATTCATTCTGCTGTGTGTAACTTAGGAACTATGTAATTCTTCTAGCAAGTAGCAGCCTTTAATGAATGGCACCTGATCAATAATGCAGAATTCAACATTTGAGAATAAATAAAAAAGCCTTTTTCATGAGCAGTGTCTGCAGGAAATGTCAAAATCGTTTATCAAGGGTCCAGGCTGATAGCCTGCAGCTGCTGTCCACAAGAATTATAAAAACATACATTTTTGAGTCCTGAAAATACATTTTTTGTACTGAGTATAACTAGATTTTTCCACAAAATAAGGACTTATTGAAAATTAATGCAACAGTCTTTACCATAGTTTTGTTAAAGCAAAACTTTGCCACAATAGTACTTTGTCCCTAAACTGCTAGTTATACAGGATTATTTTAACCTGGTTTCCAGGTGCCCCTTTAAAACAATCCTCACTGTAATTCTAGACAGGCTGAGCTGCTTAATACAAATGTAAAAGTGCATCTCTATTTGAGTTTCAAAATCTCAGATTAACAAGGTAATCAGACAAACATTATAAAGGGTAATCACTTTATCTCTTCCTGATATCTAGGTGCAGCATGTATCAAAGGAACAAGCAGTTTTTACTGGTTTGGAAAGCTTTTACATTTCTTAATAAATGGTCTAACAAGGAAGCACAAGGTAACTCCAGTTCCTTTGCTGATAATTCTCATCCAGAAGTATATAGAGTAGCAATAGTTAAGGGCTATAACCACAACTCACAAACATGAGCAAGAGTATGAAAATAGAGGTTTAATGCAGTTTGCTTTAGCCATACATGGCTTAAAAGCTTTAAGTGCCAAAGTTGTCAGATCCTGAGTAGTTTGGAATCAGTTTCCACTTCACCAAGTTTCCACTACAGTGGCCATTTGATTTCTCTTTTCAGATGCAGGCAGAAAGAGTGATCTGGTGGTGGATAAGAACAAGTAGAGAACATTTATAAAGGTGGGCAAGTCACAGTTCTATAGATCCATCTCTCCGTCTGAGTTGGGTGACAGAGCTGGCTGCTCCATTTCCTCTAAAGTATGAAGTTTTCCATTTTGGTTGCCTTGGTGCCTTCAGTGGGCAGCAATTCCTGCCGAGAGCCTGCAGCTCTGTAGATACTTCTGGAGATACAGTAGCTATTACACCAATTAACCTGCTTCTAAATCCATCTCTTTAAATGGTGCTTTTCCACCTATGACAGTTTCTGTGGTGACACTGCTATTTGTCATTGGTGGCACTGCACGCCAGACAATGGCTATAAAAGTAGCAGTCGGTGCACAGGTTTCACAAATGATCGAAGCAACTAGCTTGCCTTTTCTTGAGCAACAAAGGAATATTGCATGTCAAGATAATTCATCCTCCATGCTTGTCACTACTGTAGCTTAGTATCAGGAGAGAAACATTCTTTGATGCTTGTAAGGTTTTATCACTCACAACAAAATAGAGAGATTAATGAAGGGGAAAAAGGGGGGGGAATGAAGATGACTTCTTTTTTTTTTTTAATTAAAAACCATCTTCCCACAACAGATTAGCGCATAGGCAGAACAAACAAGCAAAGTAAAATATATCAGAATGATAAAGGGAAGAAGGTACCACAACAAATTACACTTACAGAGTCATTTTTAATGTGCAGCACAGAAGGAACTTTGATGAAATATTCAAACTTCAAATCTAACGTGATCCTAAATCAGCGCTGTGTGTTAGGGAAGGAGACAGATCTACTGCCTGTCTGTCTGGTGAAGAATGGTTTTATACCACTAAACCTGAAAAGGGTATGTCTTGAAATGACTTGAGCCAGACAGATCATATATATCAGTATGAAATGTGAGAAGCACAGAAAGCCAGTGTGGTCAGAACTGGGCCAGAATCCAAATCAGAGTCATGCCAACCACAACAATATTCAAACTTTCACTGGTGGAGCCAAAGCCCTAACTTGGATCAACTTGGTTTTTCCTCATTTATTTCAGTACATAAAACCTTCCAAATAGTTCCTGGAATTGACAGTACTACATTTATACAGAATGGACCACAAATCTGTCCAGCTGGGAAGCTTGAGGTACCATAACAGGCATTATGACAACTATTAAGGTGAAAAATTAACAACTGCATGTCTAAAACTGCCTTTATCACCTGATGTCCATTACTAAAGCTGTACTTTAGTCCTTCATTTTTTTTAAGGACTGCCCTCACAGCAACACTCATCTATGAGTGCTGCAAACCATGCAGCTCTGTGCTTACCTATTCAACAGTCAAGCATCTTTCACTCCTACACAGTATTTTAGCTATACAAATGAAAAATTGGGATATAGATCTTTGGACAGTGTGCATCTCAACTTTGGGTATATTCACATCTAGATTTTGATTCCGATTATTCAATAAGATAAATAATTAGTAATATGTCATGGTACACACACTGCTTTGTCTACACCACTGCTCTTCTTGTATTTCTGTTAAATGCTGCACTGAACCCTGTTAAATTCTGTTAAATTACCTGACTGCAGGTGACTGCACATTAGCAAATATCCAATAAAAGTTTTGGTAAGGTTAACGTTGCATATGAAAAGGAAATGTATGTAATGTATGGCATGTAATGTAAAGGAAATTCATTCTGTCATTAATTTCTACCAATTCGCATAGACGTTTCAAGAAATGTGGTCTGTCAAGGTGCTTCAGAACTTACCTCCTTTCTGTGTGCAATAAAATAAAACAAAGCATGTTTTCAATGGAGCGGCTATCTCAGGATGTCCTCGGATACTGTGGGATTCAGTAAACCTCTTAATATTATTTTAATTATGATGTTACAATTCATCATGTCAAAACTTGAACATACAGATTATATAAAACTGCATTAGGAGACCTTACATAGCCCTGATTAATGGTCTTCTAGGTTGTAAAATTAATCTGAACTGTAAATATATACTATGGGCTTTTCTGAAATGTCAGTTATTGACTTGACACATTATAATAACTCTTTCCAAACTATTGTGGTCTATGGTTCAAATTTTTTCTGTATATCTCACTGACATGCACAGTAAGCCTAATTTACTATGTCTCTTATTGCATGAACATCCAGACTGCAGCATTCTCTGAAATGTATTCCAAAACATTTGGAAGTAACCAGATGGACAAAGGCATGAGGAAGAAAATGCCTTTAATCAGTGGTGACTTCCAGATACTCAGAATCCCTCCTAACTCACCTGGCAGAAAAAATTTTGCCTTAACAAGGTACACCAATGCCTGAATATGTTACAAGGAATCTGCTCTGTGAATCAGCTGCCTTGGCCCTCCTGTGATTTCCTTTAGAAAGAGGTAGTTTATTTGCTGGTTCAGTATGATATGATTTTCTAATAGGCCTAACACAGGAGAGAAATTTCTAATACCTGGCAGATTATATCTTGATTGCCATATTAACATGAGCCTCAAAGAAAAAGCCACTTGAACCCAAAACTTTCGATCACCCTTAAAGACTTCTGAGGACTGAAACAAACCTCAGTCCACGTAAGAAGCTGTAGACTCTGTAGACAAAGAAGCCATTCCAGATCACATGGTCCTTTAGACCATACAGATAGAGCTGGACCAAGTCACTCACTGCTGCAAACACCAACAAAAGGCATGGAAACACTGTCCTCTCTCCCTCAAAAGCCAGGTATGTCCTGGCTGAACCTCTAAAAAGGTTCAAAGGAACAAGGACAAAGCCCATCCTGCTGAACCTCTATGATGAAGCTTTTATTTCCCTGAAGTTAAAATTCCAAACTCAAATCAGGCAACGTATTTTGCAAGACGCCTTCATTTTTTTCCTGGGTAACAAAAGGACTCTCACACATACCTAAACTGAAAATTTGTATCTTGTTGAAATATAAAACTGAAGCTCTTCTGATTACAGAAAATAAATTACATTTTAGCTTGGTACCTTTCAATTACATCGCTAAAGACTCGAAATTCAGAATTTCTATTTTTTTAGGACAGAACTTTTGTTTTATTTGAATAGAAATAAAAATATGAAAGACTAAAATTTTCCGAGAAATACTGAAATTATTTTGGATTCATTTAACAAGTCTGTTTTGGTAAAACAGTGTTTTTTCCTCTCTGACTTAAAAATACTTTGAAAATATAGCTTATATGATGCACTACATAAACAAAAAATAATCATAAAATTAAAAAAACTCCATACCTATAGAGTAGTGTAAACACAATTTGGGGTGGGAAGGGGAAAAAACAAACAATAAACCAACCAAGCAACAACAGACTGGAAAAAATTTAGCTCAATCACTAGTTCCACTTTCAACCACCAGTTTTCAATAACCCAATTAGATGAATGTTGGCAACTAACATAACCTGAAGGGAGCAGATAACTTGAAATATAGGCATAAAAACAAAATAAAACAAAAAAAGACATAAAAAACAAATTTGCTGCTTTAGTAGAACCAGACCTACTTACTGGGCACGTATTAAACACTTAAGTGCTGAAAGAGTTAAAAAAATCCAAACTGAACAAAAAAACCCCAAACAACTATTTTTTAAATATTTACACTAGAATGCATAAAACTGAGGGAAGTAAGACTGAGAACTTGATATCTATAAAGAGTTCAAATCATACAATTATATTAAGTTTTTGAAGTAGTATAACATGTATTTTGCAGAATTAATCTACATTTCATTACTCTCTGTAGAAATGCATATTTAGGGCAAAGTCTACACATACACACTACATTTTCCCATAAAGAAATTATCTTAATATGAAGCAAAATAAGTTTCCTGCCCAACAAAATGTCAATCAATCTTAAACCAGCACATTTCTAAAAAGAGATACCCCTAAAATACAGCCTAAAAGTCAACACATTTTTGCATAGAAAATTTTGTAGTTTCTGTAGACATACATAGCACACTGTTCTCAATCTACATTTTCCAAGGAAAAAGTGGGAATGCTTTTCACATATAAACCTAGAAAAGCATGTATTGCAAATAGTTTCTGCATAAGAATAAAAATGTAGAGAAGTATACAGTCTCTTTAAAAACATCATGGGTAGGTTTTCTTGGTTTTTTTAATATATGTCAATATTCGTGCACAGAAAATCCAAAACAGGCGCACTGACTTTATCAACACATCATCTTTCAGAGAGACTAGATAATCGTAGGACCATGACTTGTTTAAGTTAACTGAACTCTTGGAGATTAGTGGAATCTTTTCAGGCTGTAAAGCTTTCACTACTAGGAATGAGTGAAAGTAGAAAAGGAAGATCATTGTCACAGTAACCCCAAAAAGTCAGGGTCTCACAACAGAGGAAACTATTAAGAGCAACAGTGAAACTCTTTGGAAAGAGAGGCATATCTTGGGCTGGGAATCAGGGGCAGGACTTCCTCAGTAAAGAAAGAGGCAGGCTGTCTAGAGACCACCATTGTCCCAAGGGCTAATATCTCTTCCAGGATTTGAACATGGATGATTACTTTAATTCCACTGATGCCCTAGGTGAAGAGGAGGAACAAAGTCTATGGGTGGCCAAACGCTTGATCAGTACAGCCAGCAACACAATTCTCCAAATATGACATCGTCCCTGTGTTGAGTTCGGCTACCCTTGTACATTGGGAACTTGAAATATTGGGAACTTTAGTAGGCAAAGCTTTGTAAATGAGAGGAAGATGAAGCTGGCTTTTCTATTTCTAACATCCCATGTTCCCTTTGAAGCAAGGGAGGTAACTCTAAGTATGTTAATACAAAGCATTTCCCTTCAATATGCAATACTCACTACTGCATAATAACCAAACCTCCTACCACACCATGTCACCTAATTGTCCACAACCATTAGTAAACAATTCTTCCACTCATTTTCCCAGACAATGCTGCTTCACAGTCTACAACTGAGTTTCAAGATGTCCTTTAATCCAAGAGACAATGGCCTTTGACTGAGACATCAGGAGGCCGGACTGTACAGAACACTGACCTAATCTTTGCCAGTTACAGACAGTCATGTGCATGAGTTTGTATAGATCTACTTCATGTCCTTACAGCTGAACCTGTGCTCAGTGCCTTCAAGGATTCCTCCATTCCATTTTATACTTAGATACAACTCAAGTTGCTGTGACGCATTAGATATATACCATTATTACTTTGCAAGAAACTCATGTATCTTGAAAAGCGAATCTCTCTGCCCTCAGCATCTGACAGTCAATAAATCCAAGACATAATTGGGCTAAATATGACTCTCTCCTGATAAATTCTATGGTTTTTTAAAGTAAAGCAATAAAGTAATTTTATTCATACTCAAATTGCAAAATTACTCTTTAAATTACTGAAAGAGTAAGTGTTAGGTAATCCCAGGACTTGCAGGATCTCACCTTCCTTACAGTATCATTCAGGCACACAGGTGTGCTGGTCTGACCTAGACTGGATGCCATGTGCCTACCAAAGCTGCTCCACTACCCCCCTCTGCAACCAGACAAGATCAACCCACCACCATGGGGAAGGCATAAAGGTGCTGAACTGTATCTTTCTGGAACAAATGGC
Source organism: Bombycilla garrulus (assembly GCA_013400315.1). NCBI lineage: Eukaryota > Metazoa > Chordata > Aves > Passeriformes > Bombycillidae > Bombycilla > Bombycilla garrulus. Next base: position 587,586 of record VXBU01008823.1, read on the forward strand.
AATCACTGTCCAAACAAGCACAATAAATGCTGCATGGTATCGGTGGTATTTCTATTCGTCTACCACGAGCAGAGCCTGAGCAATTTTCTTGCAGTTCTCTATCTGCACTCTTCATTTTTCACCTAGAAAAGCTCTAATGCTATTCCAGTCCCAAGACTTCTGGACAGAGATGGAAATCCGCTAAAACATGCAGGAGTACTGTGAATACTGTGAATGAGCTGTGCTAAGAGTCCTCTGGGACTCCAGACTCATTTTTACACAAGGTCTGAGCAAGGGTGTGAACCCAGATGTCTGGAGGTAGACTACTGCATTAACCTACTGTGCCACTTGTCTGCATTCGTAACAAACTCATGCTGCATTTAATGGACAAGGCTGTACTTTCTTCAGCCACATGGTGACAAAAGAAGTGCTATAATACTAACTTGTAGGGGAAAAATGTTCCACATTTTCCCATGTTCCATCTTTTGCAGTGACAGAAGATGCATACTTTTCCACTGACACTGCAGAGAACAGAAATCAGAAATTAAGGGGGGATTTTTTCAAAAACCATCAAAGACTCAACAAGGCTGCCACTGAGGCCAGTGATAAAATTCCTTTTGCCTTCAGAGGAATAGGAAGAGAAGTGGGTCCTTGCTGTGCTCTGCCAAAGCTTCTGCCCTCTTACCCATCTGACCCACAGCTCAGACTGTTTTCCTCAGGCTGTAGGACTCCTATATGTTATCCTATTTTCTAAACCATACTAGAAAAGTAGATGAACAACACGGAAGAAACTGATGGGAAAGATAAAAACAACAACAACTGCCACTAACAATCAATTTTTCAGTGCATGATGGAAGGGAGATATGCCTAATCTGAGAGCTGTAAAGATTCTTAAAATACTGCCCTAAAAAAATATGGAGATTGTTGACTGAGCATTTGTAGTTTAACACCCTTATTGTGATCAAACAATAAGCATATTTATCCAGTGGATTCACTGCCGTGAAATTAAAAAAGAATAGGGTTGTTTTGGTTTTTTCCCATTTTGGCCCATAATAAATTCTTCTTTACTTTACCAGCTCTCTCGCATTGTATTAACATAACTTTATGAAGTGTTTGCCAGGCCAAAGGCTAATCTAATTACATAGACTTTTCTGGATCAGATCTATTTGTCACACACTATTTCAGTGACTTGGCTTCTGTCTGTGCATGTATGTTTCTATAGAAAATGATAAAATCAATGTTCTCTCCCCCAATCTGTGAGTTTCAATAATTTTATACACAGCCTTCTGAAAAGGTTCCAAATGTATTTTAAAAAGAAAAAAGAAAAGCAAAAAAAGAAAAGTGAAGAATTGATAGGTTGTTTTTTAGCATGAGTTCATCTGCAATGATTGTTTACACTTCAAAATTACAGGATATCAAAAAATTATTTTTCTGCGTGGGCTAGTCTTTAAAAATGTTCATTAAAACAGAGATGTAACTTCCTTTTCTCTCTCACTCTTCCTCCTTTCTATGATTCCCAGCTGCTTAAATCATTACTTTTCTGCAGCAAAATCATTTTCACAACGATGAAGACTGGTTTCTGTGGTGAAGGACTCTGTGTGCGTGCTTAGGTAGTCAAGAGAAAACCCACACGGGTATGATGTACCTCTTGAGGGTATAAAATGTCTGTTGAGGAAGTCAAAAACAGATGTCAGGTTAGATTCATCCCCTTCCTGTTGCAGCAGATGAAACTCCGTGTGCAAGTCACATAACAGCACGTTGTGTGCGTGGGAAGGCTGAGCATCCACCCGCGCGGCGCAGGACTCCAGAGCTAGCCCAGGAAACACGTGCTGCTCCCGAGGTACTGCTCCTCCTCCTTGGCCCAACACTCCAGGCACAGGCTAGGACATCAGTCAGCAGGGCAGAAAGTGAGGAGGACACATTACCCGGCTTTGAAACTAGAAGTTCTCGTTTTGGCGTAGAGGAGCACAAGATGAGGTGCAGCTGCAGTCAGTACTATATGCATCACAGGAGACTCGACAACCTTGCTTAAATCTTAAACCCCACTAAAACTGTGACTGTTTGTCCCATCTCTGGCACTGCAGCCCTGCTGAGGTGCTCCCTCACCAACTGTTGATACCCAGAAAGTGTGGAAAGTATAGAAGAAAACTCATTTTCTGGGAACACCAACCTTTGAAGGGCTCAGCTAATCACACACACTGAAAATTGTAAAAATCCCAAATAAAGGTATGTAAGACTTACCTTCTGAGGTTCTTGAGAATATGTTAGTTTTAAGGCACTAAGCATTTCCCCATTCTCAAAAAGAACTCAGAAGTATTTCAGGCATTCATGTTGACAGAAAGTTTTGTGCTTTGTTACACAAAAACTTCAGTTAAGCTATTCAGCCACCAACCTGTATTCTAATAAAGTAACTTACTACTGCTTTTCCTGATCAGCCTCTTTTTTTGTCTCCCCATCACTTTTCCTCTAACCCCTAATAACTATGCTATAAATCTGATGACTAAAAGGGACAGAAGCAGCAAATGTGACAGTACCAGAGAGTAAATTTCTAAGAGGTTGAAGAACATAACGACATCTAGAAAAGGTGAAAGTGCAGATACTTCCAAAGAACCTGGCTTCTAGTACTGTTACCTTTAATAACTTTCATCTTGGTTTTTGCTAAAACGTGAAAATGAAGCCATTCAACTCAGATGGCTGCTGCCAGTCTGTCTGCCTGTCAGCCTCAGAGAGCAATTTGGTTTCTGTATTTCTCTGCAGCAGCACAATAAAGTCACTGAGCTACTGAATCCAATATTCTCACAGTACCACAATACAAGGGGCTCTCAAGGTAGAGAAATCTGGGAAATCTGTATTCCCACTTAGCAGACCCAGATGGGATCACTGTGATAAAGGCATGCCTAGACCAAAGGAAATGCTGCAGGAGCATGCCCTACTCCAAAAACTCTCAGCCAAAAGCAACAGCTGCCAGCAGGACCATGGAAAGCACATGAGAGGAGCGCTGCAGCTCCTGCAACCAGGAACAGAAGATAGTGCTAAAACACAAGGTCAGGAGTTGCCTAGAGCCCCCACAATCCCTCATGTCATTCCCATGTGAAATGAAGCACATGGGGGAAGAGAATATGGGGCAGTATTACCCATCTGCAGGCTTCCCAGCCTGAGGAAAGGGAAGGAGCAATCTGTACATCTTGTTTCTGGTAGTGTTCAAGTTAATTTTGAGGCACATGCATCCACCCCAGGGTCCCAGCAAAAGCCCTGCACACATGACCCCCGGCATCATTCAGGTAATAGATTTTTAAAGTTTACTTGACTTGAGCTAAAGAATGTTTTCTGAGAAGCCACAGCATACACAGAAGAGAAACCAGAATGTTCTAATTAAAGGCTTTCTCCTGTTATCAGAGGATATTGGATTAGTGTAAACCACATCAGAGGAAACTAGTTAATCCATGTTTGGTTGATTTGTACACTGGGGAAGCCAAGAGATTTTAGCAGTCACTATTATTTACAGCAGTAAATGTCAGTTTAATAACAGAAAATCCAGCATTACTTTTTCGCTGAATGATGAGGATTTTGTTGTTTCAGTACGTACACATTTCTAACTCTGACTTCTAAAACAGTAGTATAAATATACTTTGATTTGATGTTAACTTCTAGAATATCCATGACATGTTAATTAATAGCGCTGATAACCTGCAGAAACTTGCAAATGTAACAGACATGGTAAGTCATTTCAGGAGTACTTGAATTTCACATGACAACAGTTCTCTTGGGTGGAGGGATGGGCTAGGAGAGCCAGGATTTGCCTGGGATTGCTCTAGGATTACTAGGATCCATTCTGGCTCAACACCTACAGTTATGTTCGACAGGAAAGCATGAGAACTGTGTCATGTCCCACAGTAAGCATAAACCAGAACAGCCTATTCAGCTTTTGAGTTGCTTTCCGGGCAAGCATACTAAAAATTAATGAGCACACCTCTAGCCACACTCTTTGTTAAAATGAAAAAGGGGTTCTTCATTTATGGCTCCGAAGTTTCCCCATTCCAGGTGGGTTTTTTCTGGCCTTTTCTCCTTGGAACATTTTTTAGACAAAGAAGTGCTTGTATGTTTCACTAACCCTTACTTTGTACTAATTCTATACTTGAGCTTTCAGGCTAGGTGATATTTTTCCCCTTTTCTAAATGAATGCCTTGTTCAACAAATTGTTGATACAGACTGAAGAGAGGTATACTATACCATAAGGGATCAGTTTACATGCAGCAATACACATTTTTTTACTAATGCAATCCATCATTTACCTTATCCTCCCTCTGAAGAAAACAAAAGGAACAAATTTATATGTAACTGCCTAATGCAGAGATTTTTGTAAGACTTGTTTATGAGAAGAGAAACCAAAGTGGGAGTAAAATATAATTCATAACATACAAATACTTCCTAAAGGTACAATAAAGCTCATGGAATCAGCAGAAATAAAAAGCATTATGGGAGAAATAGTAGCAGATTCTCACGTCAGAAGGCAGCAGAGAAAGGTCAGGAAGGGAGGGTAATGGAGAATTGGTAGCACCACCCTGTGTACATTGTGAACAGCAACATTACCTGAGCAGGAAGGAAGGGAGTGTGAAGGTTCTGTCTATGGTAATTCTGTTAAGGTTCTGTTCCTGGCAAGCAGCATCTCAAATACCAGCTAATACAGACATTTGATATTGCAGTAATGGCATCTGCACCAATTACAGTTCTTTTGTATGCCTCTTCACATAACCAGAGTGAATCTAAGTTCTACTTCTTCCATCTATAAAAAAATTAGATATGATGTATCAGGTGCAATCTACAACTAGATCTTTAGCAGATGTGAGCATAGATCAGCAGAGCTAACCTCACAGAACTCTGCCCTGTTCTACCCAATCTTGTCTTTAGCTGTGTTACAGGCATTATCCTCCACTTTTATTAGAGTATGGTTGGTAAGACTGCTGGGGGAAGCTTATGGGAGTGAAGACACAGACTGGTATAAAAGGAAAAGACGGATCAAAAAAAAAGGTGACAACACAGAAGGCAGCCCTGAGATGAATGCTGGAGGATGAAAAAGTGGCAGTAAGTAAAACAGCATGGATAGGTCATATTTTAAAATTCTTCAAAAAGTCATAAGGCTATAAGGGGCAAGATGTAGTGAGGGGCTGAATTCCACAGTATAAGAGTGGTACTACAGTCCAGAAAACTAGAGACAGTTATTAAAAAGAGCAGGCTGGAAGACTTAAATATCAAAGTCATTAATGAACTAAAATTAGACTATAAATCCTTTCAGATCTCTCTGCTTATGAGACTGTAAGCAATTAGAACAAGAGCCCTTTCACTGTGAAATACCTCAGAAGATACACAGATCAGAAAACCAGCACACCTCAAAATACACACTGGTGCAACTACTATGAAGTGTGTAAGAAACGCAGTGGGATGGATTTTGGCAGCTGATGTCAGTTAACAAAAGAAAGGTGAAAGATAAAAAGCAAAAAAAACATAAGGCAAGAGGCTGCAAGCAAAATTTGTATATTGGAAATGGAATGGAAAGAAGATAGTGATCTATTTCACGCCATCAGGAGATGATCACTTCTCTTGTTATTGGTGAAAGGACAAGCAATCCATACTTGATCCAGTTCTGGTTTTATGTATTTTGGGCCTCCCAAACCTGTTGGACCTGTGAAAACAAGTATTCTGAGAAAATAAGCAAAAAATTTTAGGGAAAAATAGGGACAGTTTTTACAGCAGCATAAACAGGTATTGAATTTCAGCTTAGTAGTACTATGGGCTTGCAGGCTTCTGAAAGAGAAGCCTCTAGGTCTGGGCTTTGTAGAGCAATTTGCCACCCTTGTCATCCTTGCTGTATAAAAGCCTTTCCCAAAGGACATTGCTCTAACAAAATTATCCATTGCAAAGGCCAGCAGCATGCTCACAGTGTCTCAATCAAGGCTGCATAAAGAGGAAAGTCAACCATGCATGTCTATCATCTGGACAATTAGTCTTTCTGACTGCAGACACTATTCTAAAAGGCTAGTCCTTAGAAGCACCTCATCTTTCAGTTGGAAATTATTCCTCTTTGTCTAGCAGAAGCATATAGCAATGAAACTCCTGTGAGAACAATATTCAGAGGCTTAAAGCAGAATCAGTCTAAATACATCAGAAGCACCCTTGTAACCTCTCTGTGACAAAAAAAAAAAAAAAGAAAAAAAAAACTTTAGAAATTGTGCATTTGTGATAAGAAGTAGCTGAAAACAACCACAAAATAAAGAAGATGAGCACAGCACACTAGCCCCTGTGCACCTCCAATTACATTTTTAATACTGCTCCTGTCAGTCTCCTTTGTTTAGCCTATCTGCCCTCTGCACATAAACATCTGCTTAATTAAATACAGAGGAAAAAACTCACATGGTCAAAGAAACGGAAGTATTATTTCCAAGGAACTCTTCACAATCACAATACACTACCTTAATCTCTGAACTGCATTCTGTATCTGATTTACATGAAATTACACTACCTTCCCATTATCAGCTAAATTCTTTTAGCATTGTCCCAACTACTTGTACTGGCAATTCAAAGGAAAGAAAACTCATTAATGACAAGTAATATCCTTACAGATCCACAAGTGTAAGGGTCCGATGAGTATAACTGACAAAATACAGCAATTTACACAACAACAAAAAGGTTGCTGCTTCATCCACAATAATAATTTATCTACCACATTGTCTACTTTCTGCAAAGGCAAAGCTCTCAGTCAGACAAGGTCTAAGAGTTTCCAGTTCCTTCTTACTTTTTTTTCTTCACTCTTTTCTGACATTTTTTAACATCAACTCAAAAGAAATTCTTCAAAAGGACCAGATCTGAACCATGATGACAAAGGCATGTCAAGATGGAAGTAGGAGTAAAGCTGGGGATTTTTTCAGTCTGAATTGACAGGAAAATTCACTTTTCCTTATATGTCTTATCTCTAAGATCTGTAACACAGAGACATATTGACTTCCTTATGGGAGGAAAGAAGCACAAGCAAAAGCATTTTTTTACTATGGGGTTACAACAGCCCTTATTTTCAAGCTCAATAGCATCAAATGCAAATTAACATCTCACTTAAGCTCTTCTTGCCAGTCCACAATCCTCCTCATCCTTCCACCTCATCCTGCATACTTTTGGAAGTGATGTGGTCTCTGGCAGCTGTTTGGTTTGTGCAAATTAAAAGGCATTACTGCACGACAGAGGTGTTTTTGTTTGACTCTTGCATGCACAGGCTGGCATGTGAACTGAAGGTATGATTGCTGGGTCAGCCTGCCCAATATGCATAAATGAAGATTTAATTTTAAGGTTTTTGGTTTGTTGTGTTTTCTTGTAATGAAGTGACTTAAAAATTAGGAAGTTGCAATGTTGACAATTTTGTTCTCTAAACAGACCAGGTACTGTGACAACTGTATCCAGATCAGTTTACCTATTAACATACCCCAGCTGTATTTGACTAGGGCCATTTCAAGGGGCAAAAGGATTGTTTATTGTGAGCGCCTGTTTAATCCTGGGCTCTCAGTCAAGACTGCTAACTCGCATGCTGGTTTTCCTGATCTATTTGTCTGTTCACTGGGAGACCACCAACAGCCTTCCCTCTACAGCTCTGAATCTCAACCTGTCTGAATTTTGAAAATATCTGGTGTTAAAAATCTTCTTTTAAAAAACTATCTCCTCTCCATTCTGCTTCCATTTTGGGATACAATAAAAACCACTAAAATGAAACAGGCTCCCATGGCCTCTTTCAAAATTTGATTTCTTCAGCATAGCATCCCTCTGAGAAGGGAAAGACAGAATTCCTGTATATTCCCACACAGTAACAAGCAGTTGTCAGAGAGACTTCTGCCCACTGTGCGGCAACTGCTGTCCTACATAATCCTTAAATTCCAGTCACCACACATATTGCTCTCATGAGTGGTGGTTTTGGGTGGGCACAAAGGCAGCAGATCCACAAACATCTTCCTAGGCTTGCAGATCAAGACAAAAGCAAGCTGCAATTTATACCTCCATTCTTGAAGTTCCAGCAGCAGAAATGTGGTGTTCGTGAACAAAATTTGCCTCCTGCTTGTAAGAGTCATAGCTGCATTTGGTTCATAGAGTTTCTCAAAGCAGTCAACCTTAACAGGGCTTTACATCCTTTTGCCTTTTATTCAAAAATCTGAATTGATATCTAGTTGCAAAGAAATTCACTTCAGATGGTAATATTTACACTGACAAATACTCAATTCATTTTCTGATTCAGATCTTAGTTATTTGTTGCATTTCCATAATTTACTAAAATGTAGCTCATTATGAAGTATGAAAGGTCAAGACTCCAGAAAGTATCAAAATAAAATCTATTACAAGTCCTTAACTGTTCACGGTTAGAGTTTTTTATCAGCTGGACTGTTGAACAACCATTACAAAACTGGACTAGAATAATTTACAGCATAACAAGTAAGAATACTGCAATATCAGGCTGTGTGCATTTGTCTCAGCTAGTAAAGAGGAAGATGCAAACACTCCTCCAAGGAGATGATCCAGGGGCACGGATGGGCAGCATTGCTGTAAGGATTAAGGTGTCAAGAGCAAGTTACTAAGGCATAGGAGCAGCTGGACTGGAAGCACGGGTCTGCTGTATGATTAAAGAACAGTGATTAAATTAATTATAATTGTCTCTTTTGTACACATCACAACCAGCTGAACAATTTTAGTGTCCAAAAGTGAATAGCAAAAGCCACTGCAAAATAGATAAACAAAGTTTATGTTCTTGAGAGGCCGACTGCCCCAGATTGCTGCTCTAACCCCACAACTCCCCTGTTCAACAGGGGTTGTTGGCCTTCTGACTGAAGGCTGTGGACGCTTAGTTGCACTGTTGGATTGGAGGCTCATCACCAGATTCCAAGTAGTCCTCACACAGGGCACCATTTGTGGTGACTGAGAAAGCAGGCGTCAGTATTGGATGCCACACTAACTTTATTTTCTTGATTAGCTCTTTTATAAGGTTACATGGGCGGATCCAGCTATGCAGCCACTTAAGATATCCTATACCCATGCCCACTCACACACACACTGCTTTTCCAAGTCAGCACATTCCTCAGTGACAGTCTTCCAGCCCAAGGGCACACACTCCCTTCTGAACATCTTATTCAGCTGGTCGTGATCCATAGAAAAGATACAATTATAATTAATTTAGTCATTGTTCTTTAATTATCCAGCAGGCCCATGCTTCTAGTCCAGCTGTTTCCACACTACAGCTCTGCTTTATCCATCTTGTCAGGTCATTTGATCCTGGGCTAAGTAACAAACATGTCTACTTATTAGTGTATTTTTAAAATATTTCCAAGGGGGACAGAGTATTTGGTGAATAGGCTTCTATTTCACCGGAACAAAAAACCTCAACAATAAGGGGGGGAAAAAGAATTGTTCCGTGAGGGTACAGTTCTTTGTTAAGCTGCTGCTCCATCAATGTCTTGGATGTTCAATGAAATGATCTTCCCTTGATAGGTTTATCCCTCAGTGGGCCAGTGTTGCTCAGATGCAGCTGTGTGAAACGGCTGTGCATTGCACTAGCTTCACTCCTATTTCACTGAGAGCAGGATTTGAGTGTCCTGGCAATTGCTTAGCAAATAAAACTTGAAATCCAATTGACAGCAGTCTCATGCCCTACCTAAGGCACATTTTGGTTCCCAGCATGGGACTTAAGTATAGTTCTGAGTCATTATTTTAATTCTACGGAAAAGAATTATGCAGAGGCCTGAAAATCTGATAGAGCCCTGACAGGTCAGTGACTGACAGACATAGGTAGTGCAAAAAATGACTTGGGGGTAGCACAATCATCCAGTGCCAGAGAACCAGATACTCATATTTATCTTTGCCCAACCCACTTATTCCACCTGAAGAGATTCAGAGACTCTAGGGATTTCATGCCACTGCAATCCAGAAGGAGCCTACAAACCTCTGGGGAAAAATTACATCCAATTGCCCTGAAGCCTGAATATCTGACACTTGTAGTGTCTTGTCTGCCTTTATACTGTGGGATGGGAGTGGGAGGAGAAAATGATATTTTTGTAGAGGAAGGCTAATAATCAGAAAACTCTTCTTATTCAGCATTATTAATCCCTACTGAACTAGATGCATTAGCAAAAGGTACTTCATTTCTTTGGAGATAAAAAAGAACATTTTGAATTCTTGAAGAAATATTCTGCCTATTAGTGTCTATGTAAAGCCCTAGAAATAATGCTCTCAGAGATAAAATGAAGAATAAGAAAATAATAAAGGTAAATTTCCCTCTATATGCTGCTCTGCAAGTAACTCTTTGAAGCAATTCCCAATACCCTTAATCTCAAGAACTCTGCTTATCTGCCCATCCAGTTATTTTTAATTTGTACTTCTATTATTACTACTGCATTATTAATACACCCTGATAAGATAGGAAATAGCCTGGTGGTTTTCTGTTTCAGCAATGCCTTGCAAGGCATAATAGTCTTTATGATAAATAACTCCTTCCCATCTGAGGAGATTCATGATTCCCTCTGCTCACAGACTAGGAGGCCCTGGGGGAAGCCCATTTCCTCCCTTGAGCTGGTATTCCATTTCCCCAAAGCAGCCTGGGCCTCCCTGTGCTCAGTACATGTGCACAGGCTGTTATCATTCAGGGCGATGCCTTCTTCTGTGTGGCCAGGAGAGACACGCCCCAGGTGCCTCTGTCAGAGCTCCTGCCAGCACAGCCCCACCCGTCTCCTCAGAGCTGGCAGTGGGCAAGGTTTAAGGTGTTTCATTAGGAGTGGGTAGGGAAGGGAGGGCTGCTTTTCTAGTCACGCTGCTTCTAGAATCCGGGCTCAGGTGCTGCAGGCAAGCTAGTCCAGAATAGGTTTCTACTGCAAATCTAGATTTGTATTTGGAGGAAACTCCAGTAATACCAAATGTTGGAAAGAAGGGGTAAGACATTAAAGCAAAGATAACTGCTCTCACTCCATTTGGTTTGAAGTACATATGTCATATTTTTTTCATGGTGAAAAAGAGGGCACAGGGAAGAAAGGATCAACAGTTTTTAAGGTTTTCCACATCTATGTTTCTGTAATAGGGTATGTGATGCTGTAAAGGTTATTGTACACCTTTCCTCCTGACATTTTAATACACATCCCATTTTGCCAATACATCTTTTTCTGTCTCTCCTTCAGTATACGCACTGTAAATTGAACAGATTTGTGGAAAAATCCAGCAGCAATTAATAGGCGTGAATGCTATTGAGGTCTACAGAAATACAACAGAGCCTCACACACAAATGGAGAATTTTATGTAAAATGCTGCTATTTGTATAAGCATTTTCAATCACCACATAGGAGAAAAAAAGATAATGTATTGTATTTTATTGCATTGGAAGATTGAACTAAGCAAGAAAAAGGATATTAGTCTGAATTAAAATCTGTGAGTTTAATGGCAATACCTTAAGGGACTGTTGAGTCACCTTTAAAAAAATCTGCTCATTTATTTAAAAAAGCAAGCCTATAGCCAGTTAGCCTTACAATTCTTCTCAGACAACTTGCTCAAAAACTCCATATATAGCTTTTTCTTCTATATTTCCACTGCACTGGTGGGGAAGAGGAGATGAACACACTCACACATATACGCACCTATATGTTTATAGATGCAAATGTACACATCTCATGCGTAGTCCATCCACACCCATCACAGGTGCACCCACTCCATTTCTCACTTCTGAGCACTATAGGAAAGGTTTTGAGCCCCATAGGCCTTAAAAATGTATGGAAGTACCTCCTGATTTCTCATATCAAACAGGTCAATGATTTCATCAAACTCCTGTTTTTCCCTTTACTACACAGAAAGATTATTTCATAACGAAAAACAGGAACACTGAAGTATTGCTTTTCATACCCGGTATTTCATATTTCACAATCCAATAAAAGATAATTTAACTGCTAATCACTTTGGGAACAATACAGAAAAGAAATTCCATTTACATTTGGAAAACAAAATGGCATTTGGTTATCAGGAATCCAGATCCACTAATGAAATGTTTCCAAATGCCAAGCCACACTGCCTACACTTCTGGGAAGGAGTCCTCCCTGGAAGCGAATTACAGGTGACATTACAGAGCAATGAAAATCTGGCCATCCAAGGGCCAGATGCTCTAATCAAACAGGTGTGCGTATTATGACCATCCTTACAGAACCACCCTGACAGAAGTACAACATCTCCAGTCCTTTACCCAATAAAGAGTAGTTTAACTTTGCTTTGATTTGCCTAAGACCAAATGTGAAACAGTCTTCTTGGTCCTTTTCCATGGTGGTCTGTCTGCAATTGCATGCAGGTCTGCCCAACAAGACCGGGGTGCCGTATAGTGGGAAGCAGAGGATGCAGACTTCTATCTGAGGAGAGGTCAAAGTACCTAGAACTTTCTGCAAGTACCTTGATACTTGTATCTCACAGTAGCTGGTTTTCTATTAAGGGTTCAGAGCAGAACACAAGAAGAGCCTCTGTTCCTACTCAGGGAAAGATTCATTCCACCCTACCTGAGCCAGGCCAAAACGCAGATATCTCGTTCTAGGGCAGCTGTCTAGGTTGCCTCTGTAATCAAGTTGAAAAAGAGAGGTACATCTGGTAGGCAAGTCAGGCCAACTCTCTCCATTTCTCCATGAGAGGAATAGTATGACCAGCCTGGATCAGAAGGGTAGTGATCACCTAAGCTAACAACATGAATTACATCCTAAGGTGGCAATAATAGTGGCACTAAAGCGTGAAGGAAAACATAGGAACATAATGACTCAAAACATGGAGATACATGCTTCTCAAAACAGCAAAAAAAATGGATAAATGACAAGAGAGAGATATTCCCAAAAATGGGTTTAAATCTTAAATGAAAAGGAAAAAAATGGGGAGACAGTGAATAAGAGGAGATAAATTTTAATGGTATTCTCCATATTAAAATGCAGTTCACGTTGGCTCTTACTAAGCTGAGCTAGTTATTCATTGAAGTCAACATTGTACCAGAGAAATGAGGTAAGGCCCAGACCTTTACAATAAGAGAAAGCAGAATGACCCTGGAGTTGAACCAAGAGGCTCAGACAAATCATTAGCCCATGATGTTACAGAAGTGCTACAGCAGAGCCTCCTGCAGTGTCACCATCGCGCCTGCACCACTGCTCTCTGACTCGTGCTGAGAGGAGTCAAACACAAAAGGAAAAGGCTGGGAGGAGAAGAGCTTTAGGAAATTTCAAAGAAAAAATGATTGTAATAAGGTCTACAGCTGACTGCCCAAGGTACAGTGTGTGTTACTTGCCTAAAATCTCAGAAAACTCACCACAGTCCTGGGTTTAGCAAGCTATCCAGTATTTAAACTCCTTCTCCAGCATTGTCTGAGAAATACTCCTGAAATTTTCAGTTTCTGTCATCTTGACTTTCCTGATTTATATTAATCTCTTTGTCATTAATTTAAAAATTAATTTAATGAGGTGAGATGTAGAGGAAAGAACAGGGAAGAAGGACACATTTTGGGAAGTACTACTGAAAGTCCTAAAAAGGAAATGGAAGTTATTAACCAGAACTATCAAACTGCTCCAAAATATCAACCAGCAGTACCACCTAAATTAAAAAGCAAAGTAAATAAAATACAACATCTCAAAAAAACTTGGAGGAGATCAGTTTTTATATCCTAGACAATGCTTTTATGTCCTAGAAAAATCCAGTAATTTTCATTCAAATTGCATGTCCTTCAACGTTTAAGAGACTTTAAAATATGTGGCCACTGTATTGTCATACTATTTCAACAATGAGAATATTTTGAAAGTGTACTTACTAGGTGAGCAAGAGTAAAGGTTTCTGTAGCCTCATTAGGTTATAAACATTAAATCAGTCAAATTAATTGACCAATGTGAGCCTTGTGTATAAGGTGCTTAGCCAAGTAGGAGCCCACAGATTATGGTCATTCCTGCAACTGAATGACTTACAGCAAGAAAACAGTCAACTAGCACAAAACTTATAGATTGCTGGGCATAAAATCATATGACAATGCAGAGGGTGCTGGATAAATAAAGTCACTTAGAAACGTACAAAACCTAGTACCACCAGCCTGAAGTGATTTCAGCAAGCTCCTTTTCCTTTTGTTTACCAATGTTTGCAGAAAAATTCATTAAAACAGACCAAGGTAAACCACACAAAACTAGACTTTTTAGATCTTTTCCCAGGTGAAATGTACTATAAAAGCAATACAGAAAAGATCGATTCTTCTAACACAGAAATAAAAAATGTCATCAGAGTGAGTTGAGGTACAGCCTTTTTCATATTTTTTCTGTCCAGTCCAATTCCACCTGGAAATGTCTTCCAGCCACCTCTTGTGCTACAAGCTCATCAATATAATTTCAGAATACACCTAGGAAGATGTCACTATAGGAAGAAACACCATTTTCAGTATTTTTTTAAGGAAAGAAAAGGAATTTAATGAGCAACGGTCTCTTGTCCATATTTGCCATCACCAATAGCTGGTACTCAGATTAGGATACAAGCTTTTCTCTGTGATGTATGGAAAGAGATCCTTGTTTTTTTTCCCAAAGCCTCTCCCCAAAGTCCTTTTCACTTAAGGACTAAGTTATTCTCTAAAAAAAACTCATTTTTTCTGCTGCACTTTTCACACCATCCCCCTCACAGTGAAGAGGAAGATGTCTGCTAGCTTGAAAGAAGTTTTGGTGGTTTTTTTTAATGGAAAATCAGCAGAGACAAAGGAATTAAGATAGGTGCCTACACTAGTGGAGCACTTCTAATGCTCTCAGTTCCCTGGAAGTAGCAGTGTCTTGAAGCTTCACAAAGAGAAGAATCAACACTTCTGTGCTGTTTAAAGAACACAGCTGTTCTTTAAATTATGGAAAACATGACTGCATATAAATTTCTATAAAATACATGTTAAAATACACTTTAAACCTCCAAGTCAACCAAAATGCAATCTGGCAGGCTTCTGGCAGAGCTGGGTTGTTACTTCAACATCCAGAAAAAGCTTTACTTTAGAGAAAGGCAAACTAAGTGTTCATAAAAAACATGGTTGACAAAGGTGAGAGATTTTCATTAACAGCAATTCTTACAGATTCTAATAATTTCACATTTTACTTAAAGCAGCTTGGGCTTAAAACTCCTCCTAGAAAATCTCATCTAGCAGGAATGTAGGCAAAGTGCAAGAAAGCTTCCACCAGATCCAAACAGTACATTACATGAGGAAAAACACAGTTCTGAGCAATTCTGACTGGAGGACAAAAGGCCACCTGGATTTCATTCCAAGTGGAACTAACTAATTTGTACAAAAATCTTGTTGACAACAAAGATGAACACATATGTCTCCGTTAAATTCCTCAAAGGGTCATCCTCCCACCTTTCAAGAGCCATGGTAACTTTGGGGAAAAAAAAAACCAAAACAGCTCTCACCTCAGAAATTTTTTTCTGTGATAGAGAGTTTAAAATCACTTTTGTCATATATCCCCTAGCTTTTGCTCCTATACACCTGAAGGATGAAGCTTTACAAAGGAAGGATCTCTGCTTTACAAAGGAAAGATAACTTCACTCCATTCTTTCTGGAAAAACCTTGAAGATGGTTAGCAGTGAAGGGAAATAAAGAACATATTTTGCAAGTTGGGCTGGGTTTTTTTACTGATCATAGCACACATTTTCATAAACTCACACTCAATGTATGACAAAAACTCCCACTCAATGTATGACAAAAATGTAGACAAAACTGTATGACAACTGTAATGTAGACAAAAAAATCCTTACATCCATCAGCCAGCAGGTTAAAATGAAAACACTGATAGTAGAAAAGGAAGTTTCCTGTACCTTTTGGACTTAAACAAAATGTGAATCAATTTTCTTCCCTTCAAATCAACTTTGCAAATTACTTAAGCATAAGAACTTCTCTTTACTTCCCTGCACTGATACAAAGAGTTGACATGGCTATCAAAAACATCTTCGGACAAAGACTATTCACACCATGATTCATACAGGCCATAGCCAATATAATACTCATTATTAACACCCTTATTGCAGTGTTATATAGCTGGGGTTAAAGCATGTCAAAGACAGTGCAGTAATTGTTGCCTGATTTAGTGAAAAGTAAACAAAAAACATTTTAAGGCAGTGGACAGCTGAAATACTAGCAGTTTGCGAACACAAAGCATTGGCATATGTTCCTGTCCCAGCCAAGAAACAATTGTGAATCTACTCACAAACCTGAACTGCTTGGGCATTAGAGCTTTCTTCACTGTTACTTTTGACAAATACTGTGTTGGTTTGGTAGATGCACTTTCAGGTCAGACAAAATGTTTCTAATGCTTCCATATACAGTTTTATGTAAATCAATGAGAGAAAAAAGGTAAGTTACAGACTTGAGTAAAGTGAGTAGTAGATCAATCAAATATTGAGATGAAAGTTTAGATTCTTCAGGCAGGCACTGAAAAATTATTTTTAACTGAATTTTCTCACAGATCCTTGGGAGAAAGGTGCATGACTCAGAAGTATCTACCACACTTCAAGTATCCTGCTGCCACTCCTGGCATTTGGCTGTGTTGGTTTCCCCTGAAGGCCACACTCCATGCTCAGCCCCGTGCTTGATGAGCCACCACATCTCTCATTCACTCACTAGACTCTCAAAACCCTCTCTCTGTGCTGCTTCCAACCCTGTCCTACACCCTTGGAAAGGGCCCCTCAGGAGCACCTGCAGCTCCTATTATCTACTCTTTAATAATCTCCTCTCTTACACCACCTTGAGAAGGGGTATCTAATATTACACTGCAGATGGGTTGAGGACATCACTACCAATGTGACCAATAACACCTCATTGTCTCTTCTTGCTTCCCATCTTTCTGTCTGCTTCTCTTTCCTACAGTGAGTTCATAACTGCTCTGGACAGAAACAGGGTCTTTTTAAATCTGAATTTACACATAATTTTGTAAAACAGGTCTAGGCCCTGCAAACAAGAGTGCTGTTGCTCCAGAAAAATAAAAAGTAAACAGAAGCACAAATTACAGTTGTTCTTTTACTAGGCTGAAAAGACTACTTGAAGAAAGTTCAATGGTGACTTGCTTCTCCATGGTAGAAACCTTGTGCATAGAGATTATTTTAGTGCCCAAGCATTGCTATTTTATTTTGAGATTAACAAGTACCAAATAACAGAAATTCACACCAAAAAATATATATATATGTAAGGAAAAGTAAACTAATCTCAGCCCAAACATAACAAATACCTCTCAGTGACAGAGGTTTATAAGACTACACACAGAAAAATAATAAATAAAAGAAAGCACAGAGACCACATCCATTTATCCTAGCCCCCTGCCACCTGAAAACAACCTATTTATTCAGGCTGGCAGAAAATTTTTCATTCCAGCTGTTTTTCATGTCAAATGTGGGATTCAGCAAAACAACATCTTTCACAGAAAGAACATTTCAGATTTTCATCAAAATTGTATTGGCTTACTTTTGATTTCGTTTGACAGAAAATGGAACAGGAGGTGAAGAGGGAGCACAGAGGGAAGCAGACTAGGGAGCAAATCTAAGCCAACCTTACTAGAATTGCCTTACAGTAGTTAATCTTAGTGAAGGCATGGAATAATTCATTATTTCTGCACAGAACACCTTTTTGCTCTGTTATTGGCCTGTTGTTAGGAAGGATACAACAGACTTAAGGAGCATCTTTCAGAAAACTGAGATTTGGGGAAACAAGTACATCCATCCGGAACAGTAGCACTCTCTCTCTGGGTAAACTCAGCAAAAGCAATCTGTTACTCAGAATATGATGATCCAAAGACAGCAAAGAGAGAAGAAATTATGCTCAAGCTGCTGCAGATTATGGAGCAGGACTGTCACTCAGCCCAAAGGAAAACTCTCAAGAACTGACTGTGGGGATACCACACTACCATGCAAGATCATCTCCCTCTACCAGCAAATATAAATCCAAAGTACACAGATAAATTATGACCCATAAAATCTGACATTCCTGTTAATATATTTACAAAAGGGTCATACCTTTTTCTTAAGCATCAGGAAGAGCTATTTGGAAATGAGTGCAACAAAGAATCAGATCCTCTACTTCAGTTTGACAATGTGGTACTTCTGCTAGGCTCAGTGGTGTACCTAACATCAAAGTAAAATGCTGATTAGGCAGTCCCACCATTTCATTATTAATATCATCTTCTGGCTCCTGTGAAGCTGAACTTCAGATTTCAAATAATACTTCTTTCAAAGTCCAGGCTGGCACAGTTTTGATTTGCAAGGCACTTTCTAAGAAAAGGCATGAAGCATGCAACCTGAATATATACTCTCTAACCCTCTTTGTCAGTTTAGATGCTTCAGTGGGGGATTGTACGCATATCCATCCTAACTGAACTGCTAATTAACTTTTAAATAAACTGGTGATAGGCAGATCTTCCTCTTTTAACTTAAAAATATATATATATGCCTACACATGACAGGAAATAAATTCTGTCATTTTAAATAAAACATTGTCATTAATTTTGCAGTGAGAAGTAGAATCTTTGAAACTTCTAGTACAAATGAAAATATAAAATAGCAACTGTTTGTTTGCAATTTTGTTTTAGGAAACTGTGAAATTAAATTTACCCTGAAAGTCTAAGCTTTGATGTACCCAACTTCCTCTCCTTCATATCTTGGATACCCACCTCCCCTGGAAAACTGACAGCTCTCAAGCTGAGACACCAAGCCAGTAACACCCAGTGTGTGTGCCAGGGCTCACAGCCCTGTAGGAGTGAGCCTGCCTTCCAGGCAGCCTGTGCACAGCTGTCCCCTGGAGTCTCAGAAATCCACAACCCCTGGCAACGGCTATCCCTCCAGTTCTGGTGAACCAGAATTTCCAGAAACAAATTGTCACATTAGAAACTGCCCAGCACACTCAAAACCCAAAGTGAAATAGAGTTTTATCACACTGAGATTGCTCATAAAATGCTATTTAAATACAAACCAGGAAAAAAAACCTAAAATATTGGAAACAACATTTGACTTCCGGGAACCCACTTCCTCCATGTGGGTTCACATTTTATAAATTTATACCCTTACAGAAAACACTATATGAGAAAAAATCCTGAGGAAAGTAACTGATTTTTAACACACTCCTATCAAAACATATCCCAACCTAACTGAACAGAACACATAAATGAGGAAAATTAAAAGCAAATAAGCTGGAAATTTCATTACCACATCTAAAGTTTTCCCAGTCTGACAGATAAACTACATTGTTATCCTGAAGTTATTTACTTATTTTGCCTCTCACCTATTTCTGACATATTAAAATAAAAACTGTGCTACAGAGGTAAACTGATGGGAAACTTTGATGAAAGTATACAAGCTTCAGGTTATAATTACAAGGTGACTCCTAAAAGAAACCAAAAAGGTGAAAAATGAAACTGGCTTCCAGAAACTGCAGGTTAAACATTTTTTTTGCAAATGGAAATGTGGAAAAAATTTTCTCTAGTATGACTATATGAAATAACCTAATTTAATTTACTGCTTTGAAGAAGTATGTGTGTCAATGTGTTAAAACCTCTTAGCTACTTATATACTCTGATAGTTTTGAGACAATAAGTCTGAAATTAAAAGAAATTCCTTCTTCATCATGTGGGCTGCAAAATTTCAGTTTTACTTACACAGCTGGGAAGCCTGAAGCCTGTTCTTGTACATGGTTTTGAAGAAGCAAATCACAGACCTGTCTGGGAGTATTTCAAAACTGCTTCCCAAGCACTGGAAACCAGTGGTGAGAGGAACAAGAAAGGCTCAAATCAGTTTGGAATGATTAGACAGAACTATGTTTTTGTCTCTTTATGGAGAACCTTTCCCTGGGACACGTGAAAATAAAAATCAGGCAAAGTGCTGATGCAGTTCAGAATGGGAGATGAGCCCCTGTTTCCAAGAACACACCCTTGATTATTCCTCAATGGAATTTTTATTCAGATGTAACCTGACCCAAGCACAGAAAAGTAAGACTCCTGAGAGGATGGCTTCTATTCTTAATCTATTTCGTAGCAACTTCTTATAACAAGGAACAGGTTCTAGTTTACTCTTTCCCCCACTAAAGTCAGAATATGCATCCCTATTAAAGTTTTATAAGATCATGACAGATTTCTACATTTCTTCCCACCTACCACACCAGAGGAAGGGAGTCCAATGTGGAGGGAATCTCTTTTCAGACAGGCATTAAACCAGCCATGAAAGTAATACCATTGTCCTTTGAAAGGAAACCCTGGAACTACACAATATAAGTGAGTATTCAAAATCAGCAGTGTAAGTTCTGAAGCCCATCCTATGCTCAGCAGTCCTAGATCATACATTACAATTTTTCTTCAAAACAAAAAACTTTCACCAAATTCATTGTCATTGCTTAGTGCTCAAGGAATATGGAAAAGCTATGCACACGGATGCTTGCATAAGAAACTACCTCGCTTAAAGCAAACTGCTTTTCCCAGCAAGTGCATGTACATCTTCCCAGCTGTAATATGCCAGGCTCTCCACTTTTAACAGGGGAAAAGGGAAGGCCCACTAAAACAAACTGCAAAGCAACAGCAAACAATATACCCACTTCCTACATCACCTCAATGTAAGTGGGCACATAAACAGCACCTTAAGAGGGAATGATTATGCAGAATGGGAGGAAATAAAATGACAGAAGGAAAAAGGAGCAATTTCTCATTAAAAGCATAGGTTTTATTCAGGTAAATATACTGGAAGAAAGCCAGCAAACATGAGCTAGAAGCAAATTACAGTGTGTCCAGCCAAGACACCAGTCTGGAAAGCAAAGGGATCAGGAACACATAATATGTCATAGCAAGCAACCACTATGCAGTTTATACACGGCCACAAAGACAAACTGTTCCCAAAACCCGGAATGGATACTGCCTCCTGGCAGAATGGACATTAACTCCATCTAGTAGCACTATGGTGCAAATGCAGGTGCATTAGTGTAACTGGCCTTTGAAGTGTATAACTGCTGCACAATTAGATCTGCCTGTTTTAAGTCAACATTAGAAATTCATTTGCAGTAGTTAAGTTGTTAGGCCTTTTTACACATGTTCAGAGACCAGCTACAGCAAAGTCAACTGAGAAAGGACATGGTTTTCCAATTCCCTTAATGTTTTGCACAAGGATAAAATCTTCTCCCAAAGTAAGTATTTTAGTGATATTTGCAAGGCCTACCTTGCCCAAACCAGGGGTGTCTTTCACTTTGCTGACTGCTCTCAACAAACATGGTGGTGCAGGGGGTGGAGAAGTCTGAAGGATACTGCTGAAGCAGGTAGAGAAGAGAGGAGATTCAGGAACAGATGATGCAGAAGGCCTGTGCTTCTTCTTTTTGGAAGACAGGTTCAATTTCTGAGCAGCTCTGTGGGAAAAACAACAGTAAGCTAAAAGAACCTCATACTCATTAACAAGAACAAATAAAAATACTTACCAGGTTACTATTTATGTAGGCTCCCACTTTTGATCTCATTGATCCCAATAGTTTTATAATTCTTGTTCTTTACTCCTTAGTACTATTTTAATGCCATTGACTGCAAAGTTGTTCCAAATTTAGAGCCTTCACTAATTAGGATCACAATCAGGCCTCTGACACTATTTTATCTGTTGAAACAATTCAGCCAGCAAGAAAGCTCCAAACCCAAAATAATGAGCTATACGACAATTTTTATTTTAAAATTACTTAAGGTTTGCACAAAATTGTGTCTCATGCACAGGTCACTGATTAGAAAATGAATACTCGTGCAGAGTAAATTAGTGATAAATGTTCAGGTGACTCTGCTGAGGCATAAGAAGCATTGCACTAGCTATTCAAAAATTTTAACACCTCTTAAAGCATAAGCCAGTCTAAAAGCTAAACAAATACTGAGCAATGAAAATATTGCTGTTTGTGATGATATGGAAACAATCACACAAACTCCAGCTGCATTAACCACTACACAGCAGAAACAACAAAGCCTGTTTTTATTGGTACAGAATTCTCAGATAAAAATACTGAAGTTATTGTATAGAGTTTGATTCAAAAGCTAAGCTTTTCTGGAGCAGAAACATTCAGTACTTTTGTTTTGCAAAATGTTTTATTTTGAGAGATAACGCAACATTCAAGTCTTTGTTGCAGCTGGTTTGTTCCAACACTTGTGCATCCGGCGCTGCCAAGGGATAACATCAATATTAATCACACTGTCCCATGGTTTCCATTCTGCAAAACAGAGCACTTTAAATGGAGCAGGTCAGCAGGAGTACCAGCTCAAAGGCGAGATGGATAGAACAACTTTGTTTGCTTTGGCAGACAAATTGGGACTTAATATATGTATAAAAGCAATCTGTGCTGACAGTAGCTCTCCTTACTTTGCTGAAGTGCATCACTCAAGACCAATAATTCTAAATCCTTCTAAGTTTTAAGAAGCTTTAGCTCCATTATACTGGTATCAGTTTATATTATCCAGCTCAAAACTTACAAAAATAATGACATCATTTTACCCAAAGGAGTCAGGGAAGAAAGACTGAATATATACACACATGCACATACATACACATTTCAATATGCAAGTAACCTGTGTTTGTATCAGGTGTCTCAGACACATGGACAAATTACTGCTTAGTATGGCATTACCATATGGCAGCTGGTCACAAGTACACTGTGTGCACCACCACGGTGTATTCTTTTAGCCTATGCCAAGTGCAAAGCACTTCCAGATGAATCTGTTTCTAATAAAAGAAAAACACTAGGAGATTTTAACTGACCTGACATAGAATTAGAATTCAGAAGTTTCTTTACCACTTCCTTGTCCTTTTTCTTTACTCTGACCTCAAGACTGCAGTCTATAACTTGTCCTCAGGTTTATAACCTCTCATTTAAGCATACACCTTCTTTTTCATAGAAAATATACTCAAAATGTGCTGGTCAAAATAATTTTTCCCCTTCCTTGCAACATTTTCATGGTTTGAGAGGATTCAATTATTTCAGCTTCCACATTGTCCATCACTAACACTTTTATGAAATTGTCCATGCTGAATCAAGATCTTTTGTACATCTTAGTTTCACTGTAAAATTATTTTAAGAGAAAACTTGTACTCTACGTGCAACAACTGAAAATGTAAATGTTGGTCAAACATAATGAAAGCTTTACCTCTGTGGTGAAGCTCATTAGTCCATTCTGAAATATAGGAAGTGGCTTCATCCACTATGGTCACCTATCTGGTCTCATGCCCTGTGAAAATATATTTCCTAAAAGCTGTTTCCTGAATTGACTGTCAGAACCATTATCCCTCTTGCCACTAAATGCTCCCTCAGAATTTGCTGTTCTTTTTACAAAGCGGACAGTGTAATACAAACCACTTCTTGACCCAACCAAGCACACAGCCAACATTTTCCTAAAGAAAACACATTGTTGGAAGTACCTGGCCTTTTCAAAATCTTGGAACTATATTACAGTTTGACAGTTATAACCTTTGAGATTGTATACAAATGGAATAACCCACATTTTCCTTATATTTTTGGCCTGTGACTGGCAAAATGTATGAAAAAAAATGAGCTATTCCTCACAACTTCATGGGGTTCTCTGCTTTTCCCTGAGTAGAAGGAATCAATGCATGGCAGGCTAGAGAATCATTTACAGACACTATCAAACTGGATTGAATTTTGAAGGGGATCCAAAAGGCAATAAGCATCAGGTAATTCCTAGAGCATTTAATTGGGAAGAGAAGAATAGTTTAACCACATATGGGCTGCAATATGACACAAATATGTAGAGTGTGGCTTTCTTGTGAGTACATTTGCGTGAGCAAAATCCTTCAGCCTGAGTGGCTAGCATTGCTCCAAACACAGCTGGTCATGCCACCTGATACTGATTTGGCCCTGTGATCTAATACAGGAGATTAGAAATTCCCATATCTTACCTTTCTAGGCAAATCAGAGGCCTGGCTCTCTCATGCAGACTCTCTGGATCACCAGACTCCTCAAGGCAAAGCACCAGGCTGGACCCTGGGAGACCTGAGGGCAGTGCAGCCCAGCTCTGCCAGCAGCTGTTTAGGCTCTGCTCTTTGTACAGGAGCCAGCTATTTTATTTTTTTTTTTCATTTCATATCTAGTATAATAGAGCTCTGATTTCCACTTGTGACCCTGCATACTGCTGAACTAATGATGGTGGCAGTGATGGCAGCATGGCTTTATGTACTGACAATAAGCTGATCATACTCCAGGTTATATTAGCTTCCACTTGAGCCAAGTGATGTCAGCTATGGAATATGCAGGGGTGTGCAGTGGGCTCC
Organism: Bombycilla garrulus; assembly: GCA_013400315.1. Taxonomy (NCBI): domain Eukaryota; kingdom Metazoa; phylum Chordata; class Aves; order Passeriformes; family Bombycillidae; genus Bombycilla; species Bombycilla garrulus. The sequence continues at coordinate 611,862 of VXBU01008823.1, forward strand.
TGTACACTGCAAACCGCTTCCCCACTGTGTGTGGTATGGCTGTGGTAGGGATTGTGTCCACAGAGACACACAAGGAACTTGATCCAAATTCAGTTTTCAAAGGGCATAATTTAAACTGCATTAGACCACTATGTGAACGTACTCATTCACAACAGAACTGTCTTTAATGTCATTTAACTGAATTACCTTCCAAAATAATGCATATTTAATCCAGTTTAGCTAATATACTTTGGATTAACGCCTTCAGATAATTTGGACGATTTCTTTCCTGAGAGTCCTGATGTAAACAAGCAGATGGAGACTTTTTGATGGCTTACAAGATTTCTAGTAGAGGAAATAATCACAAGATCAAGAGTTAAAATTGCAGGAGGACATTAGAAAGCTGATTAAAGTTCAATCCAAATAAAACTAACACATTGCCCTGGCAGGAAAGGGGAACTGCTTTGGAAGTCCACCTGATCCATAGCAAAGACTGAGATAATTTTTTGAAAGGGCATTCTCTGTTTTTTGTTTCTTAAAATAAAATGTTAATGACATATATCTTTGGGCAGTCAGAATAGTTTTCACATCCCACCTATGCAGAAATTGTGATATAATTTTTTTTTCCTTAAAACTTTAAAAGCAGGCTGGGGGTTTCAAAGACAGGCTTCTAAATTAATGCTAATAAAATTCAAGAGACACTTATTTAGCTTGATAAAAGATTTTTTTTTTCGAGCAACACATCATCCAAGACAAAGTCAAAACTTCAGAACTGTCAAAGTAGAGGTCAGTAGGCCCACTAGCTTCATTAGATTCAGGAGGTAGAACATTCAGTGGATACTCTAAATATTATTCACACTTGTGTCAGCAAAGATCATTGGTAAGTAACACTGATTGACACACTCCATCATCAGTAACATCTGAAGAGATTTCCTTAGGTGTGTATCTCTGTATAATTATTCCTTACTGGATGTTCATACTACACTAAGATGCATCCAGTATTTATTGTCCTTGGAAACAAAATTCCATCATAGAGGCTACTGACCTATCATATCAGTTTCTCTGTCAAAATAGGAACTGAAATTTCATTTTCTTATCCTATTTTCCACAGAGGAAATTACTCACAAGGTGTGGATGCTAAACAGCCATGTATTAACTAACTTTATTGCAAATACTTACAATTCTAATTTGAACTAAAAATCTATTTTTCTTCTTCATTTGGAAATATACATCCCATTTTATAATAAAAATATTCTTAGCTGGGTACATCATTCAGATGTATGAACTTTATCTGTGCAAGGGATGGCTTACCAGAGCCTTGATTTGACACTTTGACCACTTGATTTGACAGGCCCAGAGTAGGTTAATTACCTTCCCTAGCAGTTAAAACACTACCTTTACTTACCTAAAACTGCCTTGCCTGCTGTATCTCAGTGAACATTGGAAAACAGATGGAAGTTTAGTTTAGAAATCAGTCTTCTGAGCAAACTCTCTAAGCATATTTCTGCAGCTGTATCACCAGTTATAAAATAGATCTATATATCTGTGATAAGCAGTGTTGGTTTCCCAGCATGAAACATTCGTATCCTATGGTCTCAGGTTGAGCCCCCATAAGTGAAAGACACCATTATCCAGCCACACCCTCAGAACAACATCTGTATTGATGTTCTCTTTTTTTCTTTTTTTTTCCTTTTAAATCCAAGAGAGAATTCCTCCTGTAGAAAAAAGCAGATGTTTTTGACTGTAACCTACAAAGTAAAATATAATCTGTAGTATTTTAGTTAACTGACTATGCTGATTTCAGCTGAGGTAGAGATAATTTTCTTCCCAGTGACTGGTGTGGGGCTATGTTTTGGATTTGTACTGAACAGGGTGAAGATAACATAGAGCTGTTTTTGTTATAGCTGAGCAGGGCTTACACAGAGCCAAGATCTTTGCTGCTTTTCCTACAGCCACCCACACTGGTGAGGAGGCTGGGGGTGGGAAGTTAGGAGGAGACACAGCAGGGACAGGTGACCCTGACTGACCAAAGGGATATTCCAGGCCATATGGCATCGTGCTCAGGATATAAACTGGGGGAAATAAGGAGGAAGGGGTGGAATGTTCAGAATGTTGGTGTTTGTCTTCCCAAATGATCATTACGTGTGATGGGGCCCGGCTCTCCTGGAGGTGGCTGAACACCTGCCTGCTCATGGGAAGCACTGAACTAACTCCTTGTTTTACTTTTTCTCTGTGTGTGGCTTTTGATTTCCCTATTAAACTGTCTTTAGCTCAACCCACAAATCTTCTCATTTTTACCCTTCCCATTATCTTCCCAGTCCCATTGGTGGGGGAGAGAAAAAGTGACTTCTTGGGGCTTGGTTGCTGGCTATGGTTAAACTACAACACTGATAGAATGCCAAACAAAGGTATACTGGAATCCTGCTATTAGTTCTGATTATTTCCAACTCAAATGTTCTACCAACATGGTTTCCACATGTTTTTTCTGGTTTGGGTAAATATGTTTATATTAAATTAGTCATCATATCACATAAAAGTCCTCATGTAGCAGGAAGGAAAAAAACAATGGGATACAGCAAATTTACAACCATGCAGATTCCTTTTCTGTGCCAAAAGCCAGTCTTGATTTTCAGTCACACAGGGTCACTAAAAAGTGTTTTGTCTAGGATCTTTCATTACTGAATAATACCACCTATATGCTGCCCACACAAACTGCACAGAGTGCAGTAAATAGGATGTTCATATTTTTCTGCTTCTAGGGATCTAGTCTACCTTGTCTGAATTTTCAGCAAAATTGATTCTATTTCTTCCACTCACCTGCATAGGCCATGCAGGCTCAGTAAGGCACCATTACGGCCAGGCCGACTATTACCACCAAAAGGGGAGACCCCACACCTGCCACTGCCCTGTCTGCATACTTCCTTTCCCCCTCTTGCTTCTTTCCCCACATTTATTTTGGCTTGGCTGCTACTGCTTTAACCTCCTAAACGGGCTTGTGCCAAGGGTGTTTTAAATCATACTTATTTGACATGGCTAATATGCCTGAATTACTATGGCAAGGTCTTTCCCAGCCTTAAAATCTGAGGCATGTGGTATGAAATGCAGTTTCATATAAATCTCATATTTCTATCCAGAGGGCAATAAATTGGCCAGGAGCCATGGCATCCCCTGTGCCATGCCTTACCTTGCATCTTCTAAAGCAAGGAGCAGAAAGATGCTTTAGGGGATGTTTAGCCCAAGAGCTAACAGCTTGCTCTGCAGCCCCTCCACCATCTGCTGCAAACCAGGGGTACCACCTGGGAAGCTTGTTCAAGAAGCAAGAACAGCCTCCAAGAGCTTTTCCTCATACCTCTACATGGAACAGTTTTTCTCACCCAGAGTGAAAGCAAAATGACAGAGTGATAAATCTTGCAGCTGGCTTGCATGTCCCTTCTCAGTCCTCATTCCCTGCCTTCCAACAGGAAGTTACAAGCTATAAACAAGAATCAGGACCACTTTATTCCATTTTAATTCTCTGGGTGGTCAAACCCACGGCTGTGGTGTTGCAGCCTAGTAAGATATGTAAGGAATGAAATAAAAATCCTCAGAGGAACACTTTCAGGATTTGTAGCTCCAGTAAGATTCTTACTATTTTTGTTTAATTATTTTACAATGCCTTTAAAATCTGGAGATAATTTGAGCTTTCTCCTTATTCTGTAGAAGGTATAATAAAGATCTCTCTAATGCCTAGTAAACACTTGGACCTTATTGTTCTCTTTATTTTTATGCATGCATTCAATTTCATAGCAACAGTAAAGCTGTCCCAGGCTGTAATCTTTCACATCTTGGGTGGCAGTTCAGATATTTTGGCCACAGTGCTTTAGTGACTGCACTCTCCCCAGGAACTGTAGTGTAACTGCCAAGAAACTCCTAATTTTTAACTTACTTAATTCTAAAAGAGTTAAAATAGAACCTCAAACTTTATTCAGGATAGGTCTTATAAAAGCTGAGACACACAGGCAAACTTAGTGAAATTAACAGCACAGACACGCTCTTATATCAGCTTCAAAGTAAATTCACCGGCAACAGAGCTGCTCCTAGATTGCACCAAAACAAAGATGAGGACCAGTAGCTTAATGAGAAGCTCAAAGTTCTATGCAACTGTACTGTGGGACAGAGGAGTCATACTCTACACAGCTGTTATTTGAGGGAAGCTCTTAGTTTCAGAGAAGGATATGACAAGATCTGAAACAAACCCATTCTCATGTCAATACTGCTTGATTCACAACATTCTCTTCACCAGGTAGCACTGTATTCCAGCAGAGATCTTTTTATCTAACCTATAAGTTCCTGGAAAACTCTGATTTGGTGAGAGATGTCTTTCTGCCTTTGGCATCACGATCATTCACTAGCACTCATGTATAAAGGTAATGTTGGCAAAAAAAATAACTCAAATGAACCATCATATCTGGAATTTCTACAAGAGCTCATGCCCCTGTCCTTCAATATTACCTATCAACAAAACTCCATCTTGACTTAATACATTTAGCGAGAGAAAGATAATTTCTGATTACTTTGCTTTCTTTTTCTTCTCGTTCTCTTCTCTTCTTATTAGGGTTCCTAAATTTCAGGCATTACCAACCAAGGCGGTGGTCACACACATGATAAAAATGACCAGATTCACCTTTTCTGCTTTGTCATTGATTGCAGACGCACATAATCAACCTGCATTTTTAGAGAAAAAAGAGTGATTTTGCTAACCAGCAGAAGAACCCAACCATATGAAAAATGCTCAGCAATCAAAGATAAATAACTAGTCAATTTTTTTTAAGAGTTGGAAAAGGTTGTTTCTACTACTAATCTAGCTTGTTATCCTCTATGAAAAAAGGTTTTATAAAAAATGGTCGTCAGACAGATGACAGTGCTCACATTATCCTTTTCTTGGAAAGCTCTGAGGATCAACTGGATATGTGTCACAGCATGCCCAGTGCATGAAGCAAGCTGACTCATTATACTTGGATAAAATAAAGTAAGATGGTTAGCACTAGTTAAATATAGAAAGGAAACCAGATATATTTACTATAATTCAAATTAATTCAAATGTCTTTATCATTTACCACCATCGTTACTTGACAACCCATTTTCAGAATAGCCTTTATTTCAGTCACACAGAGCTCAGGGCACTGGCTCTAGTATCTTCCAAGGAAAGGTCATAAACAGGCTCCATCCAGCTCAGCCTTTGGGTGTTAAGAAGTATTGCCTATTTATACTGACAATTTATCTTAGAAGGTGCCAGCATTGCCACAAAGTAATAAGGAAAGAGATGTGAACTGTTTTATCTTTGTAGCATTATTGTGTACAGCAAGAAATATACACAGACCTTACAGCTGTTAACTGTAAAATATTAAAGGTATAGATGTACAGGTACATTGCCTTCTCGTGAAAGTTCCCTAAGTAATAGCTGGCAGATTTTCCCTATGTCTGAGATAATAAGGAAATGCCAAACCATTGGACTGGACTCCTGGTTAGTCAGCCCCTAGCTGACTCTCCTCATGAGCAGTCATGACAGCTCAAAAACATGACTAACAGGAGCTTTGCAACGTGGGGCCCACAAACCACTGGCCATTTAATAACAGTCCTCAAAATCACATAAAGAAAATTCTTTGGCTGTAAGTTTTATGGAGCTTATACGATTACAGTTATTCTATTACCTTCAGTGCTAAAGCCTGACCACATACTGTGCAGAAAGCTACTCTGCTTCATATCTGTCCCATTCAGCAAAAACCTCTCATAACACCAGGAGAAAAAGCAGCCAGCACACAGATTCACAGTCCATTTTGTCATTGTTTAACTTTCCGGTTGGCAGAACCATAAAAAGGTTAAAAGGCAGGTATGTTTTACAGGGGCTTTTGCTTCATCAATATTTTTGAGGTCAGCACATTTAAAATAACACCAGCATACAAATGGTAAACTGTTCTGACAACACAGATGCACTGAAATTCATAGCACTTAAGCCTGGCTCTGACAAGCCATCTCCTGTCATAGTAAAAAATACTTCCTCTAAGAGATCCTGTTAGTTTTGCCTTGTACTTATTTAAGTCCCCACCATGAGATGGTGATAATTCTTTGATACAAGTTGTTTACAGCTACTGGAGACTACAATTACTATAAATAACATGCAAAGGTCCAAGTCTGAGGTCCTCCTCTTAGCAGACTAAAATCAGTCCAGTCCCAACAGCTTGTAAGCAAAGTAGACAAAACAAAAGAAAGAAATTTTATGAACCCATCGTCCTAGAGATAGGCTGAAGCACATAGAAATTCATGAATGGTGAGAAATAACAAATTCATCTAGATTTTCTCAGCAGATTCACACAAATAGTTTCAGTGGTTTTGGAGATGCCTAAAGGTATCCCCTGCACTATCTACAAGGAGAGTACCTAGATGATGGAATTGGTCTCCTTACCAGGGAATGGAAGGAGAACAAGAGTTAGCGGGCATATGCTGAAACAAGAGGAGTTTGGACACGGCATAAGGAAAAGCTTGGCTCACTCTGAGGGCAGTCAAGCAACACTGTGAAGTTTTTGTGTTTGGGGAAGTTTAAGACCCAAATGGGTAAAGGTGTGGGCAATGTGTCTGATCTCAGAGCTGAGCCCACTTTGAACAGGAAGTTGGTAGAAACATTCTGAGGTGCCCTCCAGCCTCCATGATGCAATGATGCTATGAAAGAAATGTTGATGCAAATCTGTCATTTTTCTTTCAAAATGTACTTTTTCTGGAAAGTTTCAACAGAATCACTTGGCATCAGTCTCAGAAATTTATGAAATTCAAAATTAAAGCTTTAATTTTTAGAACATTAATTAAAATATAAGTGGAGAAATGTCAAACTACAATTCCAAGCTGAAAAAGGTAATAGCTACTTTTTTTTTGCAAGGCTGTAACCAAAGCTCACTCAAAAACATCTTGATTATTGTTTACTTTCTGGCAGGACATTAGCTAATCAGCAGAAGCTGATGAATTTAGCTTGAATGAAAGCCACATGTCTCGCTGAGAAAAAAATTGACACAAATTTCACCCACATCACCTTCAATGTTTTGCAATAAGACCTCGATCTCTCTCTCTCTCTCTACTGAAGACTCAGGCAGTAATTATACACAACACTAAATGTCCTCATATGCTACCATTTGCAGGGGAAGTCCCATGTGCCCAGCCTCTTGCAGGAATGCTCAGCATTCTGCTGGCTTGGACCCCACCTCCTTTGGGAACTGACCTTAATATTTAACCTACTTTAATCATGCTGCAGAATGATTATGAAAAATTATGAAACTGGAAAACACTATTAGTGTTGGCAATTACTGATATTTTTAAAACAAACCTTTTGTTCTTTTTTTTTTTCTATTTCCAGTAAAGTGAAATTTTTAAAAAAGCATGAAATTAAATACACCACACAGAGTAGTAAAGCATTGCCAGGAAGAATTGAACTGTACAGATGTGTGGCACAGGCACCAAAAAGCAGAATTTATGACACGTAAAACCTTTAATTTGCAGCTTTTTGCTTATTACCTGTTCAAATTTCAGTGAAAGCCAAATAATTTTCAGTTCTGAGGGTGCTTCTCAGATAGTGGGACAAACTGCTATGCTGAACAAGTTTGTTTCTTAGCAAAAACAAATTTTTGAAAATACCACTAGAAGTGGAAAAAGTAAGTTATTTAAAATGGCTCAAGTTTTTAAGGAAACATGTTTCTCTAAACTTATTGTGTCTCATACAAAAAAGGCAGGAAAATGCATTTGCTGTTTGATTTTACTTGGATCTCAGTCTCTTTTGTGATTTGTTGATAGCACCAGTATTTGCAGCTCTGTTCCACCTGAATAAAGTGTCAGTAACTCCTATTCAATATTGCTAAAATACAGCTGAGAGTGAGAGGTGCAGGGAGGAGGGATATCAGAGGAATTAGCAAGGATCTTGTCTGCTCTTCCACAGCACCAAAGGGACTGCAGTCTCTGAGTCTCCCGGGTCCATGGTAGATATTACAAATACAAGGGGTAACACTACCTAGAAAAATCTTTTGACTCTTAAAATGTACATGGGTCCCTCTAAGAATAAGACACAAACTGTATTTCTCACTGTAATTCTTTTATACTAGACAGAGGACAGAAGAAGAGAGCACTTTCTGCATACAGAAAAAATTGAGTATACTTTGCTTTCCACAGCAAATGATAACAGAGAGATTAATCTGTTTCTTTTGCCCTACTAGAGCCATCTGCAGCAAGGCACAAGCAGGACAAATACTCCCTCACCCTGTGTTTGCAGAAAGAGAAGTCATTCTTTTCCATTCTGGAAATTTGATCACACTCACACATTCGGTATATTGGTCATTTTATACAACCTAAACTGGCCAGAAAACAAAACTCAGAATTTCGTTTCCAACATCACAAGATTCTCCTCTAGCTTGAAATGCTTTTTATCTGATTTAAACAAGAGAGGAGAGAGGATGGAAGCCTTATTGACTGGGTAGCGCAGTTAAAATTAAGCTGACCAACTGATCCAGCATGTCTGGGGTTGCCTCTTTGAATTAAAGAATTCTCCAGCTCGTTCACAGTGAAACATATTCCTGTTGAAGCTTCAGAACAAAATGAAAATTTCATTCAATCTGGAAGATATTGATCCATTTGGGACTTATTCAAGCTGCCTAGCTTTATCAGTTTAGGCCTCCTGGGCTCATAACAAGCCTGGGGAGTACTCTCTGAAGACTCTCAAGCAGACAGTCCCCTCCTGCTCCCACCCTGACTCTTCTGTGACCTAGTACCAAGCAAATGCAGCTTGCAATCAGCTCTCTCTAAAAGGCTTTTTGCAGATATGAGTATATCACAGCACTTTGATTTCTCACAACCAAAAAACTCCCCCTGCACCCTCTCACTGAGCCACAGAGTTTAACACCAGTCCTTTAAAAGGACCCATTAGACTCACAGTAAAGAGTGAGGCACTGCACAGCTTTGTAAACAGCCACACATGACGTCATGCTCTTCCCAGAATTAGGCTGTTTTTAGTAAATCTTCAGTTCTACCCACTTGCAGTAACACTATAAACTGTGGGCATCACTGAAGTAGCTCATTCAAGCAGTCATTCAGGAATGAATGTTACAACTCAGAAGACTGACAAATATTAGAAGGCAAGAGGGGTTTAAAGTTCTTTAGCTTGAAGTAGCTGATAACACAACTTTTTTACACCACAAGACATAACAGATTTCTAAATATAAACTCTATTTTTTTCCCTGATGCAGTGTTTCAGTGGGAAAGCCATAGGCATACACTGTGTGTCCACAATGCAAAAGCACTGTGAAGCTGATACAGACAGACAACCCACATAAATACACTTTTTTTTTTTACCGCTGCCTAAACATAAGTTATCCCACTGTAATTTCAACAGTATGGTTACAGCAAATGGCCTTCTTATTGTGAAAGTATTTTTTCTGGTCAGTTTATTCCTAAACAGCACAGAGAATAAGGAAATACAATGTAAAATACTACCGAATAATAAATTAGCAGTTACTCAAGAGCGGCCCTTTCTTGGCAAGAAGAAATATGCCCCATAACGAAAACTGTTGCTTTGTATATATATGAACATACACATGCAATACAGCCAAGTTCACTTTCCCTGCAAAGGTCAACACCCACACCAGTCCTGCATGCACAAACCAAAGAAGAAAATCCCTGTGGAGCACAGGGAATCAATTCATAGCCTTGTTATTGTGAGCAAACAGCATCACGCTACTTCACACCTAAGCTAGGACAGCACAGCTCTGCACCAGAAAGAGCCACTGGCCACAGATCTCTCCCTTTCGGTCTTCAATATCACTGACTTCCTTTTTCCTTCATTTTATTATGTGCTCTTGTGGCTATTTTCCATCTGTTGTGTTACCTGTTTTTCTCTTTGTCTGGTTACATCAATTCATTTAAACAGGTACTATCAAAAGCACAGCAGGCAGATGAAATGCATTCAGCTCATCACGAACAGTCCAATGCACGCTCAGGGGGGATGTTACAGTCTTCATTTTACTATTAATTCCTGCCCACTGCACCAGCTTAGACTCATTTGCTATTCTGTTCCCCCTGCTAGAGAGAAGTATAAATGTTCTCTAGCAGGGGGAACAGAATTTGGATTTATTTTCTGTTTTATATACCTATCTCTGAAAACAAAGATATGGAAGGAAAACACATGGACTATGTGACACAGTTAATACCAGGAGAAACAGTGTACCTGTGGGACCTTTTTGCACGTTTCACACATCTAACACTGCAAGGAGACACACTCCGATCACATTAAATTTAAATCAATAATGTAAGGGGCAGTTTCAATGACTCTCTGGAGATACAATCATGCTCCAAAGCTCGCTGAGGCCAATCTTGGGTCACTTGTTTCTGAATGTATGATAAATTTCCTCTGCAAGTTCAATTTCGCAGGGACCCAGGCATCTCCTGGGGTATGCGATGCATGCCTTTAGCTCCTGCTGAGACTAATGGGACCTTAAGGGGCCTGAAAAAATTCAGGAAAGGGCATTTTCCAAATTATAAAAGCAATTCCTGTCTGAGGACTGGATCCAATACCATGATATATGCCCTGTATTGCTGCTGAAAGAAAAAGAAGCATAAAATATTAATTCTCTTGAAGAAGAGGACTACAGAAAGCCCTAAAGTTAGAACACAAGGCAACCAGCTCAAGTTTGGAGCTCAATACAATTCTTAGGAGGCTCCCAGGAAAGTTGGCTGGAGGGGCAGCCAGCCAAACTGGGGTTACCACAATGTGTGTTAGGAGGGCAAGACATGATTACACTATCATTATTTACTGAGCAAGATACAGAATTTTTTCAAGCATGACTGAATTGCATCTGCCCTTGAACACCTGTCTGGGAGTAAAACTGGCTCACAAGCAGAGAGAGGCTCTGCTGCCTTTGCTGCAGATAAACTCACTGTCATGAGGACTTCAAAGACGAAGGCATTTAGTAATTAATAAATATAGGGCATGTGACCATGCCATTTCCCTTCTCTATGTGATGTCACGGGAAAGCATGGAATGACAAAAACAAAGCTTGTTTTCACGTTCTTTTCTACCAAGACTAAATAAGATTATAGCAGAAGCAGACAGGCAGTTATACTGACAGCACAGTGATATTGTGAAGCTGGTTGGGGGCGAGGGGGGG
>VXBU01008823.1:623054-727293 GCA_013400315.1 Bombycilla garrulus
GATGCCGGCGCAGGAGGGTGTTGGGGTGGGGGGGGGGGGGGGGGGGGGGGGGGGGGGGGGGAGAAAGTACCAACTCAAAAAGTCTCTCAGCAGTCTATTTTAAGGATGCATCTTATATAACAGGAAACAAGCACAGTTATTCTGGATTCTTGAACACCGTCTGTCACACTGCCACAAGCGAAGGAAGTACAAAGAAGAATGTGACACCATTTGAAGACTGTTAGTTTTAATTAGTCTGTAATAATGCTGCTTATATAAATCCTTGCAGGTTGAATTGGAGGAAGAAAGTGCCATGGACATTAAGCCTACATAATATCTAAATCATTCCAAACTTGAGGGGAAAAGAGATTTTTCTTTTTATTCTTTTGCAAGTGGCAAGCTCAGACATGAGGGTGGTAATCAGTGTGTGGTATTTACAGGCACTAACCACTAACACTGCTCTGAATTCCTTAGGGCAGGAATACACAATCTCAAGGAGGCAAGGGACAGGTGGCTGCTCCTTGGCACAGGAGTGCTTTTCCGTCCAAAAGCTACAGAGTGAATCATCAGCTGTCCATGTACAGTTTAGCAGGAACACTAGAAGGGTCCCTCAAGGTTGTGGCACAACAGCTGACTCCTTAGCCACTACCCCAGCCTAGCCTGCAGGTGCTACTGCGGTGCCCAGAGCTACTGGTGCCAAGAGCTAACACAACTTTTTACCTTTTCTCCCTACAAAAACAGCTACATAACACAGGGCAGGATGGAATCCTCAATTTCTTAGGCTTCCAGTTTAGGGGTTAGAATTGGCTAATGGCTTTGGTCACAGACAGTGTTTAGGGTGAAAGGATGTACTAGAATTTTAAGAATTTTAAGAAACTTATCTGTATCTTAAAACACACATGCATTTTTTTAAGCTTTAGCATAGATGGAAAGAGAAATAAAATTGTCTGTTACTGGCTGAAAAGAATACTGTGTCTAATTCAAACCAGAATTTTGATAGCTTCATTTCTGATGCCAAACCAAAAAACAGTGATTCATATACCATTACTTTGCTAGCCTGATTGGAATTAAAGGAGGAATTGTATGGACACTACCCAGCTTTATGGAGCTTTACCCAAATCAACTACCATCTGCTTCTCCAAGGGCTGTGCAGGGGCTGTGCAGGTGTACAGATCAGAAATAGCCCATATCCAGAAAAGCAATGCCACATAGAAACTTTGCAAACCTCAAGAAAAGAAAACATAATTAAGATGTAACTGTGCATAACAAATCTGAGGCAAATTTTCAGGAAATCTAACTTAGCTTTGCTCTAAACACTTCTGTGTGATTTCAGAGCAGCTGGTTCATGGAGAGTTTGAAATTTATCCCACGCTTTATCCCCATTAGATACAAAACTAAAAGCTTCCTAATCCACGAATGACTGCTAAAATAGCAGAAGTAAAGATGAAAGGATGAAAGTTAGGTCAGCTAATAAAAACAAATAATACTGAAACATGCAATAACTGGTTATTACTACATGTTGATGTAATGTTTTACCAGTTTTTATCCATTTAGTTCTTGGTATGCTGACTAAAGAAAAGAAAGACCCATTTAGGCACATCTTATGCATGTAATATTAAACCAACCCTTCATGAAAAAGCACCTGTATATCTCAGTGTTAGGAACTTTTCATAGTGACTAATGTCTAAACCAAAGAAATATATTGTTTTGATTATACTTTTTTAAAAGGCATATTGAAGCACATAAAAGAAGCAAAGAAGGTAATAAAACTCCTCCAGTTCCCCATCCAAATAACTATAATCACATTAATTATATTGTTACATTGCCTTCCATTCTATCATTATCATTACTACATTATGGCTAGAAAATCAAGCACAAGAAACTTTTCTTTGTGTCTGATAACAAAACATTTTGCTCAGATGTTCCTAGTTAGAGCTGTAGTTTCCCTCACAGAAGTACAACAATAGGGAGGTGGAGACATGAATTCCCCAAATCCACAGATGGTACAAAGGCAGAAGGAATGGCAGAGTTACAATTCCCTGGACAAATGCTATTACTGTGTAACAGACTTATCTGAGGAGGTGTCTCGACTGAATTTCACAGTAAGTTCCCACCCCACAAGGTACCTGCTCTAGCAATACTTTCTCATTTAGAGATTTTGAATAGCACATTACAAACTTCTCCCTGCAGATTTCTGAAAGAAGCTGCATCTGTTTTCTTTCTTCCATGCTATCCAACATGCAGGAGTGGCCATGAAAGAGCAAAACACACAGCATGTTTGTAACTGGGGGAAGCAGAGAAATATGCAAACACCTTCTGGGACTCCATTTAAATAGTACCCCAAGAACTCCCTTGCAGAGTGCTGAAGAGGTTAAGCCTTTTCTGTTTCTTTCATACACACACAGAGAGAGTGTAAGTTTTACCTCTGTAATGCAATGAGTTAAATATAATTTACATGGCAAAGTGTGCATAAACATAAGTAGACATAGCACCTATCTTTCTTGTATAGATGCAAACCTTGGCTGTGGGAACAGCTGATGGAAAAGGCATGTCCAGTTACTTCAGTTCAAAACCCAAGGCTCACATATAACAGCAAAAATAAACCGTAGAGTTCCTTCTGCTGCCCTGCTGGTCATGGTTTGTCATGTCAGGAGAGCAAGCACTGAAGCAACCCCTGAAGGGCTGCCTTTTTAGCCTACCAGTGATCCAATTTACAACACTGACCCACAAAGAGTTACATTGGCACAACACCCAGAAGGAAAGGGAAAGGAGGTCAGTAAACTGCAGCATAAAATCAAGATGTAGCCAGAGCATGAAGACAAGTGTTTCTTTATGCTGCTCTCTTTTTCTGTGCCACCATGGTCCATTCTTTGATCTTCCTTCCAGCTGTTGCCATAACATGGCTTTCAATTTCATTTCTCTAACTGCAGTTTGATTTAAGTGTGTTTTCAAGAACTCTCCTGAGATTTTAGAATCACTGTTGCATATCTTCTTATTCAAATAACAATGGAGCCTGCTCCTGAGGACCTCAGGCCTGATTTTTCATTACCTTGAAAACTCATTACTTGTTTACACCTGCATAAAATTCAGATATTAAAGCATTGTAAACTCAGGTGGCCTCAGTGCAAATGTTTGCACAAGAGGCAGAATGTCAGGGCAAGTGAAGCATGCCCTCCTGGCAGCAAAGAGACACCCCAAGGAACATGGCACCATTTCTCTAGAGCTGGAAGAAGCTCCACTAATGGCATTTGTGTAAGCTCCCAGTAGTACCACGTTCCTACAGCACACACAGCAAGCACACTGCAGTCTGCTCCAAAGAAAGGCACTGCCAGAGGCAGCACCAGCACAAAGGGGACATGACTGAAAGCAGTGTCAGGAATATGTCACTCAGGGACAGCAGAGAAGCCACACGCTCCTCAGACACAGCTGTGCCTTAGACAGGCAGAAATGTCTCAAGGAGTCCATGCTGTTTACAATTTCCCTGAGACTCCCTTCTCTTCCAGGTAAAAATGTGTATCAGTGCAGTCCAACAGAAGAAATTCTGTTCAAAGCAAAATAGTGAAGACCTAACTCATAAAACAGAAGGTATTATCGTATACATTATTAGGTGTCCAAGGTCCTGGTGGCTCTGAAGACTCCTACTAGGATCTTTTAAAATAAAATAAATAAAAGCTGTCCTCCCTGGCACAGCTGATCCCAGGCAGCCAGAGCCAGCCTCCCACAGCACAAGGGCAGTTGCACCTATTCAGGTGTATCTGCCAATGTAGTTTGGAATTTAAACTGATTCTTCAGAGGAAACAACTTCCAAAGATCAGGGAAGAAAAACAGGTCCATAAATGTTTTATTCCTTCGGAGAGCATAAGGGTAGCGGACCCCTAGACCTTCTCTATTACCTCACACTAAGATTGAGCTGTGTGTGTGGTACTTTACAGTCAACTGTTTAATACAGGGAAAAGTCAGGCTCCCACACCTCTTGAGGATGATTATTCCAGGGGGTAATAACTGAACTCTCATACAGGAAATTGTTCCCAATATTGAGATTAAGTTCTTCTTTGTCTAATTTCCTCCATTTACTTATAGCTACAACTGATTTTCTCCTCTCTCTTTGCAGGAGTTCCATCCCTCAGATATTTGTGGGCTGTTCTATCCCTTAGGCCATATTAGTCACCACTTAGCCAAACTATACTCATTTAGTCCTTTTTATTAGGACTCGTTAATTATTCTTAATCCCCTCCTCTGAATTCCCTGGTTTCCCAATCTCTCTCACAACAGTGTAGCCAGTATTCCCCACACTCCTGCATCGTAACACTGCAGAGAAGAACTCTCCTCTCCTTATCCCAGTGTTCCTAGAAATACAGAGTACATTTAGCTCTTGTATACTGCACCTCTTTGTCCCTATGCTTCTTTAGGGTTATTGCTTCCCAATGCCAAATCTGGCTTTCCCTACCCACACAGCTAACCCAGCTGGAGCAAAGCCCACAAATAGGATTAAGAGTTGGCTTTCGCCTCCATCTCAAACTGTGTTCATTTCTCTTATATAGTTTTTCTTTAAAATTCATTGCTCTCTCAAGATTTAATACAATGTTCACTGCTGTAGTAATAAAAGGGCACAGTTTTGAAAGGTTTTTTGTGCAGCTTCAATAGTATCTAAAGCTACTGGAGGTTAAGCATCTAAATACCTAAAATCTGGCTTAAACACTATTAACAACATATTGTGCTCAAGCAAATATGCTCGAGAACTCAGAGACTGATATTTAGGAATGAATTTTCTTTCCAAGAATGGTATTTTCAGTGCTGCATAGTTTAGTTCCAATAGCAAGGTAGGTATAATTAAGTCTCACTACTGCCCTAACTATTTTTAGAACTTCAATGATTCTGTCACCATGTGTGCTTTTCAGGAAGTTTTGTCTGCAAGAAAACCCTGACTTTTAGAAAAATATCAGCAGTGCCCTGATGCAACTAATGCTCTTAATAATTGACTAGTATTTAACAAAAACACCCATTCTGAGTATTCAGTACCACTAAAGGCTCCAAAATACTAAGGAGATGACACGGAATACACAGACACAAAAGATAGGTATAGAAGCAAGGACTGGGGAGCTGGTACAGCAAATATTTATGGGGTACATCTTACCTCCCATAGAATTAATCCTTCTCAATGGCTACAGCATACATAGAGAGAGTAAGAACAAATTCTTATCCCTTTCTTCACTCACTGGGCATGGGATGCTTTGGAGAGGTAAAGAGGAGGCAGGGAATGTGAACTGACCTCTTTGTTTTACCTTTGTCTGAAGGCAAAGGTGCATCCTGCCCCATTTCTCCCACAGCCTCAGCACACACCTCCATAAATGAAGCTCAGTCAGGGACCTCTGCAACATAAGCAGCAAGAGAAGGCAAACCACAAGCATGACAAGATGAGAGATGGTGACATAAATACTCATCTGCTGAGCAGCCCTGGTGGTTAATAGAAAACATTAATCAGAAAAACAACTTCCACTCTTAGAGAGCAGCTTTGGCAAAGTATAGGAACTGTATCTTGTGCACAGGTGTGCATAGCTACTAAAATAGCAGTCTCTGACTAGGATGAAATGATGAAACACTACCTAAAGATATATTTACTAGATCCAAATTTAACTGACAGGTCAACATATTTTTTACGAGGTGCTAAGAATTCAGAATATGTCAGAAAGGTGATACAGCTCAGAGGAGACTTGACTACATCAGTGAAGGACTTTGTTTTCCAATGACACTCTAAACATTCTCATCACTATTTAAATAGTGGGTAAAAAGATCAACAAAATAACACTGGCTGGCATAAAATTCTTTCTGTAGCAGGAACCTGACTGTCCTGACCATTTTCATATTATAAAGTCCAAATGTCAGGGACATATCCTGAGCCTGTGCTCAACTGTCATTAATATCTGACTTCACTTCAGATTCAAGTGACATTTTATCTTTTGTGTAGTAGTGTCTGTCTCTTAAAAAAAATCTAGGGCTTTTTTAGATCCATGTGTACAAAGTTTACATACAATTTGACTGGAGTTGTCTATAAGTATGACGTGGCAAACTGTAATATAGAACTGATCTACCCAGAAATTTTTCTATTGCAGCTGGCTAAGTTGAATAAGTCCTTTTGAAAAAGGTTCTGGGCCTTGTTGTTAATAAAAACAAATAGGCTTTTACCAAAATTAACATTTTTGTACTGTCTAAACTTTATAGCTTTTTTTTCCACCACTCCTATCAAAATTTTGGTCAATTTTTTTTTCGAAACAAAAATCTAACTAGATTATTAAATAAAGATGGTTAGACTTTAAGAAACAGGAAGAAATCTAGTTTGATGCTGTGTACAGCTTAACATGTTCTCTGCAGCTGAAGTATTATAATGGCAAACTTTGGTACTAAGGTACTAAACAGCGCTAAATCCAGACTGCTAAAGAAATACCATTCCAACCCAGAGGAGGACTTGCATGACAACATTTGCCTCTTTTCTGCAGGGTATTTCTTTCCCTGCCCTCATCTTTTAGAGAGCTAACAGTGTGCAGCTGATCTTGTCCAGGAAGACACTGTGCCCCACATGACTGGACAAGCTGATGATGCATGGATTGCTGCTTGAACCAGATTCAAATAACCACACAGCTCTGTACTAGAGGTCAGAAGATGTGTTTATGCCTGGCTCCCACAGAATTTCTTGCATTTCCTCAGAAGCTACAAGCTGCTCATTATAAAGAGGACAGTGAACTAAACAAGTGTGAACTTAATCCAGAAGTTATTTCTGTTCTGCAACAACTGCTGCTTAATTCACCAACTCTCTGCCACTCGATGACGTGCCAGCATACATCCTGTCTCGCAGAAACTCTTGACCCTTTGCTTCTACTTTGGCTCTGCCTACTTACTTCTTTAGCTGAAGTTGTTTAGTTTCACTCGAGCACAGCTATGATGTGGCAGGCATGACCACAGCAAAATCTGGTAAATCATGGCAGTGCTGTAACAGTGTGACCATCATGGGCCTCCTCAGACATGCTGTCCTAAACCACAGTTCATAGCAGACCTGTGACATTTTGTACGGTGTGTGGGTGTGGACAGCGTTTCCCATTCACTAGTCAAGCCACTTAAAAGCTAACACTTATGGATCTCGAAGAGCTTTTAGTGAAAGAGGCTGCTTTATCCTTTCTACTCAACAACATAACCAGGATGTGAATAGAAAAACTCCAGGGCTAGGAAGACGTCAGCCAGAAGTATCGTGGGGAGCCTATACAAGCCTTTGTGGCAAGAAAGGCATTCCATGATATGAACATGATCCCTGAATAATTAGATTTAAATTTTCTGCTGACATTCCCCATAGAAAATAGAAGAAGCAAAAAGAAAGAAAAACACAAAACTGTACTCATAGGAAATTCAAAAAACAGACAGAAATGCAACCTAAGGCAGTGCAAGATACCTAATTGTCACTTACAAAACAATACCTCCATTCCATCTTTCTTCTTGTCTAATTGGCAGGATCTAAGGCAAATTATTATAATAATCTAGATTCATTTATATTCTGAAAATACTATAGGAAAAGAAAGCAATCTAACAATGGCTAATGTAGTAAAAGTCAGTGGAGACATTGTTTTGAGGCAACCATTCCAACTACAGTCTATGGAGAACATTATTTAGGAATTTTTCATTAAAACGGATATAATTTTCATTCCGGAATGCCTTTCATTTAAAACAGCAGATAGACTGTATGACTAGACCAAGTCTAGCTTTTCTGTGGGTTGATCTATTAGTGAATTCACTGGCCCTACACAATTCATTATACTGTCTGAGTCCTAAAGGATAAAAGTGCTGTTCGGGAAATGACTTTATATGTAAGTAGAGGAGGGCTCTTGGGCACCCCTCAGGCAGCACAGACATGCTCTAACTTAGAAAGAAGCCCAAGAGCAAAAGTCACTGTTAGGTTCCTTCTAGAAAGGTAGTTCTGACAGCAGCAACAAATAATTAGACAGCCAAATGCTGAATCAGTAACTTTCTTTTGTCTTCCCATATCTGCACAGAAATTCACGTTTATGTCAACTCCGGTGAGGGGAAGTGCATAGAAAAGAATCAGGTGTATACATAATGATGAATCACATGAACCTGATTTAGCTGTCCAAACAGTACCTCTAGCCTCTACATAGTCTGTGGAGAAACTGTTCTAAAAGACATTGAGAGCACCTCCATTAGGTTCCCATTTTAAGCTGATGCCTGTAGGAGTTTAGCTTCCCTATAGATCAAGAATTACAGTAGGTGGTTTTGTAAAAATATCCTTCATTACATACTGTGCTGGTTTCAGCTGAGGTAGAGATAATTCCCAGTGTCTAGTACAGGGCTATGTCTTTGACTGGTGCTGAACTGAACAGGGTGAAGATAACATACAGCCGGTTTTGTTATTGCTGAGCAGGGCTTACACAGAGCCAAGATCTTTGCTGCTTTTCCTACAGCCACCCACACTGGTGAGGAGGCTGGGGGTGCACAGGAGGTTGGGAGGTGACACAGCTGGGACAGGTGACCCTGACTGACCAAAGGGATATTCCAGGCCATATGGCATCGTGCTCAGGATATAAAGTGGAGGGAAGGAGGAGGAAGGGGAGAATGTTCGGAGTGATGCTGTTTGTCTTCCCAAGTCACTGTTACCTGTGATGGGGCCCTGTTCTCTTGGAGATGGCCAAACACCTGCCTGCTCATGGGAAGTGGTGAACTAATTCCTTGTTTTGCCTTGCTTGTGCGCACAGTTTTTGCCTTTCCTACTAAACTATCTTTATCTCAACCCACGAATTTTCTCATTTTTACCTTTCCCATTCTCTCCCCACTCCCACTGGTGGGGGAGAGAGTGAGCAGCTGCCTGGGGCTTGGCTGCTGGCTGGAGCTAAACCACAACACGTGCAAATTAGTTACTACTGATAGGGCCTCCTCCAGAGTCTTGCAGAAAATCACAAAGCCGTAACTTCTGTTCTTAGCTGAGCGTGCAGGTTTTCTCTACATCTTCAGATTTAGAAGCAGCTCTAAGTAACAGCTGCCCTTTATAATCATTTTTCCAAAACACATTTTCCAAAAAACCTGTTTTCATTTTTTGACTCATAATTATTTTCTTTCATATTGGCTCATTAATCAAATGTATGCCCACATCTCAAGAAGCTAAGTATTTAATTTTCATTAGACAACCAAATATTTACTCATAAGCATGCTCACCAGGAATAGGAACATACATAATCACTGAATTTTATCCTAGTTAGTACTTCCACTCCCAGGCCACTGACAACTAACCGAGGAACTTTCCAGTGAGCCCTGTAACTCCAAAACATCAGAACTAGCTATAGAGGACGTGCTTTTCCACAGTCTGGTCCTGTCCCACTGAGGTTTGGACTGCCAGTGCTAGCATGGGGATCACAGAGTATTCAGAGGAAATGCAGGGTGAGGGGGACATTGGTAGCATCACTGATGGCAGAGCCTACCATCAAAAGGCAAGGAGACAAACAGAACAAGAGAATAAGAGAGAGTAAGGGTAAGAAGTGTAGTGATGTGAATGATAAATCGCAACAGAGGCAAATAGAAGCAACTGACTGAAAATGAAATCATGAAGGAGCACTGAAAGTGTCAAAATGCAATTCATCATTGAGCACCCTGCTGCCCACTGGAGCTGCCATTATCTGCCTGATCCAGAAAAATTTATCTGCTGAAGTTATAATGCATACTACCTCCACAGCCAGAAAACATTTTCTCTGCAGAGAAAAAACAGGAAATCAGAGCAGCCCCTCTGCAGAAACTCCTTCCCACAAAAATCCTTCATCATGAATGCATTTTGCACGTGAAAAAGCCTTTCAGCAGCAAAATCCACTCACAGCGAATGAACAGATTTGCCAAAAGTTTGCAAAAAATTCCATTTGCAATTATCTGCATCATCAAAATTATTCTTTGTAGACAGCCACAGTGTAAAACCACTCAAAGTCAAATAAAATCTGCAATAATGTTATTCTTAAGCACAAATCTCTCTCAGTTATATCTTCATATTCCTGTCACTTCTTCACATGAAAAAACAGTTTTGGCAGATATAACGTATTTATTTATTTTGTATTCTGAAAACCTGCCTCAGAAAGTTTCCATCTTCTGTGTACTGACAGATTCAAGCTTTCCAACCACAGCTGACTGTGGTGTGCTTATCCCACATTTGTATAACACCCTGACAATCTTTTGGAATTTACAAACAAAACAAAACAAAACAAAACAAAAACAACAACAAAAAAAAAGAAAATCTTAATAGAAAAGAAACAATTGCTGCTTTTCAGATTAAAAACAGGTCTACATCTTTTCCATTGACAATATGCCTACCTAGCAAACACAGCGAATTCAGACTGCAGCATAGCCTACTGTAGTAAAACCTCAGCCGCCTTGTTACATTTTCAGCTGCCTTATTTTTCTCTTTTCTTTCCTCTCTTTTTTCTCTTTTTTTTTTTTTTCTTTTTTCTTTTCCCTAAATGGGCAGCCCTGCAAATGCACAGTTTGTAAACAGAAAACTCATTCCTGCTTATGGCCTGCAAGCAGACACAAAGCAGCCCTGGAGTAAGCTGTGAGCCAAGTCAGAAAGCCTTTACATTCAATTAGTAGCTTTACGTTTCCTCTTGGATTTGTAACTGCAGAAACCAATTTATGATGAGAACAAGCAGTATCCTTGGAGCTATCAGGAGCACGGCAGGGCACTAAGCAGAATTCTGCTTGATAGAAACCACACAAAGAAAATTCAGAACTCACTTCCCTGCCCTTGGCTCTCAGTCACCTCTGTATACCCTGCTGCCAGGTCCCCTCTCTTCTCCTGTTGTGTTTGATGTACAGCACAAACACATGTACTGCTAAAGGGAACTAGGAAAACTGATTGGAGGGGTGCACATCATTATCTGCTTGCTCACTTCTCTCTTGTATAATTTTCATACATTTTTTATCTATTTTGTTAATTTAAGAAGAAATTTGAAGCAGGAATGATAGCTTCTGTTATTTAGGTTAAATATATAGGGATCTATTGCAGTGGACACTAAGAGCTCACAAACTACAAGCCATGATAAGAAAAGAAAGGGTGAAAAAACCCACATTTATTTAAGTCCTTTTATTTCTCCTAATTTTTCAAATTTTGGAATACTGATTCATTTTTGTTTAAATGATTGGTGAAGTATAAATAACAGTATTCTGGGGTATCTTTAAGCATAAGTCTGAGAGTTACTTTCCTCCCTCAGACCAAAATAATAACAAGAAAGTCTTTCCTCAATATTAATTGCTCTCAAGCACCCAATCTAGCCACTTACAGAATCAATCATATTAGGCCTCTGCTTTAATCTTACAAATATCTGAAATTACATTAGATCTAAATGGAATAACCAATAAAATACATCACTTAGCTCTGGTTCTTTCTGAGGATGACACTAATTTATATTTCCAGAATTCCAATTACACTGCTAGACCCCAATTAACCAAAACAGAGGAACAATCCATAACATCCATATAAAGAAACGACCTGAAATTCCATTTCAAATCAATTTGTACCTTTGAAACAATACTGCTAGGATCCTCAGCACTCACCAAGGACACTTTCTCCAGAACAGCCTGTGTGTGCCAGGAATAACTAAAGTATCAAGGATGTAACAACATCTACAAGCTCTCTTCAAGTGTTTGAGAGAGACTAAAAACAGGGCTCCTTACCCCTTCACTGAAGTTGTGCACTATTTGGTACAATGCCTCCTGTTTCCTTGCAGTCAGGAAATGCCAAGGAAATTCTTCCTGAGAGGATCTTCCTTTTAATGTCTTTGGTAAGCATGGTTGGTCAAAAACAATTACTGTGGACAAGTTCTAACACAAAATTTTACTTTAAAGAAATGTAAGAGTTTGGGAAATTCTACCAGAATTTTTTCCTTCATGGAAGGCGCACACAGCTTTCTACCATCAATAATGCCTAGACCAGGTAGAGAATTTAGCCCACATGAAAGGTTAAGGAAAAAAAATTACTATTCTGATGAGGCAAAGTTCCAGCTGGTTTCCAGCACAATTTTTTTATTGCAAATCTTTCATTTTATAGGTTTGGGGTTTTTTGGGGAGTTTTGCTTTCTTCTTTTTAAGAAAGAGATAGGAAGTATTACTACTTCTTTAAAAAATCTCAACAAAATATAAAATCTAATATAAATTTAAGACAGCAACAAAATGTTTAAATTTTCATCAGAGATACCTACATGCATTGCTTTTCAGACAAGTCCTGTTTACAGTTGCTCTGGAAATAAAGGCATGCTACAAAAAAGTCCATTGAGGAAACTTTTATGTACTACATATGCTTTAAAGATCTCATTTCTCCTTCCAGTAGCTGAATTTAAAATCTCCATATTCTACACAGTTAACAGACTAATTCCTTTAGCCTCAAGCAACAAAACAAGCTTTCAAGTCCAAACCTTCTAGTGCTTAGTCACCACTCTGTAAATTCAGTCAATCTTTCAGTATTTCAGGACAATTTAACCATTACAAATCAACAGAAGCACTGATACAGAGACTTTCCCAGTGACTTTCTGCCCTGACCCCAGGCCTGCCTAAGCTACCTGCCCTGGAGCCCCACTGAACTCATTGTCATCAACCACAAGTGCCCCTGAACCACAGTTCAGGCATCAGCTGCTGCTGGAAGCAGTCGCAGAAGGACACCTGGAATTCACAAGCCAGACTCAAGTTGACATGCCTCCACACGAGCCATTCAGGCAATGATTCCTATCTCTGTAGGTTCTTGGAAACAGTCTTACCTACAATGAAGAGCAGCACAGATGGATACTCTGGCAGAGCAAATAACCCTGGCCTCCTCTCTGCTCCACAGAAGTCAGCATTTGATTAGTAGCTCTAGCACAAAGCTGTCCAAGTTGTGGATGGCTTGGCTGTGCGTAGTGGTCACTCAGCTGCCTCCCCTCAGTACTGCTCTGTCTGGCTTTTTCAGGGTGTTTCAGTTGCCCTCTTATCTTGTGTAATGGGGAAACAACTAAAACACAGAATTATGTCAACTGCTGGTAGAAGCACTCAGGAGCTACTTGATACCTCTCTCTTACTGTAAGAGGGTTTCCAAAAACAGCAAACGATGTTATTCCTTCCAGAACACATATGCATAAAGTAGCAGGCTGGTTCACTGAAGGATGAACCACTAAACTGGATGTCTGGGTCATGAGCATGTAACCAGAGTGAATGGCTGTATGCTGGGAAATGCATGTGCACAAGCTCATATGCACCAACTCATGCTCTGTAGCTAATGAATTTTCTCAAAAATAGCTCATTAGATTGTAATGTGCTGACACTAACTAACCATGGCAACTGCCAAATGTATAAAAAGCATACAAACACTCCTTTCAAAGCACAGTCTGTGCTCGAATCTGCCTTTTTAAAGCTTGTATGAAAACAGTGGGATGCAATAATAGAAGCCTAATTTGTGAAATTCTGCAAAATAGAAGGAAAGAGTTCAATAATCTTCTAAAGAAGCCAGTTGTATTAAAGTCAAAAGCATCATCCTACCACTCTTTCTGACCTCTTGCGTAACACAAGCCACAGAAATGCACTCAGTATCACTATGAGCCCGACCTTCTGTTGAGATACCATGTATTGTTCAAGTACGTTAGAGAAAAAAAATTCATTGACTGCAAAATTCCCTTCCAGTCTTCCAAGGCTGACAGCACTAAGCCTCATTTTTAAACTCTGTACCTCTACTCAGAACATTGTTGGGACACATATGTTACTAGGTAGCTAATTAATTCATGTAAACCAAATCAAAGGTGACATTACCAACAAGAAGTGTCTGCTGCAATACAAAAGATGACTGTAAACTGAATTTTACTGGGCTTGAACCATAAAATGAACTATACAGGCATTTAAACACAGTCAAGTGTTTGCCTAGGATATTTTACTGAAAAAAAACCTCATAACTTTAAGAAGAAATTATATATGTCCAAAAAATGTTCAGACTCCTATATATGGTCCATAACAAAACAGATTGAACACATTTGTATGGAAAGTGTTCCCCTTTCTACATATGGGATCTTTTTTAATTAAATGGAAAAAAAAACTGAAATACTTGCCAATGGAAAGGGAAGAATTTAATTTCAAGTTTCATGAAAGGGTTTCCTTTCATAGCTAAGACTTTTGGAAAATGGCTAGTAGACCCAGCTGTGTGCACATTATATGGCAACAACAAAAAAGAATTAATAATTAAACAAACAAATAAAGGAGTATGCCAGCAAAGCTAACATCCTAGGCATCCAATCACCATGCTTATAAAGCATGAAGCAATTACCCACTCTGTCACTTGGGGCTACAGCATCTTTTTGCACCTCCATGAGCTCACAGACACTTCAAAATGTAACAACTTAGCTTTTCTAATTCAGCACTATCCCAGAGGTGAGAAGGAGCCTGTCTCTGCTGTGACAGAGTTTGAGGATAACACAAGCCACAAGGTTCTCCTGATATTTTTCTGAGGGCTCTGAAAGAAAGTCACTTGGCAATAATGAAGCTGCTGGCAGCAACACCAAAAGCACTGCCAGCATGCACAAGGCATTCAATATATTAACAGGCAGTAGAGCAGACTCATTCACATTACTTCTGATGAACTTACTTTTGACAGTATTAGGTGCTCAGCAAAAAAAAATAGTGCTTTTCTCATCACCATCATCAGCACTATCATCATCACACCACTGCCACCAGTACAGAAACTTCAAAAAGCCTAAGCAAGGAACAATCCCTGAGGTATCAGCAAGTACCATTCCTACAGACTGCAGACAAGGACCAAGCTATCAAGATACTCCATCCACTGTAGATGATTTCCTACCACCCATGTTTTCTTGCAGAGCCTTCAGCCTGGGCAGGGATTGGGCCGTAGGAAGATGAACTTTTCTGGCATCATCAGCCAACTCCTGTCCACTCTCTTCCCCCAAGGGCTCTGTTGCCTCTCCCTGTCACGTGACCTGATGCACATCAATTACATGAACAAAACGCAGGTCAGCATTGTGAAATGATGGGTGAAATCTACAGGCTGATCTTGGGTAGAAGCATGTTCAATTACATGAGGGGAGACACTCCATCAAGCCACAAGTACCTGCAAAAAATATAGGCATCACTGCAATCTAGGCAGCGGCAAGACATGATGAAGCTTTTGGATGCAGATTTTTGACTGCTGCATGTGTTGCCATCTCCTCAAACTTCTTCACAGTGGTACAAGCCAAGAGAACAAGCAAATCTCTTTGCAAGTTAAAAGGCTTCAGTTAATATTCTTGCTATATTTGTAGGCAAAGCCTTCTCTGGGAACACAAACATACAGAGCAGGACTTCATGAATCTAGGAAGTTTTCTTGCTCATATCAATTAGTGGAGGAAAAAATAGTAAGTTTAGATCTCTGAAGCTCCAAGGATAATTCACTCTATTTGGGTAAAAGACTGACTGTTTTAAGAACAAGCAGCAATGACAATAAGTGAAGCCATTACTTCTCACAGCGCCCAGAACAATTACACAACTAGTCACAGAACACTTCCACAGGACTTCCATCCAACTCCACTACTCTATTCAGAAGAGGAAACCCCTTTTCTTCTCTCTATACTTCTGTACTGAAATGCTGCTATTAAGATTGTAGCAGTGTTAGCGTTGGGAGCAGAATTAAAATACAAATCACATACTCAAGTCTTGCCGCTCACTATTTTGAAAAAGCATTTCCCATTGTTCAGAAGTGCTTCACTAGCACAGTCTGTGCTAAGGAAAAACGAGGATCTCCTGCTGTTGCTAATAATACCAGAGATCTACCACAGATAGAAGAGACACTAAAAAACCATGATGAAAATTATCTGGCAGTACACTTCTTATGAATTCAGATTAAAGATTTTAACTAAAATTGCCTTCCTTAAATATCATAAATTCTCCCTTTGCCCATCTAAGCCACTAGGGCTTTCTTAGTGACTGCTCCCCACCTGTCTGTTAGCATTACTTAAATAAATTATCTGATGAAAAAGCACTGGAGTAAATCGGCAGCTGAGGGTAGAAAAGCAAATACTGTGGCTATCAGAGCTAACAGAGCCAGCCTGTCTGCAAGCCTCTGCACGCACGGTGCAATGACGTGCTCACTGAGGCTTGGGAAGGGTCCATCACATCAAGCCCCAACAGATTGTACTCCTTCATTCCCACCATTAATGTTCAGGGTGGTTTGGATTTTGTTGGTTTTTGGTTGGTTGGTTTTGGGACTGTTTTCTTGTTTGTTTTTTTTAAGGCGAAAACACACTTGAAAAGGTAAGCTCAATAGCTGCCACTATAAATATAGTACTGGGGATCTGGGGAACTGTTTTTTAAAACACAGGCTCCAAAGAGACATTAGCATCCCTGTATTGAGGAAAACCACATAAACCCATCCACAGTCACAGAACATGATTGACCTCGATCCCAGTGTTTGCATCTGGACACTGGTTCTGCACTGGACTCCAGCTGTTTTTGTCCAGTCTTTAAGTTCTTTGTTTTAAGGGAAAATGAAATGCCAGCAACTGAAAAGCATAATTTCTCTAAAACCATTTCCTTCCCTTTACTCCCACCTCCTCACAGACTCATTTCAACAGCTCCACAGAAGTACCAACTCAAATTCATTCACGGAGCATAACGCCTAACAAAGCAATTCTCTCTCACTCTCTCCAGTGGTTGCCCCAGATAAACAGACCTTAGTTAAGGTTCACAGACTGGTTGCCACACGTTCATCATCAATAGTTTCATTTCTAATGAAGGTTTCAACACTGCTAAAGTAAAAGATAATCTGCTACTGAACTTTGAATTAAGCAGACAGAGCTAATAGTGTTAACCTTAGAATCTCTGCCTGACTTTTCACTTTAGAGGCCCTTGAGGTTTCCAATTCAATTTCTGGCTTCTCTGATCATGCAAGAATAATGAGATTGAAAATGCAAGCAGTACAATATGGCACACATCCTCAGTGGTACCGCAGTAGTGATGGTTAACATGCAGGGGGCAGAAACAAACCCTGTGAAAAGAGAAAGACCAAGACAAAAGAACTTCAACTAGAAGAGATACAGGAATATTTTCATTTCAGTCTCCCATTTGACCCACATTAAAATATTCATAATCTTATAGTCATTGCATTTGTCTTTGTTCAAAAGCCACCTTTTCCATTAGAGAAGGTGTGTAAATTGAACGGCTGATCTTTCTGTGCCTGGCTGTTCCATACAGGATGTATTCAAAACTGCACTTTGCATTTTTACTGCATTAATATCCTCTATGTTCTTAAATCTAAACGTTCTCCTATACCTGCAGATTTGGTAAAGTTTTATGATGTTAAGTGTTCTGTAAATTCCCACATTTCCCTTCCAGATTAATCAGCCATGAAGTCCAACTTTTTTTCTTGAAGGGATTGTAAATAACATGAGAGCACCACCTATGTGTAGCAGAATTATGCTGAAAAGCACAAAGTTTGGAGTCTTGACATAATCAGAAAACATGGATAGACAGGAGAAGTGTATGTGCTTTCCTCTATTAGATACGTTCTTATAAGGTATCAAAATTGTTGAATGCCCTGACAGTTTTAAGGAATCTTGAATCATAGGAATTGATATTGTGGTTTGCCTTGCAAATTCTAAACCTGATATGGGAAAGCTGTTCTTGTACTTCAAACCTCTTCTTCAGCTCACACGCACAGTCCAATTGCTGGCTTTGCACAATGGTGAAGACATAAAGGAAGTTACAAAAACCCTAGATTAGGTATCATAAAAAGAAAGTGTCAGATTACAATGTAAAGATGTGCCCAAAGGTGTGTATTCTGTCACCATCTTCATGAGCTGTTGAAACCAGGAGGGGCAGTGTTTTCTTTGCCTCCTTCCCCTGGACTATCTCCTGTTAATGGGCCCATCAATGCCTTGCTGTATGAGTCACAAGTAACTCCCTCTGGGAGCCAATTCTGTTTAATGGGCAATGAAGGACTGATAAAATGACATTATCCAATTGTGAGATGCTCTGCCCAGAGGGAGGAGCCAAGCATTCCTACAGGTATATAATCTGTGACTGGAACACCACAGAGAGCCTTTCTCCACTGGATTCCCCAGAGGAGCAGCCTTCTTCCACTGGATTCCCAGAGGAGAGACCAGACCCTCCAACATTACCACTGGACCATCGGAGGAAAACTCCGCCCTTCTACAGGATCTCTGCTTCAGCAGAACCATCTGTCACCCCAGGAGCACTACTGGAGCCACCATTCCAACTGGACTGCTACCAACACCCTGACTGACAGGGCATCAGGTTGTATTCTAACTGTGTCAGTTCTTTGTTTAATACTGCACCTTATTCTAATTTTTGCTACTAAGTTGTAGTTTGTTGGTTGTTGTTTTATTTTATTTTATGCATACTAGTAAAGAACTGTTATACCTATCCTCATATCTTTTCCTGAGAGCCCTTTAATTTTAAAATTGTAATAATTTGGAGGGAGGCGGTGTACATTTTCCATTCCAAGGGAAGCTACCACTTTTAGAAAAGGCACTCTCTACATTTATATTTATGTTGAAATGTATAGAAAAGAGTAAGTCATACCAATAATACAGTGCTATGGTCTGTACCATTGTTTTGTGTTTCACTTACTCTGATATAAAGCTTTATCTTACAAAGTACATATTATTTATACTATTACATACTTAATACCACGCAAATGTAAAGCTCAAAAAGTAGAGAAAGCAGAGAAAAATGGTGCAGACATCTCAATGTTACATTAATGAATGTTTTTTCAAAGAAAAGTTTTTACTCAATCTTTTAGTAAGCTTTTTATATTTTGAAAAACATTTGAAATTTCACATTTTTTCCCAAATACAGTATAAGCCTAAGAGAATGCAGGAGCATACATCAATTTATTATGTTACCAATTAAGGATACAGTTCTACATTTCTTCTACAAAGAATGTATACAACTAAGAGGGTATTTTTTTTCAAGTCATATTTCATTGGGATTTTTTCCTCTTCTCATGGGAAATTGCCATCAAATATAATAAGGATAAAACTAATAAAGTTTGAAAGAAATTAAACAAACTGTATAAAAATTATTCTAAACATCATATGGGTCATAGGAGAGTTCAAAAAATATTTATGTAAGTAACTGAATTCTATAGCAGAAAGGCATTACCCTAATAAATCGCATGAGCTACTTTAAGAAAGTTATTTAAGATTAGGAGACCACCCCCCATAAAATTTTTCAGGACTTTTTAATGAACAAAACAAATACCCCAGCTCTCCCCAGGAGCAATCTAAGATGAGAATGAGCACAAGAGCACTGGCAAGTTTGCAGAAAAATAACTCATTTAAAGCTTCATATTTTAGTTGTTTTTTATAAAGAGGAGCATAGGTGAAGGCAGGAGGGAAGCAGGGGGAAAAGCCAATCTTCTGATTGTGATTGAAAACTCGCTCTCTGCACCTCAGTAGCTGATAGGAAATTATGAAGTACAAACTAAATGAATGAAGAATTTAAAATGTTATGGATGGAAAAGTACCAGTGAAAAGGAGGGCACTAGCATAAGAAAGTACTGAGTAGGCAAGAATACAGAGCCATTCATGCTGACCCTTATTCTATGGGTCTCAATCAGAAAAAAACTCTTAAGGAAGAATGAAAAATTTTGGTCAGTGGTTTAAATTAGGCGAAGATTTGAAGAGAAAAGGGAAGGGGATTTTTAGTTTCCTTTTTTAGCTGGCAAAGTCGGTTTGACCAGCAGTGAGTCAATGCAACCAAGGGATATTTTAAAGGAATTCAAGTACGCTATGAAAATTACAAATGCTGAAATGGAGCTGTTGTAAGAACACTTCTGAAGGCTTTCCGGCTTCCTTTAAATGCAAGGTGCTTGTCTTGGAGATAAATTGAGACAACACTTTGAGGTTCCCTTAGTGCCATTACATCCAATCATACAGGCTGACATTTCTTTAATTTCCACTCCAAGACTTCATTCCATCTTGTATAATTTCCCACCAAAAAGAACTCAGAAGGGAATAATTCAGTTAGCGCACAAGTGTATTTTTCTATGTCTACATCTCTGTTCCATGTATATTACTAATTGACATGTTCATGTAATTTGACAAAATGATCAAGCATTCTCATTTTAGTTTCTGATTTTACAAATCAAACTGCAGTCTTTAAGTTATGTTTTGAATAAATAGTGACTAAAATGACTATATAACCTTGTAATAGGAAAAAATTGCATCTGACAGTTTCGGTTCTAGTGTTTTAAACTGCCAACCCAACCTTCAACAACCTTTCTGTGAGTTCCTGGCCTGGCCCACACTGAACACGCAAGGCTGAGTACCATAAAACCTGTGTGGCAGTACAGGCACTTTCTCATACTCTTATTCAAAACCAGCTGTCCTATTATGAGGCTTCTGAGTGAAACAGTCACTACAAACAACCAGAACTAGAGGGCCCTGTAGGATATCGATAGAGTCTCAGTACTATGGCATTATCAAGCTCCTTCTTCTGGACTACTCTTAGAAATACACTTGAACAGATCTCCTGCCCATTTATCCACTAAACATGTTTCCTGCTGGAATGCTTCACTGCCTCTTCCATCCACAATGCAGGCCTGTGGTGTTGTGGAAAAGAAATAGTGTTATCCATCTTCAAAGCTTTTGCAACACTTTTTCAAAATCCAGTCAAGCGTATACTAAAAAGGAAAAAACGTAAAGCAAGGGTGCTGTGCTAACCACACAGTAGGACTGCAATTCAGAGACGATTACCAATTTCTTAGCACTGACTTTGCAGACACTGTGTCTTACAGTGTATTACAGAGATTGTTCTCAAGCCTTCATGGTCAAAAGGAGACATCCTGGAAGTAAAAGGAAAAGCATTTACAGCTGAACTTGCCAGTAAAAAGATTCACACAGTTTCAATAAGAAAAAATATATTAATCTTCACTTTGCTTTTGCCTAATGCTGTGTCTCAACAAGTTGATTCTTCTGCCTCTCTCTCCTAACATCTTAACAAATGTGCACAGCAGCTTCCACAAACATAGTTCTCAATTTCTAGGACTTGTTAAATACCCCTACTGGGACAGCAGCAGACCCATTACACACACCAAAGATAAAACAAAATGGTGTAGAAGTTCATAATGTCAGCAAATACCCAAGATGGTATTGGTTTTATCAGCCCTTTTTTTTTTCCCAGAAAAGCTTGACAGATGTTTCCTCATTCCACACGAATCATGTTGCTAATTCATCAGCACCATCCTTTTACTCCTGTAAACTCCTGCTGCTTCCTGTGGTGCCACTGTAGAGCCCATGCCAAATAAGCCCAGCAGATATACTGTCCTGGGCTTTGGTACATATCCAGTTTCTTGTATGGTTGTGTACCACCAGGACAGCCTGCAGTCCTGACTGGGAACAGGTAAACAACACAAAAATTTGAGTCAGCTCATCAAGTTATTTTGTTCTAAGCCTTCATATTTGTTTCTTTATCTAATTTTCAAAGGTTACAGTCATGGTCTACAATGTCTGCATATTTCCTCTTTACTCAGCAGTGCAATTTGCTCTAACAGGGAGAAAAGCATACAATTGAATTTCTCTGGACCTAGCTAAATCACTATCTAGAGAGTTCATGTTGGTATTTCTGTGAATGCCAGGAGCACAGATTATACTCAATCTAATTAAAATAGTCTATAAAGCCAAGTTATCTTCACATAGCTTAAACAAACATGAAATGGCAGAATGGCTTGACATAATTTCAAAGATTTGCACTTTCTACCTATTGTTTTTCACTTGGTTCTGGCTGGCCTTAAAACAAGTTTACAAAAACAAAACCAAGCATTTGTGAATCCATTGCTTGATGCGCTTTTTTACATGGTGCTACCCTCCCTACCCAAAAGAAACACATTTCATATTGAAAGATCCAGGTCCAGAAAACACTGAGATACATGTTCAACATTTTAAAGTCCAACTACAAACTCCAACAAGTGCTTGATTTAAAGTCCACACTTGAGTAGACTGAGGTATATGAAATACATAGTGCCAGATTCATGCGGAATCTGAGTCACAAAAAAAAAAATAAAAGCAAGTGATTTTTATTTGTCTACCTTTGATACATGCTTATGCCACGTTGAGAGTGGGAACACCATGAACACAGGTACTCCACTGCAAAACCTAAGAGCCGTAAGATGTGATACACATAAAGGCAGTGCATATGTGTCTGTTCAATGGAAACTAAGGGGATGCGAGCTCATACGGAAATTCAAGTGCTTTAGCTCATATACAATACCAGGAACAAAGATCTAATGACACCACCTTGCAGCAGGCTGATAGAATGATTTGTTGTCACTGTTCAATTGCCTTAAGGACCTGACAGCTGTCATTGAGAGGGGTACTAAATATAAAGTACAGCACATTTCATTTATTTTTAAAAACTACATTAAAATTTGTCGGGTTATTTGGTTAAAGCACCAAAAATTAGGGCAATACAAGAGTTCAAACTCTTCGAGCTATCAAGAGCTCTCTGCTCAGTCTTTAAAGTCACTTTCTCTTTTGTACAGAGTGCACTAATACAGGAAACATCTCTCTGCATACCTGTCCTGCAAAGACCAAGGGTGACAGATCACTGTTCTTTTTATGCATAGCAACTTTACAATAGAGGTAGATCAAGACAGCAACTAATCTGACCCTATACAACTAAAGCAGGAGAAGCACTAGGGTGCAAGAAGCAGGGGAAGAAAACACCGAAGATAAGGCACTATCAGAAAGAACATAGGGCTCTTTAGTAAAACAAGAGAAGAGCTACCTACTGAAGAAGTGCCAGTCTCCTCAGATGCAAGTTCCTTTCTTCAGAAAATCCAGAATGTAGGATGCAGTGGAAGTCAATGTATGAAAGATTTTGATCTACAGAGAGAGCCAGAAATGGCAGTAGGTGCCTAAGCAAGATCCTAATATTATCATGAACAAATGCAGCAGCTTGGACTGTGTCTTATGAGTAGGAGGATAAGCAGCTAACTTTAAAAGATTTGCAAGCAAAGGAGAAGATCTCAGGAAGAACAGTTAGAGACCTTTCAGTGTTTTATAATGTTTTATCTCCTTTCTTACTATTTATCTTTGAGTAAATGAGTAACAACCTTACTGGCTACTTCTGTATCATAGTGAACCTATGCTCCTGGAGAGAAGATGCTTCTCCAGTGCCTAATACAAAGCTGTGGCTATGACTGGCAGCAGTAGCAGGGCCTCAATTCAAGGAGTTTCCCTGGCAAAATTAACCCATAGCAATTGACCTGCGACTAAGCATTTCATGACAGAAAACTGCCCTCAGCATCTCCCATTACAGATTTTAAGCATTATTTTTTCCTTCCTCTGACTCCAGTTTTGCGCTCCTTCCTCTTTTCTATCACTGGCTTTGGTGCTTGATCAACTTCTGCTCACCACCAGACCTAAATAAACCCAGTCAACAGCTTTCTGCTAACATGGCTCAGTGCTAAGATTACATGGCCCTCCGGAGCCCGGCTAGCTCTGACCCACCACACTACAGTCCGGAAAGGGCATGCCAAGTGTGGGGCACTGTCACTGCAGGTGTTGTGTCAGTGACAGGATCTTAGAGCTTTGGCTCTATGGAGGCAGAGTGCTGTCAAGGGAGAGACGAAGGGGAGAGAGGAAGCTCTTCAGCTCTCGGGTTCCAAAGGCAGAGCATACCATCAGTGAAGCGAGGACAACAAAACAGCCCCGAGCACAGCTGTGCAAGGGGTTTCATAGGGTTACAAATTAAGGGGTGGGCATAAACAGTAAAGCAATCACGGAACCATAGGGGAGGATCACACGGTGGGGTTTACAGAACACAATCCAACAGGGACAAGGGGAGGAGAAGAAGGGGTCACAGGGGCCAATGGGGCATCGAGCTTTAGGGGATTTCCAAGGGGGTGGATATTTCAGGGATTGGACCATGTGGGGATTGACAAGCGAAGGTCTGGAAGGAGGGGCAGGGTTTGGGTGATGGATGGGGAAGGTACTGGAATAAGGGGAGGAGACACATTGAAGGACAGTTTAGGGGAGGGTACAGTTGAGGAAGAAACCATTGGGACAAGCAAATGGGGGGGGAACATAGGAACAAACTACAATAATATAATTAACAATGAAATCAGGAAAAAACATGTGCGGCAACACTAAGATAGCAACCATTACAAAGAGAAACAAACACAGTACTTTGTACTCAAAACCCACTCTTCTACAATTGCTTTCTGTCTTTAAAAGACACATTATTGTAAATAAAAACCAAAGCTTTTATCATTTATGGCCTGGCCTTTCATATATTTGTGGGTTTTCTGTAGGCATTTAAAACCAATCTTTAGACATGCTCTGGAGAGAGAGATTTTTTCTGAATCATCACTTGACAAGGAGTCAAATGCTTCTTCTGATTATTTTGATGATGGTTGGAATGGGGTGGTGTGCCAACAGTGGCACATTGTGAAAGTATTCCATCACCATCTATGGACAGAAAACAGCACAAAGTAGTAGCACATTGGATTTTTTTTTCCATTTCATGCCTATTCTTTAAACCTCACACTATACTTCAGACATTCCATTCCAGAAACTGTCCATCCTTACGAATATGACATGTTTATCATTGATTGTTTATTCTGGGTTTTTTTGATTGTTTTTTTTAACAGACATTATGCATACATTGAAACATGGAAACATGTCCCTCTCTTTGTCAAGAGAGGCCTTTTTCTGCAGTAACTTTCCAAACCAGTCAAGTTTCACTCTGTTGTACACAGTCTGTTTAGCTGTAAAATGCAACATCCCTGACTAAATATTACAATGAATACACACAGCATACATGCCACCATGGGACATGCTAAGAGGAATGAATCAGTTTCTGCTATGAATTGAATTGAAATTTTTGGGGGGGGGGATGTTAAGGTATAATTGCAGCTTTCCCTACAGATCCAATAAAAACAAGCATTAACGTTACCTTCGTTTGCCTTTCTCTTGGCTCCAGAAACACCATTTCTACTTCTCACAAAGTAGTGACAATTGAGCCTGATCACCTCATATAACTTCAGCTTTAGGGATAAGAAATATTTAACCCGTAACCCGTTGCTTAGTGCTGCTTTCTCTAGCTGATGCATCATTTGTGATGGAAGTATTAATTAGTTCCATGATCCTGTCATAACAAGATGATTCAGCAAGTCTCACTCAACTACTTGCAATACTGTTTAGGAACTGAATTTCCAAAAGTGGTTTTTCACTCCCTTTAAATGACTACCTAAGTAATTTTTGAGTTGGCACTGAAGTGACTAGAAAAAGAAGTCCAGTAAATAACTTTAAACCAATATCCTATACAACAAATGGACAAGTAAGCAAAGTGTTACAAGCACCATTTAATTCCTTTGCATATCATCCACACTGGTAAAGCCTGAACCCTCCAGCAGTTTTGACTCTGAAATGCTGGTAGAAGAGGCAGCTTTTTAACTGTCCTCCACTTATCACGAGCAAACTACCTCTGCTTTCAAATTCACAAGATTATTATTCTCCCACTGCTAACCTACACTGCTCAAGCTGGAAGAAAACTGCTCAAGCTGAAAGAAAACTGCGTCTTTGTGACTCACTTTTTTCAGTGCCAAAGGGAGCTCTAGCATAGGTGAGCAGCCTTGTGCCCCCTGCTTTTGTGCAACAGGTGTACACACAGCTCTAAGTTTCCTGAGGGCAGAAAACTGAAACGTTTGGGCCAAAATAACCACTCTCTCATGTGGCTTTATGAGTTCCATAATGCTTATTAAGCCTTAAAATGGGACTTAATATTTATAGTCTTAATTCCAAGATAGAAGATTTCTAAAAAGCAAACAGTGTTCAACTATTCAGCAACTCTGGCCATGGTTTCTCACTGCTCAGTCAGTCCCCTCATCACTGCAGGGTAGGCTCAGTGAAAGCCAGGCTGATACAGACAGGGCAGCCCAATCAGCCCTCAGAAGGAGCTGTAGCCAGATAGGGCTCTGTCAGTCAGCAGAACAATGACACACAATTAATGTATTAACAACGAGGGCAGAACTATATAATCATATGCAAATAACACTCTGTTCACTATACACCAGCCCAGAGGCAGAGAGACAGCAATAAATCCATGGTATTCTTAAGATCTTGTCTGCAAAGCTAGAATATACACAGGAAGGAGCCAGACATGTAGTGCAGTGCCACAAATTGGTAAAATTTCAAACTCCAAAAATTACAGGATGAATAAAGAAATAACAAACTGGCAAGATGGCACATCAGCTAAATGCTAAACAAAGTACTATTTATATTTAAATATGTATATATTCAATTTTTTTTCTCCTAGACAAAAAAACCAAAACAAAACAAAACAAAAACACCCAAGGGATGTTAACGCTGAGATTCTTCAATGCTGAGCTGGCATTGAAGCCAGAAGGAAATTAAGAATGACCTTGTACAAATGAACCAGCAAATGATGCTCATTAGCAACCAGCCCTAGTACAGCAATGTTGGAGGTAACCGAACGTACAGCGAGTAAGAGTTACCATGGCCACTGGTTCAGGGACACTTGGGAGGAGCAGAAGAACAGCAAAGAGAAGTGTGTCAACAGCATTAAATATATGTGATGAATACCATGCATTAAGAAAACACTGAGCTAACATTTAGTTAACAGAGAAAGGAGCTTCCCTAATGCTATTCAGAATGCCTTTGTGCTTTAAAGTATTGATTTTATATTAGTAACTCCTTCCCCCTCTAGTTGTCAATCAAGATCATAACACAAAGGCTTTCAGTACAAATGGTGCCAGAACATTCTGTGGCAGATAGATTTTTTTTTTCTCTTTATTACTGACAGATTATGCCAACTGAAATACCTCTTAGTAAATTTAATTATTCCTTTCCTGGTTTTTAGTTCAAACAAAATTTAAATTAAAAATTATCTCTGTAAAGGAACCAGACGTGCCTAATGCTGTTCAGCATCATTTATTCAGAGCAAGCTGAACTCAGATGACTATCCAGTGGCCCATGACATTGTGTACAATTTATAATCCAAATGCCAAAAAGAAAAACAGAGAGAGAAAATAAATTTCATTTTAATATGAATATAGAGTTAATGAGTATGAGTTCTTCTTATTTTATTATCTAAGCTTTCTTATCTGGCATCAAGTTACTTATCAACTATCCCTGACAGTGTTCTTTTAAAAAGTTTCTGTGGAGCTAAAGCCTTCTTTGTCCATAAATAAACTTATTCCAGACAGAAGATGAAGACCTGAGCTAAGGTTATCCTTTCCAAAGCAATGCAATATCTGCTGATATTACTTTAAAAGTGGCAAATATCACCCAACAGTTATCTTACAAAGAACCTGACCCAGCTTCCATCATATTAAATACTTATGTTGGTCTCAGTGGGAACTGGATCACTCTCCAGTATTTATCCATGTACTGTCACAAATAATCTGTGATGACTGGATAATGCAGGTATGAACCAGAGGGAGACAAAGCGGGGGACAACATGTAGAAATGTGAGAGGTGTAGAAAAGCCTTGTTAAAGATAGACTTAATACTTCTAAGAGGCTTCCCTCTGTCAGATTTATTAAAAACAGAAATAAAGAAAGGCTTTGCATTATTTCTAGCTTCAAAAACCTACAACATGTTTGACAGGGAAATATATATTTTCTCTCTGAACTTTTGAATGAGGTTGCTCATATTACAGATGAGTAGAAGGCATACATATTATCACAGTGGGGGGAAAAAACACTAACACCCACCATTCTGAGTGGTGTGGCACTGAGGTGCTGAGCTTGCCAAAAGACTGAAAGCACAACTAAGAGCATACCTGGCTTATTCCTTTTCCTCGGAAGCCTTTAGTAGAAGGCAATCATACAGAACAAAACAACACAGGAAGCTTATCACTAGGTATACTCAAATATTACAGCTTCTGTTTCAGATTCCTCTTGCCACACTAAGACAGTCTGCAATTTCTGCAGACCAATTATCCTGTTTGTCCTTGGCAGGTCTTCTAAATGGTTTCACACTAATGCAAAGACAATATTCTGTTCAGGACACTACTTCTGTTGAGAAAGGGGTTTAAGTCTAAAAAAAATAATAATCAGAACTGACCCTTTTGCACCACACTACGTAGGCAAGGACTGGATAAGAAGGTGCAAGAAAGGGATTATTTCAACAGTTACTTTTCCCCTTGGTAAAACTGAGATGATTAAGGGATAGTAAAACACAATGTAAGAATCTAGTCAGAAGGAAATTACAAACCCTAAAATTTGACCTAGAAAAAGGGCATAGAAAAGAAGGAACTGTGTCCTAAAGGAACCTCCACAATTTTCCAGCTCAATTTCATTCAAGTTTAAATTAAGGCAAAACACTTCTTGCATCTGTTCTCAAAGAGATGAAGCTTGAACACCATGTCTTACTCTGACCAATGTCTTTCCACAAATTTAAATGTTGTATTAGTAGTAGAAGGTACTATATCATGTTAATAAAAAGTGGCAGCAACCAAACATGTAGCTATGTGATTTTTTGTGATTTTTTTTTTATGCAATAGGTCACCATTGTTGCTCTCTTATATAATAGGCCACATCTGCATTGCAGATTTATAGAAATCACCATTGATAAGCTTTTACCAGTCTTCAATGTGTAATGGTTAACTGTCTTCAAAGTAAAGACCTTATTTCAACTCTGAGAGTTTCTTTATTCCCCAGCTTTTGCCTGTTTTTACACACCCCAGCAGACTTAAGTCATCAACTACCAAATTTCACATCAATGCAATTACATTTAATCAACTCTCCTTGATATTTCTTTTTGATGAGATTACAAGTCATTTTGACAAGTGCTATTTTCCACAGGTTCATGCTGATTCGCATTAATTACATTGCCTTCTTTTAATTCTTTATTAATTAATCTTTATTAATTTTGATATGCTGCTGTTTTGCAGAGTGCATAACTGGATCACCATGAGCAATAGTGTGCTTTTAAAGTGGTAGAGAGGTTTGAAAAACACAGTAAAAAAACTCAATGTAGAAGCTGCACACCATTTACCTTTAAGCTCCTTGTCCAGTCCTGACACTGCAACTCAGACTCACTTGGCAGAAAAGAGAGCTCCTTGCAGAAGTGGGTGGGGAGAAGATGGAAAACAAGAGTGCAAAACCTCACAGCGTATGAGAGAGATGCAAGTGTCCTGCACCAAGGCAAGGGTGAGCACAAACCCGATTTGTCTTGAAGGAAGTGAGGAAGAAGAGAACTGAGTGAACAGCGACATTCTGTGAGCACTGTACCACTTTGAATTTATTTTCTTTCCTGTGCTTGCCATGGCAGATGCTAACTAAAATTCATCAGATCCAACTACTCAAGAGAGATTGACCAAGCAAATTAAACTCCTATTCTGATACCCATACTAAGGAGGAAAAGTCTGAAGACAATTTATAGACAAATATGTATTTGCATGTTCCAGTACCATCTTTGTGTCTTCAACTACATAGATGTGAAGGGAATTTTCTGTTTGCAAACAGACACATGAACCGTTGGAGCTCAACTTAAAAAACATAATTCACCCTTGCTGCTGTTTTTCTGTGGCTTGTATGCAAAATGAATTGTGCCTGGGCTGAATTTCCTGACTCTTCTCTATTCCTCCTTTCACTAGTAGCTGAAGCAATAAGAAAAACAAAGCAGAGCTAGTTAGTTGTCAATGCAATAGGTTTCAGGGCGATGCGTGTCACTCCTGTATTCATCTCTGGTGACCCTCCACAGTGGGAGTGAAAAAAACTTAAAAATATACTAGTTCCAGTGTAAAAATAAAAAAAGGATGAGCAAATTAAGCAGTCCAGCAAAAAAATTACACTTCAGATAGGTCTATCTACAGGTGTGTTTCCCATGAGCTACAAACAGAAGACTGCTTGGAGAATCTGGTAGATGTTTACAGTACGGTGAGTCTTCCAGGCAATGCAGAAATTCCTCCCATCCCCTATATTAACACGACCCTCAGCCAAATTTCTCTACAAACCACTGACGGAGAAATCTTTGTGCAGACTGCTCCATGACTTTGCATCCTCTTTGCAGCCCCATG
This sequence comes from Bombycilla garrulus, assembly GCA_013400315.1. Lineage (NCBI taxonomy): Eukaryota > Metazoa > Chordata > Aves > Passeriformes > Bombycillidae > Bombycilla > Bombycilla garrulus. The sequence continues at coordinate 653,079 of VXBU01008823.1, forward strand.
ACAGATGCAGCTCTAGGTTTACACCTTCTAATCCTAATCCTAGGCTTTGCTAAACTTTAGCTCCGCCAGCGCCAGGGTCCACATGATCCGGCCCACAGGGGAGAAGCCTTTTCACAGCTTGCTCTGGTGTTTTGCAGCCCTTCCCAGCCCCATACCCATGGCAGGTCAGGGCTCCAGCTCTCCACAGCCCTGCCGTGCCATGGGTCCCACTGAGCCGAGCCCACAGCCCTGCCTGGCTCGGCCTGTGTCCAGGGAGGAGCCCCATGCCCAGGGCTGCTCCTGCCCGTGCCGTGGGACTGGTCCTCACCCAGTCCTGTCACCCACCCCTGGCAGCTCCTGACAAGACCTGGCATTAGCTGAGCCTTCATCCCCCATAGCCCCATAGCAGCCACCTGCATGAAAAAGCTCTCCAGGGAGAAATCCTTTTGCGGTCTACACAGTCATGTGGTGCCCAAATTGGCTCAATCTGCAATGATGGCTTTTTCCAAGAAACATCAATATTTAATACTTCCTGAGCGTGTGAAACAGAGGCTCAGCTGTCAGGGCTGTTTGACTTCCAGCCAAGGACTTTGCAAAGCAAATATGAGTGATCTGCCATGGGTGTTCCACAGCATTGCCCATATTCACTACTAAAAGAGCAAATAAAACACTAGCTATAGAAATTACTACATCTGAAATCACACATCTTCTTACCAAATATTTAGTAACTTCAATCTCTCCTAACTATGTATTGCTCAGGTAAAAGCAATGGAAAATAAACCAGGGTCAGAGATTAAAACCTGGATCTCAAAATTCAGATTTGGAGCATGATTTTTAAGTCCAGTACCAGCACAAGCTAAACTCCACAGCAGCCGGAGCTCCCAGTTGATACATCTAGAACTGTACTTTGCTGAAAGCACACCTCCGTCCTCTACAACAAGATAGTGATCTCTTTGTCCACTAAGATGAACACCCAGGATGGTCAGGGGCTGGAGCATGCAATGTGGGAAGAGATGTTGCAACAGGATTTACACAATCTTGAGTAGATGAAGGGGAGCTCTTGGTGTTGTCTTACAAGTGAGGAGAGTGTTTCAAGAAGGCAGGACCAGATTCCCTCTTGGAGGTTGAAAAGGACAGAACTGGAAGCAAAAGACACAAATGGTATCCTGAGAAAGCCATATTATATATAAAGAGCACTTTTTTCTACCACAAGCACGGCCAGCCATTGGAACTTGGCCTCAGAATTTTAGAAGGTACATCCAGAGATAGAAAGTTCCGTGAAACACAGTACTGAGTAACCTGATGTAACTGGACCTGCTCTGAGCAAGAAATTAGACAAGATGACCTCCAGGTATTTCTTCCAATCAGAATTATTCTGTGATTTTATAAACCTTAGCTTTTAAGAAGCATGCAAAATACTGCTATAGATATTTTAGTATAAGGCTTTAAACATTTGTTTGTTTGACAAATAAAAAGCCACCAAGAGATAAAACCAGATTCTGCTGTAAATTAAAGAGGAATTTTGTTTCCATGAACATCTGGAACATGTATGTGCAATTGCCATACTGCTAAACAAAGAGCTGGCATGAAGAAAAAGAAAAGGATCTGTTTTCATTTAGGCTATTGCCCCTTGGAGCTAATATAATGTATAATGTGTTTGGGGTTTAAGTATAGCGATTTGTTTGGAATTAAATATAAACATAATTTCCAAAATTCAAGAATAGTGGCAAAACTGGAGATAAATATGAATCAGAACACAGCTATAAGAGCTGTGTCCTGAAAGTATTGAAAATTTTGTAATTGTTCCACAGGTACTATTTCAGAAGTTACCTAGGTCTACAAGTATCTAGATTTCAGAGGTAGTCACTGTAACTTAAGCTCATAAGCACTTCAGTAGTTTTTGAAAATGGTAATGAATTATTTGAAAATTGGTTCTGAATTATTCCCATCTCACCGCTCTTGGAAACCTGACCTCTTCAGCAATCTTGAATTATTTTAGGAATACATTGTTTCGTATACACAAGTCATTCTTAGCACAAGCTACACCTGAAACTTTCAGTCTGTACATACTCTTCATATCCAGGTGTAAACCCCAGTCTAGATCCATGCCATCCTTATGCATGGCAATTTCTTAGTAACTCTATTAATGATATCTCAGTTAGATACCTAATTTCTATACACAGAGTATAGGAAGACTAAGGCACTTGGCTTAATGCCACCCCAGCTTCCTGTGCTGCAAACATAAATTGGCCCACAGGGAGCACTGAAGACAGACATTTCTGAAATCATGTCTTTTTTCTAGACCACAGCTCTTTTGTAGCTCAAAACTAGACACCTGTGTGGAAAAGGGAGTCACAGCTGCAAATTTCTTTCTGGGTGTAGCCACAAAGTCACCAATAAGAGCCAGCACCTCTCTGTTCTTTTAGATGTGGCTGCTGGTGGAAGAGAATTGAAGCTACAGCACCTGCTGAACCATGCTCCCCACAATTTAAGGAAGGGCTCATTCCCTCTCACTCACTACCAGTGACCCTGTGGATCCTGCACTCCTCCATCCGCAGTGAAGCATTCTCACCTCACATTATTGTTAATATAAGAGAAAGCACCTATTTCATCCCTGCATATTATTTAAAGACATTCATTTGGGTTGCATGAGTGGTCATTTTTTACTCTTTTCAGGTTCAGGGATGCCAAGAATCCCGTTCTTCAGTTTCCTGAAGAAGTGCACAAACCTCTTGGTCCCCATACAAGTCCAGCACATTCATACAATAGTGTGGTTACCTGAGGCACAACACATATCTGTTATCACCTCTTCCATGTCTATACATACATGTGTGCGTGTGTGTGTGTGTGTGTGTGTGTGTGTGTGTGTGTATAAGCTGTGTCCTCACATGAAGGCTAGCTTCATTCAAGCACAGAATTATAATTCAAAGGCACATTGGTTTTAACTCTTCTTGATGGGTGAGTCCATCTCCAGCTATACAAGAAGCAAAAATTTTACCTGTTTTATTTTCTTGTTCCTACTACTGGATAAGTGAAACAATGTGCTGAGCACAATATAAATGAAAAGATCAGTGCTGTGTCTGTGCCCACGTTCAAGACATCCTGAAGATTTTGCTTTCTCTAATACTAGATGTCAATCACATACAACAAACTCTTATTTATTTATTTACTCTTACAATTTCACATGATGGGTGACTACTGCTTGCACACAAGTCCTGTTTTTAGAAAGTAGAAGGCATTGGTAGGATAAATGCAATGAGCCAGAAATACCTGAGACAAATTCTGCTTTCCTTTCGCATTGATATTAAATTCCATGAAATTATTCTTAAAAGATCCTTTGTATTTCCTACTCATATTTGTGGATAATGAATTTACTGATCCCCTTGTTTGAATCCTCTGTCAAGGACACAGCCTCAGTGAAAACTGTCTGACCCTTCTTGCCTTAGGTATGCCTAGCTTACCTTCTTTAACTGATTAATCTTTTTGACTCAGGGGTTGCCAGCTTAGCAGTCCACTTTTCAAAGGTGAACAAAGGAAATTTTATGCAAGAGCTGCTCCTACATCTTATGTTAATTAAAATTTACTAATTCAGATTATGCCTCCTCCCCAACATCTTTCCAGCTTGCAGACAATTACATTACTTTACATACTGCACACTTGTCTGCAGCATTTATCTGTGTTGTAGAGCTTCTCTGCAGCAGACAGCATGTTGGTGCCTGTGGAGTCTCTGAATTCCCAAAGATGGGAACCAGATGCTACCATAACTATGCATACAAAAAAGTACTATCTTCCTATAAAAAAAAGCCCTTGAAGGACTTTATTCAGATTTTATGAGCCATCAAGTGGAACAGCTAGGATTTCTTTTGGTAGAGTTTTTTTGTTCGCCTTTTTTTTTTCAGTTCAGTAAATTTTAAGCATAGACATTCGCCCCAAAGCATTTGCCTTCAGATACAATGTTTTTATTTCAGCTTTTGCTGCTAAATTCTACTCTTCATTTATTTGTCAAAATATTAGGATGCTCTTTTCCCACTCTCATGATTTTTACGCATATACTTGTGTTAGAAGTGAAACAACCATCAGCTTTCTTGACTGACATTCTCAACCCAAGAGGTAAAGGAAGAAGCAAGGCCTTTATAACTTTAGGAAGGCTTTTCTTTTTTTTCCCCTAAGGATAGATATATTGAAGTACTTTCTGTAACTGACAAGAAACAGATAGAATTTCAAAGGAACAAGAAAACAATACACCACTACAGCAGATGTGTGCCCAGAGAAGCTATGAGAAAACAAAGATTTCCACATCTTGTTGCATAAAAGGGCAAAAATGAAAATCACAGGTTATGGCAGTTTAACAGAAACAGGCAAGCAAAATCCTCTGAAGTTCATCTAAAAAAAACCCCTTACAATTAAAACAATTACTTTTAAATCACTCCTGTACAAATTAAGAAAAATAATAGTTTACTCCTTTCTTCGTGGCAATTTTTTTCTCATGCTTTGTTACAGTGTTGCTGTTCGGAAAGAGCAGAATAAATACTTTTTCTTGTTGCTGCACCTTCACACACAAGTGAGCATGTCTTCCCAGACTGTTAAATGCAGCAATTATTACTCTCTAATGCAGCTTCCCACATAGTGAAAGCAATGGATCTTCCCTACATTAAACCTCTTAGAGCCCACACAGAGTGTGGTTACCTTCAGCTTTATTTTTTTCTAACTATTAATTCTGACTTTAAAAACAGACTCTAAAATACAACTGTTTGTTGTTTGCTACCCTTGTTCACTTCAGCAGGTCATCGCCCTTTCCTAAACATACTTCCTAAACATGCACATTTCATTATCATTCAGAATTTGTCTAGATCCAACTTCCTGCCATTACATCCCGACATGCTTTTGTCTGCTAGACTGAAGTCCTCCAGTATCACGTTTCTGTTCCCTGCAGAGGTTCCCTGCACACTGTCAACACATCTCTCTGTAAATCTGTTTGATAAACTAAAGTCAAGCTGTTCGAAGGCATGGTTTCTAAACTGTTAATCATCTGAGGGTCTCTTCCCAGAGCCCTCTCTGTTTTTTCAACATCTTTCTTGACTGTGGACAGCAGAATTAAACAGATTATTCCATCCATGGCCATATCTGCTTCTAATGCAGAGCTAATTCTTCACAGTGTCTTCATAGGTTCTTACAGACATTCGAGAGTTGCATTAGCCCTCCTGGCCACAGTGTCCCATTGTGAGCTCATATAAAACTAAAATCATGACACAGATCTTTTCCAATAGCCACTTCTCAGTCCACTGGTCCCTTTTCCATAACCGTGGTCTGCATTCTTTACTGTTGGTTTTACAACATTACATTTGACACCTGTGGCTGGCACAGATCACTGTTGCCAGCCATCTTCCCAACACCGCTTGAAAGGTTTAACAGTGTTTTTCCATTTAGTGCTCTATGGAATTCTGTATCTCTACCAAATCCCAATAGGAGCAGAGTCATTTAACGTGATACAGAATTTCATCTGTTTAATGCATTCCAAGTTTGTTTCATATTGCTGTAATGTATTAATCAAGAATTCACAGGGTGTTAAAACAAACAGCTCAGTGAGATATATATAGATGGTATTGTATCAGTTGTACTTTGTTAACTGAACTGCAATAAACCTCAGGAGTAACATTTCAAGTCAGTATTACCAACACATGTTTTCCATAATCCTAAACTCATGGACAATATTTTTTTTTCTTATTCCAACATACAAATTTTCCTCTTTGCCCAGTATCAGTGTCACATCCAGTGTGCTTTATGGGGACCTGGACAGTTCTACTAAACTCTTGAATAGGTAATAAAGGTAGTATGCCATAAATAGTGACGTATCACCTCCTCGGTGTCCCCAGAATTTCATGATTTAGTGAAATACTTCTATTTCCTCTTCACAGTTTTGTTTTCCTTCCTTCTGGTCCCATCCCCATGCATCGCTTGATGGAAAAGATATATGCATTCTTATTTCTATCCACCCTCAATGTTATTTCATGAATTCTGTAATATAAAATGTTTCTTTTCAACTTGAGGAATCATAGGAATACTTTTTTCAGCTTTCATTATGCAAGTCCACTTCTGATCTTCATGCATACTGAGAGAAATTAAAAAAAAAAAAAAAAGAACCCTACACAATTTAAATATATTAAGTCTAAAGACTCATAACTCAGAGATCCAAGAATTTTTTGTATTAATTTTTTTTCTTCTGACAGTTTGCATCTCACTCGTGACAGGTAATAGTTTAGGCTGATAGAAATGCTAGCTTTGGACCACAAACCCTATTGAGAGAACCAAAATAAATCAGAATAAGCAAGTTTGAAACAGAAAGTCTAAGGCTAATTAAATGACCGGAACTACAGGTCATGAGGCCCTTGGGAATCTCTGAACTGTGCTACCTTGCAGATTTTAGAAATAAGTAGTTGGATGTAACTCAAGTGTCTCTCATATTGCACAACAAATCAGGTATTTCCACAATATAACATAGTTCATCAAAGCAGTTGTGTCTTAATACAAGGGTGATGCTGCTGTAGGAAAGGGCAGACAAAGAGGTATTCAGAAAAGAAACAAGTAGAATTTCTGCTAACGTATTTTCTGTCTTTGCCTAGATTTCCACAATTTTCACTCACTCAGCATTCTTTCTTATATTTAAAGGAATTCTTGCTGTAATTCTCACAGCAGAGTAACTCTCTTGGTTCCCTTCTCTCATGACTGTTAGGATGATAGAACCAACATCACATCACTAGTTAAAACCAAGATCACATCACTAGTTAGCAGTAGTAGTTCTTTAGTAGCTCTTTAGCCTGGTTATTCAAAAAAATACTAATATACAACCTACATGAATCTCTGACTATACCCTAAGAGTAGATTTGAATCCATTACCCAATTTTGACCAGAAGAATGGAGATATTAAAGAAATTAAAATTAAGTCTCTATTGATTTCCTGAAAATGGTATATTGAAGAGACATATTCTTCCAACACTTTTATTGAAGATTTCATTGAAAATTCTTTATTAACAACACAATATACACTTGAAGGAAAAGCCTCTAGAATTCCCCAATCATACAAAAATCCCTAAAACTACATTCCAAACTCACAAAATCTCAAGAAATGTGTTCACAGGGAAAATTGTGGCTGTTAGTTGCAATGTTCCTGTAATTACTTATGAATGTGTACATTCATTTCTTCTTTTATTCTTTAACAGGTCTGTCTCCTGAAAGGCAACCAGTATTGTCAAATGAAGATGTGTGGCAGAAAGCTCAGGAGTCCCTGTCCTGCATTCAAGGCATTCGTATATTCCTGAACTTAAGTAACTCAGAAGAGACCAAGAATTTGACTAAAATATGCCAGTGGACAGCAGTTGTAAGTCAGGCATCATGTTCAATTTACAGCTGAGCAAAGAGGTGAGATTCTAAATCTCTATTTGCTATGAGCCACCTAATCATGTATACTGTGCACTGTGGTCTTGTATTTTATACCTTATATGCACATCTCAGGGATGAATGTATACAAGCTTAACTGGCAGTTGTCTACCTAATATTAGATGATATGGCAATAAACAAATACTTTCGGCACATTTTCTTGTTGGGTTTTTATTCTACAAGGAAGGAAATCTAAAATTCCTTGTATTCCTTGGTAATTGTTAGGAAAAACCAGGCATTCAGCACTTGAACAGATTGCTCTCAAGGTTAGGAAAACAGTGACTGAACACGTGATGGAGAATGCTACAGACAAGATAAAGCACAGCTGAATTTCAAGGCTGCTGGGGCAGTACTATAACAGTACTTGTAACAGGAAAGCAGTAATCAGAATAAAGTTTGCCACTGAACTTCCAGGTGTTTCGGAAAACATGTTGTTACTATGGATTTACGATCTGTTTGAGCAAAGGTTATTTTGATGTTTTTAAAAAGAGAGAAAAAACCAAGTGCTGGTGCATATAATTTTCTGCTACAGACAGTGCAACTACATCAATTCATCTTTCTCTCCCCATAAATCAAGATAGAGACACTGTAAATCAGAACTCTCATGTCAAGGTTTAAGGGAAGCAAAAAATATGCAAAACAGTAAATCAGTATGAGGTTTCCTACACTATAGTTGGCAGTCACAACTATACTAAAAGTCAAGAGATTAATGCTGACCATTTTCATTTCCATTGCCCTAAGAGTAAAAAGCAAGATTGAACACCAGGAATCTTTGGTAACAGGTGCTGAGGGATTACTGCATATGCTGCCAGCAGTTTTTCTCAATGTATATGTCAGCTTTCAGGGAAAGGCAATGTTGAAGGAAGGAAATTGACTTAGTTCCTTTTAAGTTTTTCTAAACAAATGCAGGGAGCGGATGTTCAAGTAGCAAGTATTCTGGCACTTGAGAAGGCCTGTTAGAAATTAGAAGAAAAAGATCTATGCTTAATTAGCCTTCCCCTTCTCAATCTGTTGAAATCAGTAGAAAATCACAAGGTGTGACAAGAAGTAGAAAAGAAGTTACCTCTGTTAGCATAGTGTATGGAGAGCAGCGGGAATTCCACTTCCATACACCTAGGTACTTTTGTAGTGAATGCTTGAAATTACCTAGAAGAATTAGGAACACAAATCCATGAAAAACTGCCTGCTTCTTTAACAAACCACGAAAATAATCAGGGCCTCAGTGCCAGACCATCAGCATCCCATACTCTTCCCTGCCTGCAAAGCATTTGTTGGTACACAGCATCTAAGACATGAGAGTCACAGCAAGAATGGGCCAGCACAGTCATTTACAGGTCTAAAGCCTCTTATCTGTAATAGCAGCAATCAGTGGGGTACAGATAGACAAGGCAAACTTTAAGCTAAGGGAACATCTCAGAACATGGGACAAAGGCCATTCCTAATTACTGAATACAGGAAGTGTCTTGGTTACCTTCTTCTGCCATGATGGAGGCTACATAACACTTAGAGCTTCTAAAAAGCATTTACATTGCATGAAGTAGATTAAGTAGGTGTTTGCACTATTGGCCCTTTTTCATTGTAATATAATCAGCTGTTGACTCTAGGATCTCAGAGAGAAGAAGGGTGTTTGCTCACAGGGTAAATGGGTCTTTAGTTATCATGCATTTTCATGGATTTGTACTTGAGAAAATAAGCAGACAGAAAAAAAGCAGGGAAAAGTAAATATATTGTATTCACAGATGCAATTTTTAATTTAAAAATGAAACACAACTGATTATACAAAATTAATGGGACAAATTAATTCCAGATAAAGTCAAATTTGTGTATCTAAGAAAGTAAAAATTAAAATGGTGCAAAATATATGTTTACAGGAATGAACTTTTATAACTAAACACCACTGATTTTTACAGGAATCAAAAAATCTGTGATTCTGTGTTTTAGGCAATATACACCAGGAAAAAATAATATAATGATTTATACTTAGGAGACAAGACATCCATTTTAAGATAATCTCTTAAGCAGAAACACTTCCACAGAATATGTCCTTTGCTTTACAGAACCAGATATTCATTGCATCACAGAGAAACGTTATATCTCAAAACTTTACAAAGAAAAAGGGAGGAAAGGGGCAAATTTTCTCAAAACTGTGAAAGGCTAGTTACACAACAAACTGCAAATCTTGACTACTTCAATAGCAACATTATTTAGTGATTACCATTACCATCAATACAAAAAAAAATATATATGGGGCAAGTGCAGGTCAGAAAACACTTGCCTTGCGCAGCACATAGAAGCAGGTGAAACATACTTCAATAAAGACATAACATCAAAGTAACATATCTTTCACAGGCTGGAATTTTAATTTCTCTGTTCAATGGTAACTAATTTGTTCCAGGATAGTAATCTTTTCCTTTAGATCCTTCCAAACAGTTTTATTTTTAAAGCATGCATAGACCAGAAAACTACATTTGTTAACTTTAAATGTACAGAGTTGTTTACCTTAAGTGGATTACTTTGATACTAGGAACATGAGGAGGATTTACATCCTTTTCATCAGTTACACGCTTGAGGCTAAGCAGATGGCACGCCCCTGCAAGTATAGTATTCTATGATAATCTAGGGTAGTTTCAGTTTATTTCTTTTTATAGCTCCATGGGTTGCTCCCCAAATCCTATTTAAAATCATGGTCCATTATCTGTATTTTGAGATGTGAATGCAAGCTAATAATCTGCAACCAACATATAGCGGATGTTACTGGCATAAAGATTCAAATTAGTTTTGTTCACAGCCCAGTGCCAACTTCAACATATCCCAGCTAGATTTCCAACTCAGGTCTAAAGAGCGTGTACATTTTCTTAAGCTTTTGTTTAAATAACGGCAACATGCAATATCCAAAGATTCAGACACCATTTTTTCAGATACATACCCTATACAATTCTTGTTAAAAATGGACCGACTCTGAAATCTTGCTGTTAACTTTTTTTTTTTTTTTAATCAAATAACATGAACTGATGCAAACAAAAGTGTCATGGGGAGTGTGTTGGCTTTGAAAAAAAAAATCACTGGAAATTGTTTGGAACCCAAGATAGAACTACCATGCAAAATTAGAGATCACTGAAATACCTTTGCCTTCCCTCTTTCAGATGTGGCACTGAAATCCTAATATTTTTCATTGCATATCAGATCATTGCCTCCGCTACTCCACGCTGACTATTCTTATATGTAACTCTCATTGTCCTTCTCATCAAGATTTTAGTTTTGTTTACACTCAATCAGAGGAAAAGAGTATTCTTTATGCCGCAAATGCCAGCTTTCTTTCACTTCAGGAGAGTCACAATTCCCTTCTGACTGGCATTTAATTTATATACAAGAAATAACACCAGTAACAGAAAGCAGAAACAGCCTGTTAGTTAGGGCTCTCACAACAACAGGAAGCACAGAAAAGCAGTGACTATGAAGATAGATCTCTTGCATTATTGAGGAATGTTGAGCAAGTATGAAAAATCAGCCACTGAAGTTGTGCACTCAAACCTAGGTGCCAATTTTAAACATTTCATGGTCTTCAGGAAGACTGAGATCATTGTGATTAAAATTTCCCCCACAAACCAGCCCAAGACAGGCTTTGAAGGTAGAAATATTTGTGAAAATTATTTACAGATGTTTCCAAACTTGCTGCCAGCATTCCTGCTGAAAGATACTCTGTAGATCTTTTATCTTAACATTCTTTTTATGTATTTCTTATGCAGTATATGATAAGGATGAGGGAAAAGAGTCAGAAATTATGATTAGAGTTATTAATATATAGTTCTTCAAAATGTCCAAGAATCTGACCACAATTTAACTGTTAAATTTAGTTTGTTCAGCTAATGAAAGAAAATCCTGTTAGATTCTGCATAGTTTAGACAGCAAGAAACCAAAACATGTTTTCACCCAAGTCTCAGAAAATAATTTTCTCTTAAGGATGTTGACATGACAACTATTTAATAACAAAAACTTCCAAAGCAGTGCCCAAACTAGGGAACCACTGCATGGCTTGAAAGAGCAACTGGGTCCACCACTCTCCAGCATGAAGAAACATACCTGCTGTTCAGACTAAAATATTCTTTAGAAAGGCACAGACGAGCAGCTTTCACTATCTGACAATGTTCACAGGCTATTTCCTGAGAGGTCTCTGAGACCTTTGCAGCTCCAAGGCACTGGGTGTGCCTGCACAGCACCTGTAACAGGAGCGTCGGCAGCAGATTCCTGACCTGGCTCTCACATCTGCCAGTGGCACGCTTCAGCTACACCAGTTACAGCCAGACTACCCACACAAATCCAGTGTTTCTCCAGTGGAACTTCCCATGCCAAAGCTGGGCTCTGTGGAACAAGAATATCCTTTTCAACTCGTTTCCTTCTCTGCTAGCTGCTGCCTCTGTTTCTTACCTGTTTTTTCTGTGCATGTTCTGACAAATTCTCTGTTGCAACGCCAGGAAAAATTTATTTTTGTAGATTTGCCCCAGACCTCCAAAAAACCCAAGCCAGGATGTTAAAATGGTATGCCTACAATACATGATCTTTAAGGGAAAGCCCTGGTGTTTCCAGATTCCTTTGAGCTTTAAAACAGACATATACACAAAGATTTTATAAACTAACTATAAGGAAAAACAGCAAACATCAAAAACTGTGTGATTAAATGAAGTTTTCTGCATGTATGCAAAAAACAGGGAGGAGTGAGATTCCAGGGCTTCTGGAGTGCTAAGTAATCAAAACAGCACAGCAGCTTTAACAAGAGGGCCCCACAAATACTGTCTTCACATCAGCTTCGCAGTTCATGCAAGATGCAAGAGAATTTTAAAAAATGTCCAAAAAAGATTCTCCAGAATGGAAGGAAAACCTGTGGACAATTCAGCAGCATTTTGAACACAACATTCACTGTACCCCTTGGCCATAGTGCACTGCCTCACGTCCTCCTTTCCTGCTGCCATACCATACAGGAATGGGGAATGAGTGGGGAAAGGGTCACCAGCAGTTTTTCCAAGAATTACAGTAACTGTAGTAGAGCTTATCCCACACTGAATATCTGCATATGAACTTTACATGCAACTAAGTTTTTATATTCTTATTTTGTCTTAATGGAAGAGCTTTTAAAAAAATTGGACATTCTGTTTGAAAAACATGCCTTGAAACATCTACAACAGTAGCATTGTGTGGCCCTCTTTAGTGTTTAGTTGCATAAAGACATGGAAAATGATCCCTGGAACAGATTTTTCAGGCTACTTTCAAGATTATCTATATTTCGATTAGGTTCAATTAATCCAAATATGACTATATCTGATTTCAGACTGAGGCAGGCTTTTGTTCCAAATACACTGTTACATTTCCTGACTAGCAACTGAAAACAATTTTAAAGAATATCATTTAAAAATATCTCCTCCCCAAAACTTCTTCACCTTTATTTACATCTCAAGTGAAATGGGCTTTTATGTCTCTCCTCTGTTCTGATGCAAAGTTCTTTCTCTCCAATAAAGCAAGTTTACTGTGATGGGGCAAACAAGGAACAGCACCAAGATCCCAAAAACTTTAATATATTGTCATAAGCACAGAAGGGCTCTGGTCCAGTTTTGACTTCTAGTTCCTGCATTGTGCTATCATCCCCAGAGAGAGACTACTGAAACTCTACAGCTCAGTCACAAGAGAGAAGTTTTATTCAGAAGGGCAGGTTTACTTGCAGTGTAGTCCGGCCAAAGCTGAAGTCAGAGTCTCAGAAATTTTCTCCGTGTAGAAACAAGCATAGATAGGAATAAAATTACTATGCCACTTGGCCTGATGATAAAACTTCACAGTGCCACCAGGGAAACAAATGACAGAAGGCTCTTCTCTCAGTTATTTGGCATGTCAGCAAGGAATCTACTAATCCCTTAACTGGGGTGGCACATTCCTACATCATGCTGAGAGGACACAAGGCAAGAGGCTGGCACACCTTAGGCTGCAATAGCCTAAAGATGCTGTGCTTCTTTGGACAAAGACTCAAACTGGAGGCAGAAGTTAAGTCATGCAAAAAAATTCTGAAATGCTCTAAATGGTTCATTATGAGTAGAGAATCTTAACATTATTTCCCATTCACTAAATGAATTCTTCTCATCATGAATGTGTACTGGCAAGAAGCAAGATGACGCTAAATTAGCATGATTGAAGCATATCTGAGACAAAAATGAGCGATAGCCCTAAACAAAAAGACAAATTTAGTACTTGTCACTAAAAGCACAATTGATTGAATTCGGTTTCTGTGTCAAAATCACCATTAGAAATTCATTATTCATACCTGTATCATCTAATATTCATAAGCCTACCAGCTGAGTGCTTTGGACAGCTTTCAGTGTTTGTTCCTTTACAGCATTCACATACTATCCCATGGGAATCCTGATGTGTCATAAGTTCCCTTGCAGCAATATCCCAACAAATGACAATTCTGAGAAGTTGCTGCCCTTTTAGCTGGTTTGGAAATCTGTCAGTTATAGATCATGAAATGTAACAGTCAATTATTGAGACATCTGATAAGTCTCCTGGTTTTAAAAAACACTGAGAGTCACTGTGGCCTTAGGATAGTTCTCCATGGCTAAATGCCAGTTATAGACCAGTCAAGTGACTGTCATTGTTGAACTAGTAGTGCCTGAGAACAGAAAAATTATGAGCTCCCAGTATTCCACACCTGATATTTCTGAAGTAATTACAAACAAAATTCCATGGATGCCTTGACATTTTCTCCGTCCTATAGTATTTTAGTTAATTGGGTTTTTTCCTGATGATGGATGACTTATATCTGAACCTCATCTGAGGTTTGCTTTTCTTGTTAGGGAAGTTAGAGTGGAATACTGTGGGCCATTATTCAAATTTCAAAAGAATAAGTTCTATTCTTCAACTCTGAACTTCAGCTTTACATTGGCAAATTTCTCTGACTTTGTAATAATTTCTTACTTATTCACTGTGAAAACACAATATGTGACACACATTCAAAAAAAGCATATATAGCTGGTAGTCACTATTCCATGTGCCACTGGCAACCATAAAAAGCAAAAGCTTAGAAACCATAGGCCTGGTACAAAGGCATGTTTTACACTCTAAACAGTGCATCATCTTAGTGAGTTAGGCAACCTACTTTGTATTTTATAATGCACGTACAAGTAGGTCCCTACATTTCTTACCACAACTTGACAGAAATGCAGACAGGCACGGAAGATGCAAAACAAAAATTAGTGATTCAGATTTGGAAAACAGCTTAGCGATTTTCTTGTTAAAAGGTCAAGCAGCGAACAACTGACTTGAATTTGCTGCTTAAATTGCCAGTAGATGATGTAACTTAAAATCCAGGGCAAAACTGATTTACATAATTGATATTAATCTAATTGTGCAATACGCCAGACTAAACCAGGCACTTTTGTCTTACTAAGTACAGTTTGAAAATAAACAGTCTAAGCATGAGATCTCTGCTGGACCAAGCACACCCAAGAATTCACAACATCAGCTAGAAGCTAACAGAGTTCTACTTAAAATGCTATGATTTACACTAGGGATTTTGAGTAAATTTAATTCGTTTCCTACATTTCAGCAGAGTATATTAAGAGCAAATTATTTCTCTCAGCATAAACAATGAAACAATGAACAAATTAGTTAAGTCATCTTCATAAATCAATTCATGCTAAAATATGTGCTAATCCCAATCCTCAGTCCAGCTAGATATTGCCATGTGTGTACATTCAGCAACTTTAATTTAAATTGCCTGCAGTTAAACAGAAAAGGGCAGCAAACCAAGACCACTGTCATCATTCACATTTGCTATTGCAGCATCTCATCTGTAAAGAAAAAATGGCAGAGTTGCCTCAAACAACTGGATCTTCTAAAATGCTACGCTTAATCCTTTTACACTTGCTGTATGACACTGATTGAACATGTGCAGCCCTCATGTTGGTGAGGAAAAACAGGAGAGGAAAACCCTTTTTCCAGATTTACTGAGTCCAACAACTTTATAAGTTTTCCATTTACCTTTAAAATAAAATAGAAGCATGTGGAATTACTAATAGTTTGGCTCTCTCAAGGGAAGGAAGCTGATCGGAAAGCACTTGAAGTGTTCACTCAAAGTTCACTCCATTTTCTTTTAAATCAAGATCTCTCACTGGATTGGATTGGAAGTGCTATAATAATGGCCTATTCTCCTGTTATTTCATTACTCTCCCCAAGTCAATCCTCTAATTAATAAAAAGCATTAAAAGACAAGGATTATTTCAGTGTCTTTTGTTACATAAGGATTCAATTGGGCTAAAGAGATTCTGTTCTATAAAGAGCATATTTCTGCACAAAAAAAACATTTTTCTTGGTGATAATTGATATTTCATTTATCAGCTGACATGCCCATTTAAGAAAACATTTTACTAACAAATTAATCAAGATAGCCATAAGACTTTTAAAATTAAACTATCTCATCTATTTTTTTTAACGATGTATGAATATTCAACATAAAGCATGTTCCAAGGCTGAATTTAGACCCTCAGGTCAATTTAGTGGAATGACAGGGACTGAAGCTGAAATCTGAAACCTTAACTTTTCTGTCTTAAAGTGAAACCTTGACAATTTCCCTAGATGAAATTAAAATTCAATAAAGAAGTCTGAAGATTGCCACCAAACTGAACCAGCCACCTCCAGTTAGCTCTATAGTTAATTGCCTGTCTCAGGAAATTACTTGGATGGGCTCTTCTCATTCAGGGATACACTCCTCTAAACAGGTCACAAAGTCAAGTGCTGTTCTGGGAGTGCAATCACATTTTTAACCCAAATCAAGCATTAAAGGGATATTTTACAAAAGAGGGTAGAAGTATCATCTCATTTTACAGATGCAGGTGGATTAAACAACATTTTCATGGTAATTCCTGCAAGTCTGTAATAGATCTGTATCTACACCTATGTTTTGACGTGTACTGTAGCCCGTCAACCCCACTTCTTCGCTATGGAGTTGTCACCTTTAAAAGAAATTATGTATCTAGCAAAGGAAAATCTGAGAAATCTCTCTTACCTGGCAAAAAATGATGCTGCCACCGAGGTGCCTGTGGATACTTCACTGGCAACATATGTGCTCTGGGAAGCAGGGAAGCTGTACAAGGAGGGTTTATCTGCATTGTAGCGGTTCAGTGCTGCTTCAGTCAGGCCCTCTCGACTAGTCTCTGTCATAAGCTGAGATATCTGAAGACATAAAAAAACCAGAAGTGTCATCAGCTAAAGCTCACTGGCTGACCCTTCCTAATCCAGCAAGCCTCTGGATTGCAGCTGGGCTAAGAGAGAGGCCCAATTCACTTCATTCACTCCCTCTTAGCTCCTCTGTGACCAAGCTTATTGCTGCGTTCACACTAATCTACAGTACTTGAGCTCAGCTCTAACCTTGTCTGCATTAAAACTAATGAGATAAATTTAGCCCATCACTAAAAATGTCAACAATGTATACAGTTTTCCATCCATACAGAAAAGAAAGAGTAAACCATAATCCTTTCTTGGTCTTACCTCAAGATAAAAGAGATTAGATTTGTGCAAAATATATATATTTTACTTTGGGGGGAGAGGTGGAATTGAAAGAACAACATTTTATTGTCTTGGTGAAATAAAACCTCTCTGGTGTATTAAGCCTTTTTGTTGACCTTTCTCCAGCAAACTCAATGCACAGCATAGGAGGGAGTCGCTTGGGATCTTAGACAATTTATCATCTCTCTGCAAAATTGGGATTGTTACTATTCACTTTCATTGCCTTTCTTAAAAGGTTTTAAACATCAGGTGATTTCATTCTCCTGATGGTCCATCTAACATTTTTTTCTGTTAGGAAGTCTCATCTCAGCCTTTAATTGTCTGAAAAGAATCAGAGTTCCATCAGACTTGACCCATTTCTCCTCAGATCAACTAAAAGATCTTTGACTTCAGAGAAAGAGGGGTAAGCTCTACTGATGCAACTCCTCAGTACTTTGAATTCAGTTTCTTAACTTCTGCATGAATTTACAATGCAGTAATGTCATCTCCCATATTTCATGCAATTTCTAACAAATTCCCTTTCTTTCTTCCCTCATTTCCACAGCAAATAGTTTCTGTTCACCAATGCATGTCACAAAATTGCAATGTATGCCTAAAAAGAACCCTCTCAGGTTATTGCTAGCAATCATCCACAGCATAGCTTCCTTCCCCCTGCAAAAAGTTTCCAAGAGGTAGTCTCTCACCTGTTCAATTCCATACCTCTAGTTATCACCACAAAAACAACAAAACGTCTTTGTGAGGCACATCAAAAAAAGTATTTGGAATCATTCTGAAGTTCTTTTTCCACTTACGCTTACTTTATTTCACCTGTTAAACATTTCAGTTATTAAAAGCAGAGTTGAAGAACTTATTTTTATTTGTGAGGGAAAGAAGACATGATATGGCAATATTTTTTAGGCAAACTATCATGCAACCTCTGTTCCTCTCACAGAAAATCACCATCCATTCTGCTATAGCTAAGAAGATAATCTAAGTGTTTATCCTTATTTTACATATTTTACTTTTAGACCAATCAACTGTAATCACTGAAGAACAGGCATGCTAAACTAAGTTCTATATCTTTATGAGGAACCAGAAAAATTGCTGAAAGTACCCCCATTATGTTAATCCCATGCTGAGCCATACCAGTTTACAGGATTCACTACACTGAATGAGCAGTGCTCTCAGAAGGCTACAGCTGAAAACCTGGACTTAAATCATCACATACTACTGGTAGAATGCAGGAATTTAGGCTGTCTGCCAGAATACCTCCTTACATTTCCAGCATGCAGGCAGACCGTTCTTCAGTGTCCTGCTACCCAATGTATGTACACCTGGGGCGCCCAGCACACTTGAATTCACTAAAAAATATTTCCTTAAATAGTACATAATACTTAATATCTCAGCTATTTATCTTTGCAATGAACTAACACCAGATTAGTCTCTGTCTTCTTCAATTATCCTGAAACCAAATTCCTCACCTTACAGGTTGGGAACTGCTAAACAGACAGCTCTCCCTTCAGAGAAGAGTGCACATATAAACCTTGCCTCATCTTAGTTGATCCAATGCAAATATATGCAAGCAGGATGGATCATCATTAATTAATTACCACTGCTGACGATTTCACTAGGAAATGTCCATAGCAAATGGACAGCAGTTAAGAAGTTGGTGAATTGACTTGTCTCAACTGCAATCATAACCTCCCCATCTTCTGCCAAAGAAATATTTGCAGCTCCAAATATGAATTTCCACAGCCAGTGCAATAGACTTCTCTTGGCGTCAGCAGATCCCCTGAAGTTGTGAGATGGTGAGACTTGAGAGAAGCATTTCAGACAACTGCAAAACAGGAAAGTATTTCTGTGTCTTGATGTTTAGGAGAACATAAAAGCCATGTCGCATTGGTGATACGATTTCTGCAATTGTAGACTTTCTGATGATCCTCATACATATCTGCAAGTCTAACATAAACTTCGCAGAGCAATAAAATGCCTCAAACTCATTGTGCACATTGCCTGAATCACTCTGAAGCTTCCCAGAAATTGTCTAGATGATTGGTTTCTGAGTTTTTTGGATTAGTAGTTCTTAAACACAAGCACTCAAAAATAATCACTTAGTAAAGAGACATGAGATTCCTTTAGAAAGATATAAACCACTGTCCCTCACCTATGCACTCAGAGAGAAATAGATGTTAGTCAGCAAATAGAATGTTAATGCTTTTTAATAAATGGGGATGAAGATTTTATAAAGCCTGTTATTTAGGTGACATTTTCTTATTGTAAACTACAAAGGAAATTAAGAAGGTGGAAATAATCAGACAAATCCACAAATTCTGTATTTGTGGAGTACCACAAATAGAACAGAGAGAATGATAAAAGTAGTACTTATTTCAGTAATCACATATACTACAGGCAGATGCAGAATGGGGTTGTTCTACATAATTGCAGGGGTTTCAGTAATAGAAATAATATAATATAAATGCTGTATTATCATGTGTCCTACACAACAGTCCAGGTACTACAGGGATTGTCAGCTGCTCAGACTGCAAATTCTGAAAGATCTCTACGGTACTGACCACCAGTGCCTGCTGGACAGGCAGCAGCTCTCCTTCCTGCTCAGTCACGCTACTTGCTGTGCTGCAGAAAACAGGGAGCTATTGTTTACATTGACATATCATCTGCAAAAAGCAGCATCCCTGTGTTCCCTCCTAGAGACACCCTGGATGGACACTGATACAACAGCATGTTTGGCTTGTTAAAGACCCTCTAGATCCTGAGGGTCCAGCAACACTGCCTGGTTTCCTTACTGATGCTGGCACACTTCGTAGACAAAGAAATCTGTTTCTCAGCAGGAACTTGCTCAGAACTAAATTCCAAATGTACATAATGTCTATCCTTGTGCTCCACTGATTTACTCTTTTCTTCAGCAGTGACACCTCTTAGTCAAGAGCGTACTACAGGGATACCAAAATGGGAACATACCTAAGACACAGAAAAATCAAGATAAAATAAGAACTGGCCTAGCCACAGTTCAGCATCTCCTAACCTGGAAATTATCTCCACTTTTAACACTTTTTACTTTCTGCCATTGTGGGAATTTTTCAACAGTGAAATATCTCCAGAAACAATCAAAAGTGAAACACTAACCTGAATTTCAGACATTCTCTAATTCCTAATCTGGGAAGCCTACAACAGCATTTTGTGTTATACAGGAAAAGGCCCACAGAAGTATCTTGTGCTACTGCAACACTCATAACTTCTAACAGGTTTAATCTGAGCAAGTTCAAATCACTCTGTTGCTTTCTTTTCCTTACATCCTTTTGGTCATGCAGCCAGTGGAAATGAAAGGGAAATGTGGTGCTATACCAAATTCTGTGCCAGGCTGTGAATCTTTTATGTATCCAGTACCTTCCAGAGTATTGTTTATATTGCACAAATTTGTTCATGTGTGTCAATCTGCAGGCTGAGTACCTCACTAGACACCAAGATATATGCCCACAATATTTGACTGATAAATCTTCATCTGTTCCCAGAATCCAACACATATACATAAAGCAGGAGGTAGAAAGGAGCCCAGAATATTCACATATCCACAACTACTGACTTCAAGTCAGTTATTTTGCATTTCTTTCTTTTGCCACATAGATTAAGAGTGTAGAAATTATCCAAACTATTAAGCCAAACTAAAGAGTGGGATCTGGGGGAAATCTTACCATCTCATTTACTCTGTATCCAGTCACAGTACCAAACTAGCCCTTTCTCTTCCAGCCTTGCTTTCTGAAGTTCACACATGTACAAACTTGAGTAAATCACCCAGGATATATCATGCATTTGAGGAAGAATATTCATAGAAAAGACATTTCCAAAGCTTGTGGAGAATTTCTGTTGTTTCTCCATCCCAGTTCAAAAGACATAGTTAAAAATTATTTGAACATTAACAAACTCAGGTGTTCTTTGGTTTTGTTTTTTTTTTTTTACATTTCTCTTTTTTCACACTAATATATGCCTGGCAAGCACAGTTCATGGAAATCTGCCTCTTTACTGTCACCATCTCTTTTAGTAGATTCTGCTTTTGTACTTAAGGGGGAAAAGACTTGATTCCTAAATCTCTTTCCTTTCTGTGAGTACCCATGTAGTATATACACGAGATTTAAGATCAGTTAATAGGATATATTCTGAGAAATTCCTTTATAGAATTGTTGGCAGTACATCACTGCCTGGATAAGCTACAAAAAGACAAAAGATGAAACAACACAACCTTTCGTGCCTCAATAATAACCTTTTAAGTGCACATGGAACAAGACAGATGTCCCTCATAAGGCTCCATTTTTTTCTTCTGTCTCATAAATGCAAGGAAACCATTAACCTCCTATTTCACTGCTTTCTGACACTATACAGCAAGAGCTAGAGATAAATCATTATTTAAATTCTGTACTTCATAGGAAAAAGATGGCTCTGCAGTTAAACCACAGGTGTCAGCCAGGTTAGATTCCCTTCCCATTCCAATTACAGAGTCTCTCTGTGCATAAGATTTGCCATTATGCAGTACAAGGTTAATTATATTTACATAAGGGCATTTTATAGCCAAGCTCATTAATGTTTCTAAAACTCCTAACTGAGGACTCCCAACTGAAATTACCTTACAAATGAAAGTTAGCATTTATGTGAGACATGAAATATCCGTTGCTCCAGAGGTAGTGAAGCATTCAGGAACATCCCCACAATCTAGCTAACATCAGTAACTGACGAATTAAATGAATGCACAGAAATGTGTGAAATATATCCATATATAAAAAGCTAAATTCAAAATATAAATCTGTGTTCAAGTTCACTGTAAAGCAATTCTCAGTATCCAGAATTCCTAACCTCAGGAGAGAAGCTCACCAGCAAGAAGAAACTGAAGGTAGAAAGCTCTCTTTCATAAACACATGTACACTCATGAATGACTTCTTTGGCAATCCACTCTGTATTCAGAGCAGCACTGAACTTTCTGCCCAATAAACACTGACAAAATTACTTCCTGGGTTATTTTAGACAATAAACGTCTACATTAACCAAGAAAAAGATTCTTCTTAAAGACTCCTCTTTTAAGGATGAGTTGAGGGAAGTACTAAAGGATACGTCTCACAAACCTCTGCATACCAAAAACGTCATAAATTAATATAAACCTGTTTATAATACGAGCTTAACAACTTAAAACCAAGTTTTCCATTACGCACAATCAGGTATTCTGGCTGTTTTACAATATTAATCTTTTACCTTCCAACCAACTCCTTTTGGCTCATCAGTTTCTTCTCAGTCATAACAAGGTGAAGTTATTCTTCCCGTTTGGCTCAAGGAGGCTCGTTTCTGATGTATGGGAGAGATGAAACAAGCAGTGGGAGGCATAACTCACAGTACATCCTGTCTTTCTTCTGATACATGCATGGAAAACCAAATCTTCCCTGAGAACTAAGCAGCCCTGTTTCTCCTGGGCTTGATCTGCTAATTCTTAAATGTTGAGGCAAGACTCTAATTTACAAACTAATTTCAAAAACTGAAAGAATCTGTCCACTTCCTTTAGTGCATAAGAGTTCACTGTCTGATGTGATAGTGCAGTAGATTGAAGAATGAGATAAAAACCTGAACTTTTCTCTCAGCCACCAGCTTCTCAGCCACTAAAACTATCAGTGGAATTATAGTAACGTCCCTATAGGAAGCAGCATCAGGACACAAACAGAGCAGGAGCTGACACTTCTTGAGTCTCTTCAGAAGGGAAGTTAATGAAGAAAATATTGGAATACTACCTCACCTGGAAAAGGCTTTCCTCACCAAGGGAATTTACCAGTAAGTAGTAGGTCCTCTTCACACAGGTAGTAATTTTCTCTGAACCCTTCTGGTAATAATGATTTCCTCCTTTTTGCCTAACATGGAACTTCTGCATTAAGTTCTGTGCAGTAACAAAAAAGTGCAGCATAAATTTATGTTTGGTAGCATTCAAAGGACAAGATAACAGCTGTGATTTCTTGTATTCAGTATTAAAAAAAAGGCAAATGTGGATAATTTAACATTTATTAGATTTAATTTTCATAATTTTACCATATTGTGGGGAAATGTTGGCATGTGAAAATAGAAAAGATAAATAATAGGTCAGGTTCAAATATCCTTGTTAAATATAAGGTAAATCTGGGAGAGTGTTTATTGAACTACCATTAAACTGAAGTTGGATTTTAAGGGCAGAGGGGTAGAGAAAAAGAGAAATCTTGTGCTGCCCACACAAC
The DNA here is from genome assembly GCA_013400315.1 of Bombycilla garrulus. NCBI lineage: Eukaryota > Metazoa > Chordata > Aves > Passeriformes > Bombycillidae > Bombycilla > Bombycilla garrulus. The sequence goes on from VXBU01008823.1 coordinate 676,274, forward strand.
TATGAAATTATTAACACATCCTTCACAGGGCAAAAAGGAACAATTACACCATTCAATCAGAGCAACTTGAAAGTGATGGTGATTTCCAAAGTCATTCATCTTTTAATGCATCACAGAGTACCAAGGACATACACTGCATCTCTCACAAATCACTCACTACAACAGAAGACACATTTAAAGAAAAATCCAGGACAAAGTTCACCTTTAGAAAAAACATAATTTGGAATCAGTAAGCAAGTTCCTGTAGTTAAGGGCACTGACATAATACTACAGCATTCCACCATTTGATTATGACCTTTTTCTCTCCCAGTAAAATACTGAGCTGCTCTATAGCCAGAGACCACTGCAACTACAGATGCAGAATCTGTTTGGACAAGAGCAAGACAGCAGATCCAGATAGCCCTTTCCTTGTCAAAAGAATGTGTTCTATGAGAAGGAAGCTGACAAAGGACACACATAACATCTGCTGCGTTCAAACTCTTTCTTGGATGCAGACTGCTTAGCAAAGGCAACGCGCTGTTCATTGTGAATACTGAAACTCTAGGGAGTATCTTTGGGCACGCTTTGTTCCTGCTTTATGCAAACTTGCACACAAAATCTGATATATTCATCTAGCAAAGGGGCTACTGTAACAGCACGGATTGTGTGTAAACACAAAACAAGGCACCTTAGAAAGAGTGAGGTTTTTCAAAGGGGGAATCACTGGCATGGCAAGAATGCTGATTACACTTTGTATTTAATCAGAGTCATGATTTAGCATAAACTACTTCTATTTAACCATAAATTAATTACCACAACAGCATGTAGAGTTTAATTGCAACCTTCAGCTTCCTGCTGTCCAAAAGAATGATGGCCTTTGACTGTTGCAGTGACCTCCCATGTCCCTCTACAAAGCAGATAATAATGATGACAATGATTATCATCATTATCACTATTATTAACACAGATCCATGCACGCTTCAGCCCAGATGAAATCCAAATTTTTTCAGGCATGGGCACATCTTCCTATCAAAGCTGCTACATTATATTTAGTTCCATGTCACACTCAAGAGCTCATTAAATGAAACATTTTGCCACAAATTGCTGAATGTTTCAAGATAAGCCACTTAGAGGCTGATCAGACATGCAAGTAACGGTGGATTCCTTTTCCATAGGATATTTTCCCCAAATTTTTACACTTAAGAGCTCTGCAAAACAGGGGATTTTACAAAACAGGGATGTTTTTTCTCCAGTTGGATCCCTCTAAGAGGCCTGGTGGGATTTATCCAAGAGTACTATTCAAGTTGATGGCAGATGTCAACATGAGACGTCTCACAATAATTGCTGAACAGTCCTGGAAATCCAGAGAGGTCCTGATTGACTGAAATCTTGCAAACACTGTCCTAGTTTTCAAGAAGGGTAAGAGGAATGACCCTGGTGACTACAAGCCCACCAGTCTTACTACAGTGCTTGGTAAAATTATGAGGAAGATTATACTGGGAACTATTGCAAAACATCTGAAGGATAACACAATCCTTGGTCATAGCCAGCGTGGCTCTATGAGGGGAATGTCCTGCTTGTCAAACCAGACTTCCTTATATGACAAGGTAACAGACCTGGCTGATCAAGAGAAGTCAGTTGATGTAATCTTTTCAGATTTCAGTAAAGCTTTGGATACTGTTTCCCACAGTATCCTTCTGGATAAACACATCATGAGATGGGTGAGCAACTGGCTTATGGGTTGGGTACAAAGGGTTATAGGGAATGAGGTGACATCAGATTGGGGACCTGTTACTAGAGGGGTTCTCCAATAACTTGGTTCATAAATGACTTGAACAGAGGGCTCAAAGGAATACTAAGTATGTTTGCTGATAATACTAAACTGGCAGGAGTTGACTCCCTTGAAAGTCAGAGAGGCCTTGCAGACACAACTTGACAAACTAGAGGCCTGGGCAATCACCAACCACATGAAGTTCATCAAGAGCAAGTGCCAGATTCTGCAACTGGGACAGGGTAACCCCAGATGACAGACTGGGGAAGGAGATGCTGAAAAGTAGTGCCATGGAAAGGGACATGAGTGTACTGACTAATGTCAAGTTGAACATGAGCCACCAGTGCCCTGGCAGCCAGGAGGGCCAACCCTGTCCTGGGGTTATCAGGCACAGCATCAACAGCCAAGCAAGGGAGGTTGATTGTCCTGCTCTCCTCAGATGGGTGGCCTCACTTTGAGTCCTGTGCACAGTTTTGGGTGCCACAATATAAGAAAGATATAAAGCTATTAGAAAGCACAAAGAATGGCTACGGGTGCAGCGCTTGTTTTTGTTCAATCCCATTTGTTATGGTTTAGCTCCTCCTCCCCTATAGTTTTCTCCATGTTGGTTTCTCCCTCCCAAAGCTCCTCCCCTAGTTCCAACCCCCCTAGTTGTCAGTTACCCTGGCCACTCCCTTTGTTCCAGACCCTTCCCTGTCAATCCCCACCTGGACCAATCCCTGAAGTGTCCACCCCTTTCGAAATCCCCTAAACCTCAATGCCCCATTGGCCCATGTGACCCCTGTCTCTCCTCCTCGTCCCCATTGGCCAATTGCCAATTGTGTAACCCTTTCCCTCCACCTTCTCTCCTCCCCATTGGTTCTTCGATTGTACCCACCCCCTCTTTGACCGCCATACTTAAACCCGTGCACCCCTTTATTCTCTGCCTTTTTGCCTTGGATTCTGCTGGTGTGATAGTCTTCAGTTTGCATCCCAGCACAAAGAGCTCTCCTTTACCTTTTACCACCCTCCGGTCAGCTGCTTTTTCCCCCCAGCAAGCACAGGCTTGGCAGGTTGGGTGCCCGGCACACACACCACGCCGGCACCCGCCCCCACTCTCATCGTGTGCTCCTTCTGGGGCACCTGAGTGGGTGACACCAGAACTGGCTGTGCTGAAGAGGGGCAGCGACAGCTACAAAGAGGGTAAAGGATCTTCAGAGAGGCAGACTCCACAGTCTCCCTGGGAAGCCTATTCCAGTGCTCTGACACCATTAACATAAAGTAGTTCTTCCTTATGTTGAGGTGGAAATTGTGTTTTAGTTTATGGCCATCACTTCTCATCCTCCCACTGGACACCACTGAAAAAAAATCTGATACCACTCTCTTGGCAGCCATCTTTGACATATTTATGTGCACTAGTGAGATTCCCTCTCAGTCTTCTCCAGACTGAACAGGCCCAGCTCCCTCAGTCTCTCCTCATAAGAGATGCTCCAGACCCCAAATTGTCTGTGTGGCATCCATTGGCTCCTCTCCAATATCTCCTTTTCTTTCTTGTGCTGAGGAGCCTTGAACTGGACACAGTATTCCAGAGGTGGCCTCACCAGGGCTGAACAGAGGGACAGGATCATCTCCCTTGACCTGCTGGCCACACTCTTCCCAATGCACCCCAGGACACCGTTGGCTCTCCTGGCCATAAGGGCGCTGCTGGCTCGTGGTCAGCTTGTCACCCACCAGGACCCCCAGGTCCTTCTCACAGAGCTGCTCTGCAGTAGATCAGTCCCCAGTCTGTGCTGGCACCTGGGGTTATTCCTCCCCAGGGGCAGGACCCTGCACTTGCCCTTGCTGTAGCCCATTTTGTTTCTCTCTGCCCCATTCTCCAGCCTATCCAGGTCCCACTGAGTGGCAGCAGAGCCTTCAGGTGTGTCGGCCACTCCCCCAGTTCAGTGCCATCAGCAAACCTGCTGAGGGTTTTCCTGTGCCACTGATAAACAAGTTGAATAAAACTGGAAAAATAACTGATCCCTGGGGAATGCCGGTGACTACAGGTCTCCAAATGGATTCTGCACCACAACACTCTGAGCTCTGTCATTCAGCCAGTTCTTGGTTCACCTAATTGTCCATTCATCTAACACACATTTCCTGGCTTACCTACAAGAATGTTATGGGAGATAGTGTGAAAAGCCTTGCTGAAGTCAAAGCAGACAACATCCACTTCTCTCCCTTCATTGACTCATCCTGTATGTACATCATAGTACTGTCTATACATAAAAAAAAAAAATCAGTAGAGTCTGAAACAGTAGTGATCAAGCCACCTCTTGCTCCCTCACTTATTTTGATATATTTATTAAGCAGAAAAGTAAACAGAGGAAAACAATATTAGAGCAGGGGAAATTTCATGATTAGAGGATTTCAGGATATCAAATATCTACCTCAAGTAAACTCAATCCCTGTACAGAAGAAGATTCTAGTTTGCAGTACTCCTTTAGTCAGAGTGACATAGCAGGCAAAGTTTATTTATTCGCTATTTCTTAATTATCAAATGATTTTCTGAAAGGTAAGGCCTCTACCTTGTTACAAAACCACAGCTATCAGAAACACCTTTTTCAATACCCTCAAAGTTTTCTAATGTCCATTCAGGATTATGCCAGCTTTTTCTATTCCTCACCAAGGAAACTACAGACTGGAGTATAAATATGCAGGCCCTCCTTTCCCCAGAGGGCCCTCAGTGAAGCAGACTTGCCACAGGCAGACTCCTGCAGGGCTGTGAGCCATCCCTTTTGAGTAAAGCACCATCAGCCAGACCCACATATGCCTCTCATTCACAAAGTTCCACCAGCCAAGCCTCTGCTGACAGAACAGCAATGTAAGGTTGCCCAGTTGTCATATTCCCATACCAACTCTGCAAATGAAAAATAGGAATATCAGCTAGCAAAGAGAGGTTCTGTTCTCAATTTTGTGTCTCTAAGTGCTTTAGCAATGCAAAAAAGGCACTGTGCAACAACACAATAAAACTGCTTCCTTTCTTGTCAAGAAGACAGCAATAATATAGCAATCTGTTGGAAAACTGAGGATGACTATAGCTTTTAGATGTTTAGGGGTTTTTTAAATCTACTTTCATGAAGTTGTTTATTTTCGTAGTTACCTGTGTATCTTGTTGCATTATAAAGCTGTGCAACTGGAAATTAATTGGGTCTTTTTCCACTATGACTTATTCTCTATCAGATTGGTAACATTTAGAAGAGAAAATGCCTTCCTTTTGGGTGACTCGGTTAAAGTTGATTTCATACATCCAGATTCAGCGCTCTCATTGTAATCCCTTGTTGCATTAGCTGTGTTTAGAGTCTTCAGTAGCCAGGCTAATTGTGCTAAAATAACTAGTGCAGCAATCAAAGGAGGAGTATGTCTGACTCCTGTCTGTACATGTGGGGCAGCAGTTAAATGAAGTGACTGCAGTTTTGAAGCTGAGGCACAGTTCTATTTCACTGTGTGCAGGAGTAATGCATTTGTTATGAAAACAAGCTTTCATTTCTCTGATCAGTTACCAACTGCCAGCAATGTCAAGACATCATAAGAAGTTCAAATCTTACTGTAGCTGTTTCCTTATCACAGGCAACAATCTGTGAGACACTGACCTTCACTTGTCAGTTGACAAGAACAGCTCTAGAAGCTACCAGAGTGTGACAGCATGTGGGCTTAACTTAAATGGCATTATTGACCCAGAAAGGAACCTTTTTCTGTATTTAGCAAGTGAATAAGAAATAAAAACCACAATTAGTTTATCCATACATACATGGAATCATTAGTCTTTATTAAGCAAAGACATATGGTTAAATTCTACCACAAAAATACAAGGAGAGAGAATACTTCCTTTCAGTATGGAAAAAAATCATCTCACAGAGATTCCTGCAATGATTACTGCATAAGAATGTGGCATAATGCAAATTCAGTCCACGCACATAATCATCTCAAGGTCAGGCCTTTTTGGGGGCTAGGATCAGTACACATGTGATGGGTCTCTTACCAGCCTGCTCATGGAAAGGTGCATGAGTTTGAACCCCAGGGATCTAGAAAGTTTCTGTTTGGAAACTAGTACCATTCCAGTGGCTTCCACATCGGAAAGAAATTAAGGGTGTCAACTTTCTAATAAACTACTGATACAGGTTTAATTATATTAGTTCTGGCAGATACCACAACACAAATTGCCCTTTTCTGTCCCTATTATAAACAGTCCCTTGAAGAAGCTCCTTCCTTCATTGTACCTACGTGAAGATGGGGCAACAGCTGATATCAAGTTATCAGTGCTCATGGGAGCAGCCATGGAAGCATCTCATTTCCAGAGGAGTCTTTAGCTTTTCTTGCTGAAGAAAAAAACCCTGATTGTTCTGCAGAACTTACTCATCAGCAGGAGTGACCTCTATAAATTTTACAAGGTTGGTCTTTCTAATCTCTGTCACAATACATCAACACATCTTTCTTTCATGCTAATAATAAAAACATCCTGCTAACATTTCAAAGTATTTTATTATAGCATCAATTATAACTTTCAACAGGAATATATGAAAAGAATTCAAAAGGTTCCAGGAGAGCCTTCAAATGAGACTAGTAACTGGACAGAAATAGTTGTTTCCTGCTCTGAAGGTGAATGCCTTAAGCCACACGTTTGGTTGCCCTATTACCTTAGTTTGCATAGCTACAGCTGTTATTAGCAGTCATAAAAATCACCCAACTGTAAGCATTTGCCTCAGAGGCCACTTCCTGAGGTGAACTCCATAGGCTAACAAGGTGCTCAGTTATGCTATGCTGTCTTCTGTTTGCTCTAGATTTATTGCCCTCTCAGCTAATGAAAGAAAAAAAAAAAAAAGAGGAGAAGCACATCCTCAAATGGCCATCAGATTAAGTTTAGTTGGTGCATACTGTAAATCGTTAGTGAGTGGGCCTGTCTGTTCTGGCTCCCTTTCCGTGACACAAATGGATCAACTTGTGACCATCAGGACACACACTTGGTATGGTACTCTACGTGGAATGGGATGGATCTTTCATACATAGGACCAAAGAGCCTCAGCTTTTTACATATCCTCCTAGACTACTTCTATTTTCCAGGCTAATGATGTTTTTGTCTCCTCTCATTTGCTGCAACTTCTATTATGTTTTCCATTCCAATTGTTTGTTTCAGCTTAGATTTGCAAGTCTTGAAGGGATCCAAGCTAAGCGCAGTTTACCAGGCTCTAACTCAACACTACATTATCCAAAGCTGACCTAGCATATAATTCAAGTGCACACAATGATCTTTCCCCAGTTTATGCAATTTGCATTTTGGTTTGCAGGAACCACCACAATCTGTCTTCACTATGACAGCTTTACAGTACAAAGATGACATTCCTACGTTTTCCCTTAGGGCCTTTGTACACTAAGCACTTTAAACATACCAACTGTCCACTCTCAGGTTTAATCTGTGCACATTCACTTCAGAAAGTAATTAATACCTCTCCCCATATCCACTGACCGGCTAAGTAAGGTCAGATGAAGACCAATATTTGGCTCTCATCACTGATTTTAAATGGCTCTTTTTTAGAAAATGCTGAGAGAAAATGCTCCTTTACTTTTCTCAAATGGGATTTTAAAAAATTGGTGACTAGTTTGGAAAATGTAGACTACGTATTCTCAAAATTGCACCATTCTGAAAAACTAATTAGAGAGAGGAAGTGGCACAGGCATTACTCTGGGTGTGTTCTACAGCTATTTCTGAAAAGGCCAGGAGAGAGAGAGCAATTGAATATTCACTCAGCACTATGCAGCACTAACAAATGGCAATGATTCCTCAAGAGATGATATTCTTTCAAATTCTATCAGTATAATCTATCATGGCAATTTTGAGTGGACAAATAACAAACTGATTCTTCAGGAACTATTTTCCACTAAAACAAAACTCAGATCAAACCAAGGGTAGATGCCACACAGCTTTAATGATTGAGTATAATTTGCTGTGTAGGAGAAGTGCTGTAGAAGACAAATACAAGACAGTCAAATGCAAGGTCTTATGCATCTTGTTACCTAATGCCTTTAACTCTGGAATGCAGCACACACAGTAAATATGACCAGTTCTTTACTCTTTACTCATAGCTACACTGTGTATATACTTTCACAGCAAAACTTGTTCACAGTACCTACACACAAAATGCTTTTCCAGCTTTTGTTATAAATGATATAAATTATTGCCTGTCTCTGAACTACATTAATCTCAGGTAGACTTGCGCTTTGCAAATTTTCTAAGACTCCTGTCATTTTTTAATTTTTCATGTCCTTGTAGGATTATTATTTCCCTAATTTTTACTAGTAGAATTTGCTCATTTTTATTACTGTCTGAAAGTATACTATCAAGTCTTACAACTACATTCCCTTTCTCTTTAAAATCAGCTTAAATGAACTTCAAATGGCACTGTTGTACTTCTTTTTTTTAAACACTCTGACAATGAATATAAAGTTTCTTCTACACAGGATACAAACAACAACAAAAATTCATTGCCCCCAAGACTTTGCACAAGAAACTAAACAGAAAAAAAAGCACTTCACAATTGTTTTAAAAAAATAAACAGTGATTAAAATTAGTGCAAGAACAGTTGGTTGATATTTTTATAAGCAAAAGGGAGGATTATACTAACTGGCCCCTCAGGGATAAAACAGATTTACAATACATTTAATTAAATGTATTTAATGAAATTCAAATATAACAACAACAAACTAGCACACCGTCTGAAATTATGCCTGAACTCTAGTAAACTATTCTGAACTGTAATAAATGTCTCATTGTTATCTTCAGTTTTAATTTTGGCTTACTGCACAGAGAATTTTTCTTTGCACATGAACTGTTTTGAATGTTTCCCCTTCAACTTACTTAGTGGGTTTGCAATGTAAAATTTTCCAAAGTTACTTTTAAAGTAACTTTTGAAAGGAACTCTTTATTCTATTTTAATTACTTTTTTAATAGAGCATCATGGATTGATGACATTTGCTTCTCCATAGTAGCATGTCAAAAGAGGGATCACTGCCCACAGGCCAGTGCAAGTGCTGTAATCTGTATAACTGAAGTAAAAGGTCCCACTGTCTCTTCACAAGGTTTACTATAGGCATTTCCTAAGTCAACCCGCACAGACACTTACTCTAGAACAAAGGGAATACAAGATGGGCATAAACCAGCTTCAAAGTGTAGAGCAGTACCACATACACAGGATAACAAAGAACCAAGTCTTCTACAACTAAAGCTTGCTGATGCTTACTGCAGTGTCCCCTATCGACAGGGGGGGTTCATTCACACAGGATTCAGTCTTATCCACCATGAACAGATGATTATAGAACTCCAAACAAAAACAGTATTACTGTTTCTAACTAATTTTTTCCATTTTCCAACAGAAAAGCATTACTGTAAGGTTCCCTAGGAAATAATAGAGCACTGCAGGAGAATGACAGGATTTAAATATTTCCTGGAATTATTTTTATAAAGTCAGAAATCAAGGCAGAGTAAACAAGAAAGATATATCCTGGACTGAGGTGCTTTTTGAAAAAGTATGTTTCAATGATACTAAAACCTAAAAAATTCTGAGGTCAATTTAGAACTTCTGCAGTCTTTTTCTTTCCCAAGGACATGCTTTCAAGTGAATCCCACTAAAGCAAAGTCCTTATTTGCAAGTTTCTTTTCTTCTCAGAAAGCACAGCAGCAGCTTGTTGTAAAAGGCAGAGAGTATGAACTCTTTGCTGTTGATAAAAATTTCAGCTCAAGCTGCATTTGAAGATAAAAAAACAATCAACCAGCAAGATATTTTTAGTCAGTCCCTTCTGTTACCAATGCTTTTTCAAATTGTACTGAGCCCTTATGATTTCTGTTTCGTAATCCACTATGATATTGATTCTTTCAAGCAGGCACAGAAAAATCTAACCTCACCATACGAAATGACAAGAAGGGCCTTTTTGTCCTGAGTGTAACAGGAGAAAAGGTTATTCTCTCATCTCTTCACAGACTGCACAGCCACCACCTAAGGCATGTCATTCAACTTTCCTGTACATCCACTTTTTAACACATAAAGCCTAGCACAATAAAATTTGTTTCCTCTCTCCAAGTATTTTTTATCATTTTAGAGATATGGACTTTAATGTCAGCAAAATACTATAGGTACCAATTCAACTGGCTTTACATTGTACCTTTCCCAGTAAAATTTCATTTTCCCCCATTCCATGTCCATGCAACATTTAAAAAGTCTTGGGAGCAAATTCTGTAACGGCCTAAGCACAAACTTCTGTTACTTTCACTGTAGTGGAGTTGTGGCTACTGATAGGTCCTTTTGTTTTCTGTGGTAGCATCTAAAGATTCTTCAAGAAATTATGAAGAGATATTTCTACTCAATGTATTCAAATAGGGCAAAGGAATACTAGCAGCAATAGCATTACCAAAGAACTTTTTTTTTTATCCTGAATCATATACAATTTTCCAGCAGATAGAATGAGATACTGAGGAGTAAAAAGTTGTTTTCCAGTATTTCTGATAAAAATTTATAATTTTAGATGCCTTCCCGCTTTCTCATGCTCAAAAGGAAACCAAGCCATAATAATCCTCCACTGCCACACTTGAAATCACCGTCCCCGGAGAAGAGAGGAGGAATAAAGTACTATATTATTCATATTCACTGAATCATAAAATGCCTAGAGGCCACAGAAGTAATGGCCCGTAGCACCGGTGCCAACTGTCCCCGCTTCAGAGACAAAGCATTGAGATGGCAGGGAGAAGTAGCAAATATTCATAATATATGGTTAAGGTGATTGAGCAGTGAATGGAAAAAGAAGCAGAGAAATCCACATCACTGAGATTGGAAAAAAATCTCATAATCTGCACATACATAATCACGCCTTTCCAGAAATCTTGAACTAAAGCGGGTCAGGTGTCTGCATTTCATCTACTTTTACATAAATAGGAATAAATCTTGATCAGTTGGGCTGTGGCAATGTTTAAAAGGATCTTTATAAAGGTTCTGAAGTGCAAGACAACAGTCAGGAGATCATAAGCATTGCTACTAAATCCTGGCTGCAAATGGCATATCCCGGCACTTAGGATTACAGAGGCAAAGACCCTTGTGACGACTGACTAATGACAGAAAAACAATGAAAAGCCAGTAACATGAGAGCTAGATTTTTCCCTCCAAAGCACGTAGCTGCATGAAAACAACCTGATCCCGCATTCGGCGTTTACATCTAAAAGTAAAATAAAATAGATAAGCTTTAGGACACCCTCTGATGCTCTTGTAATTTGTCAAAGAAGCACGGTGGCCAGGAACCTTTTGCTGCGTTGCTCTCATAAGTCACTTGAATATATCTTGTTATATTACTTACTGGACAGGACAAACAATATTATTTCCAGTTTACTACATTACTTCAAAGCAAAAAATAATTTGAAATCTCAACAAGCCTCAGTTAAACCTACCTAGCATTGCAAGACTCTTTTCAAAATTACTCTTTTCTTTCATAGAAACTGGTCCAAATGTAGACAAAGCTTTCTGAGTGCATTTTCCCTGTCAGTCCTGTCTCTGATCACTGCCATGATGTATCAGTATTGTACAGTTACAAATCCTGTCACATCCTTTTCTATCTCCTGCACACTGACAACAAACTTCACACAAAGTCTTCAGGGATCAGAGAGACTGATCAATTAAGCACTGATAGTATCTCATTACTATACATTTTCTTGTGATGTGCTCTGTATAACTTCTTTAACAGCTTGAATTAACTTGAATTAATTTTCCATTTTCTATGTGGTATTGCAATAACTGAGAAAATATACAAGAATAAAAGAAAGAGATGACTGTGCTTATGATTTGTGTTTAAATCCAGCTACACTGCCTAGCTCCAGCAGCCTGAAACCTGTCGGGAAGAAAAGCAATAATAAACCACATCTGTCATCTATCTTTTACAAGAAAGAGTATTTATCACTATATGCTTTAAAAAAGTGGGGTTTTTTTCATAGAGCTAGGCCTAAATTCTGCTTTTACTCATAGCCTTGATGTAAAGAAAGGGCAGCATTCACGTTACAGGTGTTTTATAATTATCCAGTGACACTGAGCATGTAGCCACAGTGAAGTCAGGGAAGCAGAAGTGATTTCATCAAGCAGAGCTCCAACTTTTAATTCTTTTTCTGCCCTTCCCACTAGCCAAAAGCCTTTACATAAGTTCAGGCAGATATTTAATACAGGCACACTCATGTCACTTTCCCGAGTTAAAAAAGTATCAATTTGAAGTAAAGCTTGACAGATGCATGCATTTGATTCAAAGAGCTCTCACAATAGAAACATTTCACTTACACACCAATGCACATGACTGTGACCTTGCACTGGTTGCACCTTAGTTACCTGACACTCACATCTACCAGTGAGACCTGAGACTTTCCTGGTGTATAGAACCCAAGTCCTCAGATCCTGAATGACAGATGTGATGGCAACTTCAGTGCTCTCAGACAAGGAGGAGCTACAGATCCTACTGCTGAGGGTGGCTAGCAACATCAGCCACAATGAGCACCAACCAACCTCTTGGAAGATGAAAGCTCATTACCATTCCTTTAACCTTTGGAACAGTTCTGAATTCTTTTTGAGAGGTTATGTGGAACTGAAAGGTGAAGTGCAACTTCGTTTCTTCTCAGAGCAGTCTGCAGATTTAAAAGATGTCTTCATTAGCTGAGAGGGGGTTTTTCTCACCCTTGTACAGGTGCAGTTCTTCATTTTCTTCATAAAACACATCTTGACACATTCATAGTTCAAAAGAAGCTGGACACTCAGGTTTCTGCTTTCATTTTTCAAGAGCAGTTCCAACAGACTCTTCAGAGCAGGGTGAGACTAGAAGAGTATGGAGAAAAAAATCATCCCTGTTCACCAACTCAAAAAGGGAGGTAGAGGCCTCTGAGTGCAAGATGCCATATTTGCTCCCATCACCACAGCTGTTCTCGCACTCTGGCTGATCAGATCTTACAGGGCTGATGTTGCTCTCACTCTCATCTGTATTACACCAATGTAGCCATGTCAGCAGCAAAGCCATTATCCTGGAGTGAGACAGAAGAGGGTCTGGTCCCAAATGTATTCTATCTGACAACACCCATCTCTCAAGTCCTCAATGCCCTGGAATATAAGTGGAGAACCAACCACTTAAACTCAAATCTACTGAATTAAAGAGAGCTGGCCTTAAAGAGAAGTTGATGCTCCCTCTCTGATGCCATTTCAGAAGTACTTTCAAGAAAAGAGAACAATGGTTTTACATGATAGCTCTGTGGAGTCACATTTCAGGGTTACATGAGTCTCTATCCATGCATTCCTTACTTCCCATAAGCACAGCATCAAAGCAAAAGGTTTTGCAAGTTTATTTTTGCATAGTAACATATTTCTTCATATTTAAAGTCTCAAATACTTTTCTGAGAAGTCAAAGAACAGAATTCTACAAAAGACACAAAACTATGGTGCTTCTAAATGTACTCTTAATTCTATGTCCCATTTATGTAAAGCAATATGAGAAGGAAATGTCTTAATCAATGAGACAGTACATTGATTTGTGTCATTTTTGAGTGATATCTCTTAGAAGCTTAAAGGGAAGCTCCTAAAATATTGTTTTCCAATTCCTTTGTCATCCCCTCCTTCTGATCTCAATTAGAAAGAGTTGCCTTTGATTTAACGCAATTCTTTTTCCTCTCTCTTTGCAACAGATGTTGAACAATTAGTAAAATACGGAAGTATCACCCACAAGACTGAATCTTTATGCAAAACTAAAGATCAGCATGTTGCTCAGATGAATGATTCAACCCAAGAGAACTTTTAGAATCTTCACACACTTCAGTAAGGAATAGTAAAAAAAGTTAAAGTAATTCTGAAACATACAACACTTGCATGGAACCCTGGAAATGTTGTAGAAACTGTTGAAAAAGCACTTTTCACTGATCTGTTTATCACAGACCTCCCCCCAAAACACAGCACTCTCACCCACTTTCAGAACAGAGGGACACGGAGTTCTGAGTATCCTCCTCCCACGGAACCCAGTTACACCTGTGCCAGCAAGACTCAGTGGCAGTTTCAGAAATTCTAGTCCCTACCTATATATTGGAGGTACTTAAAGAAGCCTTCTCCACAGATTATACTATATCAAATACCTTATTCTATATATCAATTTATATTCCACTTTTTTACCCTAATATCATAAAGAAGAGACAGAATTGCCCACATATATACATAATTTTTAATGAATTTTGCTAAACTTTTTGCCTCAATACTTTTTCTAGTAAGTTCCAAAATACTGTACATTGCATAAAAAACTGTATTTCCTCTTACTTCCAAATTGGCTGTACTCGCTATGTTCTTGAACTATGAAATAAAGCAGGAGCTGACTATTTTTCTCTCTAGTTCTGTGCCACCTTGCTTACATCATAGGAAATAAAAGGACAATTTTATCTCAATGTATCAGTTTGTCTTCCCCTTTCTCTATCCCATCTCTACATCAGTTTCGCTGTTAAAACACCTCCTCTCAGTTTATATTTTTTTCAATTAATGCAAGCAATCAACACAGCTATTAAAGAAATGAAACTAGTCTCACATGTGGACAAAATCCTTAAGCTACAAGCAGAGAAGGAAACCAAGACTCCAAATCCTCACTAATTGTGATCTTCTGGCTTTTACTAATTTGCAGGATTAACTCACTCCTATAATAGTCCAGATTTCTTCCTCACATCACAATTGAGTCACGGGGTTTTCATATTCACAGGATAAGCCTATTTAGCTCTTTTCAGTCCATGGGATACCCTTTACCTCTTTCTTCCCTTGGTCACCCCAGTATCATGAAGGGGAAAAGTAATGATTTTAAGGTCATTAAGCCATGCATAAAAATGCCGTAAGAGATCAAATCACACCAGAGTAATGCAAAAAAATAAACCTCTCCTACAGTTCACATAGACTCCAGTTTCCCCCCTAAATGATATTAGAAAAGCAGTATACAATTGGGCTGTTGGTTGAAGGGGTAGACAGAAGGAATGAAATACAAATAGCCAACTCCTGTAATATACAAATTGGATGATCAAACAGTCATGGCAAAATGTCAGCTGATGCCATATGCTGACTTTAGTGGGGTCATATCTAATTATTAGTGACTTAGTTTAAAAAGGCTTTTAGTCAGAGGAAAGCTACTTCAGAGATAACAACTAATGCATGGGGGAAGAGGGCAACGGAGATAATCAAGCAAGGATATAATTTCAGCGCCAATGAATTTGTTTGACAGTCTGTTTCTCGACCCAGTCAAACAATCTTTGTAAATAAAATCCTTGCACTTTCAGTGTATAGTCTGATTATGGAGTCACTTTGTTAAGAGTCCAGGTCACAGAATGAAAAAAAACCAAAAAAAAACCCCAAAAAAATCACAGAATTTGCACACGTCTGCTCAGCATCATCATTCATGAGCTCACATCAATAGGAACAAAAAGATTTTACTACATTCAGGGAGCCAACATAGTCAAATGTGGATCTCATATGTACAGTGACTGAACTGCTTTTGAAACATAAACCATCCAAAACAATCTGAACCAAAGCCTAACTGCACAAAGGCAAAATACCTCCAGCATTTGGTATCTCAGGGAATTGCATGTGGTTGTATAAGAACACAATACTAGAAAGGTCAGTATACAAATCTCTTTTTTTGTTGTTGCTAAGATGCTTTGGTAAAATAGGTCTGGCTCTAGGAAGCATGGAATAATTACAGGAGACACCTGTTAGTCTGCAGATGGAGCAAGTAACTTGATTTCTGTACCTTCCTTTATATGCTTTAGAAGCTACTTAAATTACCCTGGCACCAATGTAGCAGTCATTAACGTTTTATCTTTATCCTGCTGAACACTAAGAAGCAATAGAAACAGCAGCAAACGGAAGAGAAATAAATTATACAGCAAAGACCTGGAAAAAAGCTTGGAATCAAAATCCTGGATGGCAATACCTCCCACACAGGCACTGGCTCTCCATCTTGCACCCAACTCTAATCATTACCAGTTTCTCTTTAAAAGCCAGGGACTGAATGAACTCGTGTGTTATATGACAACCATGACCTAAGTAAACTATAAACAAATCATTCATCACAGCAAAGCTCCAGAGCAAGCTGGTACATTCTCAGAGAACTGTTCCTTTAAACACCCGTTATAAAGAGGTAACAGAAAGCACATATTGGAGGCTTTCATCAATTGTACACAAACAAAGCCTTTTATAATTCTGAACAGGCTTGAGATCATTACGCCTGGGGCCAAGAGGCTCTCAGTACTTCAAGATCTAATTTTCCAAACTTTTGGTCAAAAGAGTCTTTTTAAGTGCAGTGGAGAAAGGAACACTTTTTCCACAAAATATGTTCTGTTCATAAAGCCCCTACTCAAATCCTTACATCCACTGTTTTGTTGTGTATGAAAATCAAACTTCACAGCCTTAAGATCAGGAGCAGGAGGTGCTCACCCACATCAGCCTTCACATTTTCTGTTAACCATCATTCCTTTTTATGGCCTAAATTGTTCCTGGAACTGTTGACTTTCCCCAGCTCTTGGGCTTATTCTGACCTTCCTGTCACTCGAATCTACCAAATGTACTGTGCTAAATTTCCTTTTGAAATTATCTACTTCAAGACATGAAAGATTCTCATGCAGATGCAGGAGGGTAACTAGAAGACCAAGGAAATGCCGACTGTTTTGTGCTGGGACTCCCACCATGATGACGTTAATGCCATGGTGTTGGTTTCAAGTCACACCAACATGACAGCCAAGCAGGTAATTTAATACTTTAGTAAAAACTGTAGGGCTTTGACTCTAGAAAAAGTGCAGCCAGCTTAATCTAGTCACTATTATCAACTCCTTTCCCTTTGAAAGCAAATCCTGAATCAGTCTGAACTCCTAAGGACTCAAATCTTTTATTTAACATGATGTCTTTGTTTTAGCTACTTTATCAGCTTGTGATAATAAAGTAATAAAAGTGTTATGCATTCAACTTAATATCGTATTCTCTATAAGAATGACAAGAAGCAATAATTTCGTCAAGGAATTCAGACTTCTAACTCCTAGATTAGTACCCCAGGCCCAAAAGGTTTTTTTTTTTCCTTTGGAAGTGTTCAGTAATCACTGGTAACTAACAAAAGTGTACTTAACACCGTGGTATCCTGTAATTCACACTAGCAGCTCACAAATAATTACATACCTTCCCAGGTAAAACCTCAACAATTTAAAAGAGTTTTCTCTGAGCAGGGAAGGACTGAAATCCCTTTGAATGGTGGGGAGATCCACAGAAGTCTTCACAAGTGTCAAAACAGACAGATCCACGGGGCATGCAATTGCTACCTGCTGACAAGCGTGGAAAGAGCACTAGTTTCAGACTGAATCAAATTCTACCAAATTTTGGCTGGTGTTCTTCTATATGTATTAAACAGAAAGAGGTCAGTTTTACTCTGACCATTTCATCATTCCTGTTTCCATAGAAGGGTTGTAATGGGCCATGCTCTTTGTTTATGATCAATCAATTCCATTTCCCTACCTCTGAACTTGATTCAGCTCCCTCTGAGTCAGGGATATCACAGATCTTTAGAACCAGACTTTTGTTTCTGTTTCAAGAAGTGCCTAAATATGGAATCACATAAAACAGGGACAGTGGAAGTGATGGGGTCATCTGCACCGTCTCCTAATCTCCAGGTAGCATCAGTTTTACCTAAAAAATTCTTAGCAACTATTCCTCTGATGTTCTTAGGAGATTTCATTCACTAGTTCCAATAATGCATCTGTGAAATTACTAGAAACTTTTTACATATGACATGCGTTGCCAGTTAAATCTGGTACACTTCCGTTTTTTCAGATTTTAAATGCATAATGGATTACTAAACCTGGTAATGTATAAATTCCAATTTGTTTTACTTACCCCTCATTGGAAAGTGCTCTTTCTGCAAAATCAATTGAATAGTGGCATTTCATTTAAGACTTCTTCTAAACTATTGCAGGAGTTGAGTCTTACAATATCACAACACTCCCTTTTATATTCACTTATTTTTACTGTTTTTCTACTGGAGCTGAAACAAAAGTAGTAATTAACTGCCCATAACAAGGTTCTCATTTTAGGCAGTCTGGGAGGGAAGAGGCTAAAAAAGGAGTAACATCCTACAACTTACAACTGTAGGCATACTTTTTCGTGCTCAAAATTGCAGTGAGTCAATTCTGAGCCACAGTCACTTTCAAACTAATGCTTTCTCTTTTTTTGATAAGACTTTAAGGAAAACATCACAGTCAATTTTCAAGGTACTCAAGCATTTCTTTCACATTATCTAGACTGTCTAACAAAAGCTGATTTACAATGGGAGGTGTCTACCACAGGTGCCATTAAGTCTAGAGCCATGAGACTGACTTTTCTCTGGACATCTATTTAACACGATTATGATGTGCAAGGGTACTGCTCTTCTCTATGTGAAGTGCAAAGCTTTTTATCCCGAGAAATTATTTTCTACTCCTCTTAGCTAATGCACAATGAAGTTTTTCTAATTGCTATTCTTAAGGGAAGGCAAGAAAACTTGATTAATATATAGACATTCAGAAGTAAGGAAGCTAGCACAACTTTTTTTTAATTCACCTCCAAATCAAGAAAGGTTCTAATTAAGATAACAGATTCATCTTCCTCCTGCTCTTCCACAACAGTTTTGCAACTGTAAGTGCATAACAAAAATGTATTTGTAGGGGACAGAGATCTAAAGCGTTCTGAAAATGTTTAGCAAGTAAGATTGTTTTCTGCACACAAAAGCAGAAAAAAAGAAAAGCTTGCATCTTACCAATATTTGAAATGACAAATAAATTACTTTTCAAAGTTTTTCTTCTTACTTGACTAATTCCCACTCTAATACAGATACTATATAAACAAGCACTAAAATCCTTTTAGTGTGCTTAAATATAAAAGCCAATATTATTGTTTCTCTGCTGGAGAATTAAATGTGGCAACTTGATTATAGTGAGAATTTTAACAGTTGAGAGTAGAATCTCAAAAAAGAAGATGAAATATGATCAACATATTCTAATATAGATCAGCACTGCGAGGCTCGTTTGGGATTTTTTTTCCTTTTTTTTTTTTCTAATGTTAATTGGGAGTTTTGGTTTGGTTTTGTGTTGGCTTTGGGGTTTTTTTTGGCTGAGGGGTGTCTTGACAGCAGGCAATCTTTTCTCTTTCAAGATTATTGAAAGTCAAGTGTAAGGAAAAGTCCTGAATTTAACTGGAGACAAACTACAGAATCAGTCTTGACAATTCTGAATATTAGATTCTTCTTAGTGAATATTTTAAAGACAAAATTAATCATCAAGAAAATGCAAACATTATAAAAAGTAAACAAAACCCGCATTTTCACAAAACACGAACCTAAAAGACCTAACCAAATAAAATTGAACTAATTTTCCCAATACAAGTAATAGATTTGTTAAGGTGCATACTTTGGTTAGGTTTTTTTTTCCTTAGCTGAAACATAGATCAGATTTTTTTTCTTAGATCAAAACTATGATCACATACTGACCTACCCAAATATGATTCAGGTTCAGTAGAGCATAAATTCACTAACGCATAAAGTCACATATTTTCCAGATAAAATAAGTGTACTTCATTTCTGGTTTTACCTAGTTTGCTTTGGTGCATGACAATATCTTAATGCTTATGAATAACATCACCTTTTTCTGGCTGTAATGTCAGTTAGTCATACCAATAAAAGTTAAATATTAATTTAGGGATCTATCTTGTTCATAATTTAGTAGAAAGACCAACTTCCAAAGTTATTTAAGTGCCTAAGGAAGCCAACAGGAACATTTGTGAGAACATGTGAAGAACAGGCTTTTTGTCACAATCTGCAAGTGCTTGGGTACTCTGAAAAATCCCATCAGCTGCAGTTGAGTGTGTCAGAAAGCACACCTCCTGTTGCACAAAAAAGCTTTTTCTGTGCCCCCTGGTGTGGATGAGTTCTGCAGGTTCTTACAGGTGTGGTGTACTAGAAAACAACAGACCCAAGAAGAGGAAAAGAACATGCTGAAAAGTACATGAAAATCTCCCAGAACTGCTGGGATCTGGAGATTACTGGACCCATTGAACCTGCTGTCTCAAGAATGTAGGCAACTTAAAAAGTGTCAAATAAGTTAGTGCTGCTATATGCACTCAAATGACCATACACTCAGGGGATGGAATAAAAGGTCACCCAGATCCTTCCTGAATACCAGCTCAGAAATCACTGGAGTACTTTCCACTTGGGAGTGAACAAGTGTGGCTGGCTCCCAGCTGTTGCTCCAGCTGAGTATTCTGAATGAAAGTGAGTGTGAGCAAATAATTGAAAATACTGTATGATTAGTTATCTGCCATTAAAAACAACAGCTCAGTTCTGCTGTCAGTAACAAGTGAATTAAGAGAAGGTACTCTCATTAATAACTACTTTTGGTCTGTGTCTCCCCCAACTCAATCCCCTATCAGGGAGACAGTGATTTATAACACTCCTTGTTCTAGTGCTCACTTACACAGGAGGCTCAACTTCTACCCCACAGGAGCAAACAGTGTCAGTATGCCCGTGCCAGCTTCAGTGGGAAGGAAACAAGTGAGCTTTGTTACTCATAAACACTTACTTGGTAGGGATAGAGAGTGACTCCGTTCGTTCTTGACATAGACCAGGAGCCGTCAAGGTACTGATGAGCCTGGATAGCCACAGAGTTGAGAACATTACCATTGCTGGGACTGGTGGCCATTTGAAAGCTGACCTTGGCTTGGTGTCCAGGAGAGCCATTTTTTTTCTCCACCCCATTTCCAATTCCTAGACTGTTGGGTTTTCCACTGTGTTTGTTGGCAACAAAGGCTGTGTAATTAGATGGAGCATAAGGAGCAGGCATGTAGGCCCAGTCCCTGGGCTGCAGGCTGCCCATGTGCCGGGGACTCACCAACGTGGGCACATTGGAGAGAGGAGGGGGAGAACCTGGTGAGGCATCGTAATGTTCTGAGTTTGCAGCTTGCTCCAAGGTCAGCACCATCTGAATGGCCTCTTGCTTCAGCTGGTTCAGGTGTGTGGCACAAACATCACATCTGTTGTCCTTCTCATTCCACGCCTTACGAATGGTATTGGGAACTTGGAGCTTCTCATGAATCACCGAAGAGAAACCTGGATCCTAAAAATCAAACAAAGAAGGGTAAAGGGGGGACAGGAGAGAAATGTTTAACCATGGTCACTGCAGTGAAACATTATTACTGCATTTCAAAAGCAAATTTATGAGATAAGCTTAGAATGCAAACAAAGGCCATTAGATTTTGTCAACATATGCCAGCAGCAGAACTGAACAAAACCAAGAAACCAGATTGTGTTGGAAAGGAAAAATTCTTTTACTGATAAGTGGCAAATATTATAATTCCACTGCAAGCTTCAATGCATGGCAGAGAAAAGGAATTAACCTGCTTCACACCACTGCACCTAATTTCTGTTTTGAATGAAATCTGCTCTTAGTTACACAGGTGACATTAAAAGCAACTCCACTATAGCCAGTGGACTTGTAGCAAGGTTCACAAATCCATCTATTCATCAACTTCAGTTTTTGGTATTCAGAAAACACTGGAAATATTCTGCAACAAAATTTTAACACTTCAAAGACAGAAGTAAAAAAAAAAATAATTAAGAAGTACCACCACTCTCTCAAAAGTCCTTTTCATAATTCAAAACAGATGGATAGCCGATCAAGTAATTTACCAAGAATACACTTAACAGCCAAAAAAGAAAAAAAAAAAANCTCTTGTTAATGAAAGCTCTAGAACTATTTTGGGTATCTGCTGATAACATAAAACAAAGTAACAATTTTCTTAAAAAAAATACAAAATGCATAGAGTTAATAATCTGTAAAGAATTATTTTCTTCTCTGAAAGCATAGTTTGGATGCAAAACCACATAATCAGGTTTAAAGCCTCTTGTCTCATAGCCTTACCTCATGGGTAGATATTTGAACATCAGTGGTGCCACTACCATCACTGAAGTGCAAATTGTGAAGCCAAACAGCAATCTTTAAGCAGGTTTGTTACCAAACTTGCCTGGTTCTTACAGTATCACAGAGTTTTTAAAACTCACAGCAATGATGAGTGCATTGCACAGAGCAAAAAGTGACAGTTATTTGATGGAAATATTTCTTGGAATTTTCACACCACATTTCTGCGGTTTTACAGCTCACACAGGACAGACTTCACCTGCCCCTCCCTAATTTTTAGAGACTTACTGGTGGATTTTCTTATGTGTAGTCAGAAAGTTTTAAAATCAAGAGGATCAGAATATTTTTCTGTTCATCTTTGTGGCTTTAGCAGCAAACTAAAATCAGAGAGTGCATGTGTATGTGAGGGGAAAAAAGTCCCACAAATAGAGCGCGCTCCTATCAAGTAATTAAGTAATTTGATGAACCCCATGCATCGAGATAGACAAATTTCATGTCTTGACAGTTTGGCTGTGCTGGGAAAGCGGGTAGGGGGTATAATATAGGGAGGGAGAGAATTCATTGGTAGAGGGTCATATTCATTATGATCCATCTTTATTATAGACTCAAGCATTTTATTTCCACTGTTTAACTACCGTGAACAGCTCCTCAGCATGCAGTGATTAATTGATTCATAAATCACGGTGCCTCTTTATGCACAGCGGCAAAAGAGCAGTTCCAGCCACAGAAGCCCAGGAGAGTCATATAAGCTGATGGGAAACAACAGGAGGCTGAGGTCTGATCAAGCCTCAAGCTGGTCATTTCTATTCTACGCACAAAGGGGGTCAGAGCATCAAAGTGTGTCAGGAAGGCAGGAACTGGATTCTGCACCAACCCTTCCCCATTAACCTTCGGGAAAGGGACTGGGTGGAAATCAGGGGGAAGAAACAGGATGCAAAATATGTCAAATCACATTTTCCATTCCAGACCATAACTAGGTCAACAGATCACATCAGATATAGGGTATCACTCCATGATGCCAGGTGTGCTGGGAAATTATTCTCTATTTTCCCCACAATGAGCTAGACAAAGCTGCCTATATAGCCGAAGTGAGGTATGAGTCTTCTTTTCAGGCTGCTCCACGTCAGTGCAGGAAAAATCCTTACCAGCTCTTCCTTCAGCTAGCAAGTGCCACAGAGGTGGTTGCTGTTCTTTGAAAGTTAACTTCCCTAAAGCAACCGGGCTTGGACCCAGGTAGTTATATACAATGTTCAGATCTAGCAGCAGTTGGAACATGGAAATTCCTGATACTATGATAAAATATTCCAAGGAAATAAAGACTTCTCTAAAGTAAGCAAATGTCAGCATGATATAAATATTCAAGTAGCACACCAACTTAAAGAGTGCTGGACAGCAGTGAATTCAGCTTCATCTCAGTGTTAAAACAAACATCAGATTGTTCTGTGATACAACAATAAACAGAGAGCAAGAGAGGGAGGGAGAGAAGAAGGCAGACCTTTCCTCCTCAGGAGCAGAAAGAAGAAACCGGCACAACCTGAATTGATTACTCCCAAGACTGGTCCTACCAATCTATCAGAATCTACTAGATGGATAGTTCAATACTGGATCCAAGTCCAGGATATGAAACAGAAAAGTCTGTGGGACAGCAAATATATTTGGATAAACTCAGCTTCCAGAAGGGTATTAGTCACATTTTGTTCTCCAAACAAAACTGATAGAGCCTAGAGAGTTTAGTTCCTTATTCTGCACTAGTCAGCTCTACTACAATTTCACAGAAGTGGCTGACAGTCTTACAACATATTTAGCAGGGAAGAGGCCAAAGCTGAACACACCTATACCCTTGCTTGAAGAGCAGATACACTACACTTGTTGTTTTCAGTATTTCATCTGCAAGCAATCATCTGCACACATTCCCCTAGGAATGCTGATTAGTTCAATGACCAGTATCTTGTCCCACACAAAAGTGAGAGGCAAGCCTAGCTGGATAAGCACTTCGAGCCAGCTGCACAGAGCAGCAGGAGTTGAAAAAGGTTATAGTCTCTAGTGAAACATGTGAGGTGTAAAACTCTACACTCCCTGGCACAGGAGCAGATGTGCTTATGAAATCTGAGGTTGACACTGCAAATATCACTTATATTTTGGCACTCATTTCCAGTCCTGAAAGAACAAAGCACAATGACACTGAAAACTGAAACAGCTTTAAAAATCACAAGACAGTTTGCTTTGAGTTCAGGGCAAAGGTTCATGATGGTTTCTTCTTGCTGCAATGGTTCACCCAACTTTAGTATAAACAGCATTACTGTAAACTCCAATTCCTATAATAAACAAATGAAGGCATGTAAGAGGTCTGAAAGCTTCAGGAGATCAGCCACGACACAGACCATTGCATAAATGCACAAGGCAAGCAGCAAACTAAACAGAGTGCACACTGAGCTACTCTGCAAGAAGCCTTTTCACATTACCTTTGAGTTCTCAAGGTCAAGTAAACACAAAGATAGTAACTAATCTCTCATCTTTGTTCCAGAGCTAAAACCCCATATAGGAAAGAAAGAAGATGGAAGGAAAATTTTTGTGTTAGAGACCTATCATAGGTGAGCTGTGGAATTCTTGCTTTACCCACTGAAAACAGACACAGAGAACAGGCACCAGTTAAACACTGAAGTACATGGACAGCTCTACCAGGGTAAATGCAGTCCTGACTACATGGGGGAGAAGGAACTGCATGATTACTGTTGATAAGGTAATGCAGAAGCATCCTCCACCTCTTTCATATCCCACTCATAAATCTGTTACCTTGCTGTACAGTGTTCACAGTGTTCTAACTCCATCACTAGGAAAGAGATCCCAAAGAGAATAATCTTTTCCTTCCTGCCACCCAGCTTAGGGCCTTTCTTCCTCAAAAGAAAAAGCAAACAACCACTTCCAGCAGGAAGCACCCTCTGTTTCACACATGCATTTACACAAATCTCACAAGGGGACACAATGAAAGCATGATGAGCTCAGCTGGTGGACACAGTGGCAGGCAAGAAATAAGATGAAAAATCTTCACTTTTACATATTACATGGAACCTAGTTGATCATAGATTCATACACAAATACCTCATACACATTCTACTCTTTTGCAGACAGATACTAGTACAAGTCATACTCAAAGATTTCATACATAACTATTTTATTTGGTCAGTGACAGCCTATGCAAGATAAGCATGGTATCCTTACGTCATTACCTCAAAGAAAAATCAAATATATAATGGATCTCAAGACCTTCTTGAACAAATAGTGTTCTTTAACACCAATATTACTCATTGCTCTTTGCAGAAAGACAAAGCAGTCAATGCTAACTAAATCACAGAGGCCAGCTTGCAATTGAAGATGCTCACAGAAGACTCATGGAGTTCTTTTGTTTCTGAAAAGGTCCATGCAGAAATGACTGCTGGTATGTAATCCATCATAGAAGGTAAGGGAAGAGGTAGGGGGGAACAAATGATCAAAGTTCTTCCCAGGAAGGAGTGTATTTTCCAGATTCTCCCACTCCACAGGTAGGCTGTAGAAGAACTAATTAAGAAACTTTAGTAGGAGGGAAGCTTTACCCTGATAAANGAAAAAATCTCCTCCATTCTTTCTCTCTTGAGGACATACTTTCCAGCTCAATAAAGAGATTATACTTGTAATTTACTTTTCAGAG
Organism: Bombycilla garrulus; assembly: GCA_013400315.1. Classification (NCBI taxonomy): domain Eukaryota; kingdom Metazoa; phylum Chordata; class Aves; order Passeriformes; family Bombycillidae; genus Bombycilla; species Bombycilla garrulus. The sequence continues at coordinate 701,675 of VXBU01008823.1, forward strand.
GCACTTAGGCTATTTTCCAAGAGACTCTGCATCCTAATTTAAACATATTCTATCATCTCCTAGGCTATTTTTGAGAGACTTTCTGTTTGCAGCATTCCAGAACCCCGACAGTTGATAAACATCTCCTCACCATTACAATGGCACCACTTCTGTTAAAGCCAAAATAAGTTCAAATATACTGAAGTCAATGGGAGGTTTTCTTCAAATAAGCATGACAGGATATACACTATGACTCTAAATTAGCAGCACTGCACCATCAAGCTAAGTTGGGAACCCTTGGATAAAAATCAGTTCACTTCAGTCAGTAAAGACTGAACCATGTAAATTATGTAAGTCCACGGGATCTCTGCTAGCACAAGCAGTCTTCTGGTAAGCAAAAGCCAAGGTTGCACATGAGCAAGGCCAAGGGGGCAGCAAGGGGACAGCCTCCCTTGTTCTACTGCTCTGTACACAGCAACTGACACCTTCTCTAGGCAAGACCATAGTCCTTACCCTCCCGGCCACAGAAGTCACCCCTCACACTCAACACGGCATCTTGAAATAAGCCATCCATTATCACTCCCAGCTGAGCAAATGAAACCATCTCCTCTCCTAGAAAAGAACATATTTCATTCTCTTCTTTCTGAAACTCTCTCCTTTCCCTAGCAGGAACATCCCCCACTGTTACTCCATGTTGGGGACAGTAGAGACAGTGGTCAAGGGGAAAGCATAGTGGAATAAGAAAGAGCCTTTTTACATTATCCTGTTTCCAGAAAGCGTTGTAAAAGCACTGTCTTACCAACTGCAGTAAAAACCTCAGCAGTATTATATGCCCCACCTCTTCAACTATTGCCATTCTTGCCTGTCAGACTTGAACATTCTGCTGCTGACTTGAGCCTTTCAAAAGGCAATGAGAGTACACCCTGTCCTACAGTCAGTATCTCCAAAACACATCTGGGATACTGGTTCTTTTCAGAAAGAGGGGGAATTCAAAAATGAAGTCTTAATCCTGTCTGGTGTAGCCCTCACAACTTTGGTATTTCAAGGTGTTTTTCTTGAGCTGGCACATACAACTGACATTTGGACTTCAGTAATTTAACGCTTGTCAGTATTAACCAGCCACTCTGCAGCCAGAAAAATGCGTTCCTTTGGTTTAGGCTCTTTTCTTATCTGAAAGAGACAGAAAGTCTGAGCAGGGCTCACCTTACAAACTCACAGAAGTAGGAAGCAGAAGAGAGACAACCCGAGGAAAATATAAGGATTGAAAACGGGACGGAAAAAGAAGGAGGGCTAAAAAACCAACAAAACCAAAAAGGGTTTTCCAATTGCTCCATGGACTGGCTCATGGCTCCTGGCTCTGCTGATGGATCAGCACTGACGGACTTACAGCTGTACACATCTGGCACGCAGGTGTTTGTCTTAGCATTCGATAGCTAGACAGCAGCCAGATTTTTAATTGGGTTGGGAAGAAGAGATGAAACAGGAGGAAAATCTAAATACATATTCAGTGGTGCAAATCCAAGTCTTGACCAAAGAGCTCTGCTATGCAGTTGTCTAGAGCTCTGCTAAATCTCTGGCCACAGTGTAACAGGGTGTCCTGGAGAGAAGATTCTTCTACAGTTATGCAGCAGACAAACTCAGCTGTTGCTGAAAGGGCAGCATTTGTCAGCAGCCTTTTGACAGAACAAAGAATAGAAACAAACTCAGAATTGCAAAAACCTCAACCCTTATGCTGCAAAAAGCAGCAGCTCTGCTCTCCATTCTTTGCATTCTACTTTCTTGACTGGATATGGAAAGATTGCATTTGCTTTCTTAGCCACCAGAGCACACTATGAGCTTGTGTTCAGCTGATTGTTCACCTTGATCCCCTGGTACTTTCCTGCATCATTACTATAAGAAATCTAGTATCATGCATGGAGCCCAGATGTACTTCAGATGCATTTTTGCTCAGGTTTCCAGTCACCTCACAGAAGTCAGTGGCTATTGCTGCGTCTTTGCTCAACTGAAGTCCAGCTACAAATTTGGCCCAGCTGTTGTCAGGATTAGATGCTTTCATAAGCTTACAAGCTGTTAAGTCTTATCAACCAAATGTTATTCTCACTCCTCACCATAATGGCAGATATGATACTTTTTGCTATGAAATCCTATGATGCTGTTCACAGAGACATTGTTCTCTGTAGTTGATATTCTTTTACCCACCTTTTCAAGCTCATCTAGGAAAAGTATAAAGCATGACTCACCTATGATTACATGGGCCAGATATGTTAAAATAGTGGAATAACATTAGTTTTTCTTTGATCCTTTCAAACCTCCCCATTATTAGAAGCCTTGATAAACATCTAATCAACAGATCACTTGAACTTCTTTGAGTAACCAGGCTACAGTAGCAATTCCTGTTCTGACACACCCCAAATTCTCAAGGTTTAGCTTGGTTTTCCTGAGGAAAGCATTACAGTTCTTTAACAAATGCCAGCACTGAGCCCTATTGACGCAGTAACCAATGACTTCTCAAATTGCTGTCATACCTGAAGTGGGGTAACTAAAAATTACAAATGAGAAGGTCAGGATACCTATACACTTACTGTTCCCCTGATTTAAAAGAGGTTTGTGACAAGCTAAAACGACTAGTAACTACTTTTTAAACATGAGAATCCTTGATTTTAAGCAAATAATTAGAAAGATTACTGTGGTGTTTATTTAATGATTTAGCAATCTCAGATGAACTATTCAATATGTAAAACTTTGTAAACAAATCTGTTCAGCTTCAGCACATCTACAGTTGACAGGCATAAGAGAACCAAAACCTTTTGCTCTTCTTCCACTAACTTTTCTGCAGGTCACTCTTATGCTTTTCTCTTCTCTCTGAGAAGCATTATTGTGTTTACATTGCACGCAAGACCACTGTTTTGGAAGGGAAAAATAACCAAAAAAAGGAAAACAGTCAATAGATTGATACAGTTTTTGGTGGCATATACAATGGGTAAAGAACTTGGCCTTTGCAAAACTTCCTTTTCATTTTGGGTTATTGTATTCATCTGTTTGTTTTAATTCACTCAACTTCTGGAAAGAATTTTACTATTCTGTCCACTTCACACTGAGTCTCCAATGAGGTGCAGCAAACCTACCTTCCATTCATCCTGAATATGCTCTGCTCAAGCAACATTCATTCAGGTTCTCTTTTCCAGTGTCTTTTCTGCCCCTATCAGATTTCTGCCCATCTCAGCTTGACTGAAGAGGAGTTGGGAACATCAAGGATATGGATTGATTAGAATTAGAGCATTGCAAGGCTTAGTACAGAACTAATAATGGACAGTTAAAGCCTGAAGAGTTGCAGTTTACCATGGCTATTTGAAATTCACACTTTAAACTTATCTACTTTCATGTCCTTGAACATGGAAACACCAAGCAACCCAAGAAATCTTAATCTTAGCATGTAGAAGTAAATTTCTGCCCACTTTATTCAAATCAGATGGAGCTTATCTGCATGCCATCTAGGAAACAAGAGAATGAATATTGCTCCTGACCACTGAGAAAGGAGATCATGAAGACAACTTCACAACTTCACAGTAATGATGAAGCCTCTCCCATGCACATTCACATGAAAAACTGAAGTGTATTTGCCTCTTCTCTGTGTTTCAACTTCGCATTAGATAGATAACAATGCTAAGAATATGTAATTTGGAAATAGGAACGTCTCCTATCTGCACAGGTTCTCAAATCCTTGTACATGCAGAGCATTCCAAGCTGCACACAAGCCTGCTTCCTACCACTCAGTGGCAGTCAGATCTCACAGTAGTATTGTTGACTGGGGACTTCCATCAGCTTTTTATCTCAACTGCACTAAACACACATCTCAATACTCACAGAGCTGTTACATACCTTCTTTAGAAGTTAGTTCCTGCATGGGAATGCACCCAGGATCAAGCAAGTAGGCATTGAGAAAGGTGGAGTGTTAGTTAAGAGATCTGGAGATGCTGAGAACTGTCCTAAGATGACAGTACAATCTGTTAGACTGCAGAAGAAAAAGTCAAAATACCTACTTGAAGCTGATTGTGAGACTGGAAGGGTATGAAGGAGGGAGAGAGAAGAAATCGAGATAATGACCTCTGAAATAATTTTTTTCTCCCAATTTCTGACACACACAGTTTGAAGGTCTATTGGTGGGGTAATTAATTACTGACCTAGAAGGAAGATCACCACTTTCCTATTAATATGCTGTATGCCACTCTGCTTTCCAAAAATAATTTCTACTGTATTTTGATGGACAGAAGTAGCATAAGAGCATCTTGTAAGCAACACTGAGGTTTGACACCGCCTGTCTGAAACATCCTCCTTGACACATACCAGGCCTGAAGTGGGTGGCTGCTTTGAATAGTGGCCACAATACCAGCCACTTGCTCCACAGGCAGCCAAAGTCCCCTGCTGTCTAGTCATACAGGCTCTCACAGTCTCACTGCCATCTGGTAAATCTTTCCCCCTCAGCAACATTTGGCCTGTTGTCATTATCACCTCCTTCTCACCCCAAGCCATTCACCCACAGAAGGGCTGTTGTTTCCTTCTGCATCAGGACTCTGCAAACTCTTGTCCAACATCAAACTACCTTTCAGTGACTCAGCCTCTTGGAAATCCCTTTTACCTCAGAGAGGGAAAAGCAGCACCATCCTGTTCCTTTCCTTCCAGCAATATAATGGCCATGCTCCCTTCCTGGTTTGCACAGCCTTTTGGAGCCCAGCCTCAGGCTCACCAGGCTTATCAGGTGCACAGCTCCCAAACACACAGGTACTCTTCAATCCTTCTCCTGCCCCTCTGCTCTGACACCCTCCTCAATCTGCACGCTAATCCCAGCTCAGGTTAATTGACACCATCCTTACCACCTTGGGTGCACATAATATTATTCATTATTTTTATTAGCACTTGGGTTTGTTTTTATTAATACTGTGAACTCAGAAAAGAAACATCCCAGTGCAACCCAGTGAAATTTAATTCTAACAGTTTTACACTATCTCAATATGAGTTATGATTGCTTGTGAAAGCTCCTCAGCTTTGATGTAATACCAGACAGTAACCGGATATATTTTTGTATTTATAGCTGTTCCATTAGCAGTTATATTAAGAGCTTGTTAATGATCTAGCTATCAAATTGTCTAATTATGGTTTTGCTTAATTTCTTTTGTGTACATGAAATCGCTTATAACTACTGCCTGTGATCTCTGGAACACCTAAAATGAGGTGTAACATATCAAAAACTTCTCTTTGGAAATGAAATTTGTATATGCATGTATACTTATCACTTCTGATCTCATAATATTCCACAGATTTCTCATGTACAATAGTTTAGATATATTGATACCATAAAATCTTACAGACTTAGGGAAACAAACAAAAATGCACCAGAAAAGTAAAAACCTACTTTTTAGGGTCTTACATGCCCCTAACTTCCATGCAGCCAAATCTAAAAGCATTAGAGCAGCAATGATTATTCCACCCAGGGTACAGGACAAGAAGCAGGAGCACACCTCAGCTTTTCAGCTGGGAACAATTTCATGAGCAAAGCTGTTTGCAGATTTCCACTCAAGTTGCAAAATCAGCTTATATTTTTATTAGCACAGTATAAATATTTGTGATATGCAAAGGGAGAGAAGAAAACAAAATCCCGAAGAAACTCATGAGAGTTACAGGAATCTGAACTACTCTCCGTGGAAACTGAGTAACTCCGTCATGACTCCCTAACATACAGCATGAGGACAAACTGCCGTGCACAGGACACCTTTTCTCCAGCCTTGGGGTAGTTGCACTGGTTAGCCATGCCAAACCACATGGCAGAAAGTGTGTTATGACACGTAGACTTTTTTTCTTAAGTCTGCCACAAACATACCTGCTAAATTTCATTACACTATGTCGGGGTGTGACTTTCTACCCAAACTATAAACTCGTGTGTATACTTCAGCATATGCCTCAGCTCCAGTTCAGCACGCTCTGCCTGCATCTGCTGAGGCAGGAATTGCGCAGGTTTTGGTATTTTGTGCCAAGAGTAGGTGATAGAGTCTGGCTTTGAGGGGCTGGTGAGTGCAGGAAGATGTGTGGGGAAGACAAGAAGCTGTGGTGAGGATGGAAGCCGTCAGGCTGCTGAGTGTGGCTTTACATGACAAGAAGAGAGCTCTAACTCCATTCACCATGGCTTTTGCAAAACCTGAATTTGGCTGCTTCTGTGCCAAGAGATCCGGAAGGCACCAACTACACCAGCACTGACTCAAGCTGATGCAGCTGCATGATTTAAGGTTGCCCTGAGGGAAGGTAGCAGCTTGGGTGCAGAGGCTGATGGGCTACTTGGCTGCCAGGCACCCAATGGTCTGGGTATAGAAGAAACCTTCATGAACCTGAAGCCAACTGAAGCTGGTATAGAGTAGAATATGATCCTGTGGGCCTTGGTCATGCCCCTGAGACCACTGCTGCTTCTGAACACTCAGCCAGAAGCAAGCAACATGGTCTAACATTTACTGCTGTGCTTCTCCAGGCTGGTAAATGCTCTATTTCAATACATATATTTACAGACACATTAGGGGAGCTTTGGAGTACAGCTAATAACCTCCTGTTGTTGTCACCTATTAAAAAAAGAATAACACAAATTCAAAAAGTAGGCATTGTTTCAGTGCAGAACTATTGGGTTTGTTCAAAATCACTCACGCTGTGAAACCCCAGGCTGCCACAGCCTGTATCCCATCGTCTGCACCCTCACAAAGTCCCAAGCAATTCAAATGGTGAAGGATGCAACAGGGCTCAGCTGGAAAGAGTTCTCACCAAGGTCTCAATGAAAGCATTCACAGCTGGAGGAGGCCAAGCACTCCCCTCCCCACGTCCATTCACTGTGAACAGAAGCCTCAAGCCCTTGCTGAGGGACCACAGGGACAGGCACATAATGAACCCTCACTGCCAAACAGCTCAGTGTTGCTGGCCCCCCATGACACCGATCTACAAGTGTGGGCTAAAAACATGCCTAACTCATTCCCACCACAGCTCACGTTCTGTCCTGATTAAACTGACTGCTGACAAGCCCAAGAGGGGATCAGCCTCTTGACTTGTGTGGTCTGATGAAGGCTAAGATTACAAATCTTTTTCCAAATAGTCCCCAAGTGAGCTACACACGCACAAAAAAAAGGGAAAAAATAGAAGGTGGGGAAAAAACTTCCAGTAGAGGCTGGTAACATTAGCCAGCCTTAAACAAAAATATAATGTACCTCAAGTTACAGTTTCAGATGAAAAGCTCTCTAACCAGTGAGGAGGAGTATGGATTTCCAACTTTTGTAAAGATTAAAAGACACTGATCATGACTTCAGACTAATACAGGACTTCTTGTGCACCCAGTCACAGCATTATCAATAGGAAAATGAACATTATATCTGAATGAACAAAGCTAATAGTTCTAGAAACAATCACTGCCACTATGACACTACTCTTCCCTCTCCCCTTTACCCAAGGGCACAATTAATATACAAAGTAACCCACTAAATCAAGCTTCAGGTTTCTCCACTACTGATTCAGAAATCAAACCCAATTTAATAAAAATCATTTACAATCAGCAGAATAACCCAATGGCCTCTTAAAGTACTTCCTACGAATTTCAGCAACCACTGATTAAGTAAACACATTTTAAATCTGTATACATGCATAATTCATGCAACCTGGAAAAAAAAGTTCTGATTTTTGTTATTTATTGACAGACAAACCGACACCTGGACTTAGGTTTCAAAAAACCCAACTAAACAAACAAACAAAGACAATAGTGTTAACATCATCTGAGAAAGATGCTTCAAGGAAAACAGTGCGAGGAAGGGAGAAGCAAGGAGTTGTTATTCTACTGGTTTAAATTTATTTTTGACAGAATAGCTGAAAGCTACATATCCAGAAAGAAAACAATTAAACTCTCCTACCACTCCATTACCTTATTTTCCTTAGTTTCATTTCCAGAGTTTGGGTCTCATTTTTACTCTCATACACATCTTTACTCCTTCTGATCCGGGCAGACCCAGACAGTTCCCATCAGAGATTATTCTTCTCTGAAGGAGATAAGGCACAAGCTGAGGAGCATAATGTCCTGGAATTAGCATTTCTATTTCACACTAATTTCTCACTATTTCAATTTCTAGTGCTGGAGCAGAAGAGTTGCACTGAGATAGAGATAAGCTTGAGAGTCAGAGGGCTGAAGGAGCCTGAGCAGGTCAGCAGTGACTAAAGGTGCCACTGTGGTTTTGGGCCAGATTCCCAAAGCACAGCCATATGAAGGATTTTGCAGGCAGCTCCCACAGCAGTGTCTGCATCCCAGACCTTGCTCCCCACAGCCCTTGGAGAAGCCATGAGGAGCAACAAGGACTCCTGAGCAGTGACACCTGGCCGGGAAGCAAACAACCTTGCAAAGAAAAGCTGCCCAGCATGAGGTTGTTCACTGCAGTTCTAACCTCCAGAGTTATTCTACCAGCATCATTGGATCCTCCCAGACTGCTAAGGCAGCTGCACCATTCCCTCCACACAGCTGCACCCCCTTTAGGCCACACCACTCAGCAGAGGAGCCTCCCGGGGTTTAAACCTCCATCTCCTCAGACACTGCATTGTCCACCTTCATGCGCTGCAAGATAAGATCACTCTCTACTGTTCTTGCAGGAGGTGTGCTGCTGAGCAGCCATCTCTCATGGCCCCAAAATCCAGCTAACTGCAGCAGATAGGAAAAGAGAAAAAGGGAAAGAAGCAGCCACTAAGTAATTAATATAGTTCAAAAATGAAATGGATTGTCCATTGTCAGCCCTTCTACTCAGGACCTGAGCAAAAGTTAGAGACTGCCCTACAGTAGTTCACCCATAGTTTGTATTTACTTTTTCTTATGAGCAAGTAACACAGGCAGAAGCACCCTAGAATACTGCACTACTCAGGCTAGCAAGAACATGAGCTGTTCCCAATGAAAAAAACAAACTTCATTTGCAAGTTGGAAGCTGCATGCAAGGACCTGACTCCTATATGCCAACAGGCCACTTGTAAGCACACAGTGGCTCCACTTAGTATGTTCTAAAGTGGAGGAGACTTTTTGTCAACCATACCTCAGTTTTGCAGATGGATATACAGTTGCACTGCACAATCAGATTATTTTACATTTTTAATTACAAGCCTTTTAGCTATTTTTGCAGCCATTTGTACAGTTTGACATTAATAACCAGAGCTGTGGCTCCAGCTCACAGTATCTGACTGGAATTATTTTATCATCAACATTACACAAGCTACATGTAAGGTCTTCTAGGGTTTTCCAGATGTGGTACTAGAACACTGGGATCTTTTTGTTTTATTAATGCTTACAGAGTCCCCATTGAGGACTCCACTGATTACCAAAGGGACTGGCAGTCTGGAGTTACTGGGAAGTTCAACTCCCCCTCCCTCCCCCAATTTTAAATGCTTTTCGTGTTCTCAACTAAACCCTGCATTTAGTATCGTAATTTAACTTACTCTCCCAAGTTACCATCCATAGAATGTTTTTTGGCGTGCTCACAAAATTTCACCAGAGACCTTTTCTGGCATCCACTTCTGTAGCATTTTCTGAATTTATTATGCAAAGCTTAAGGGACATGGAAAGGGAAGGATTACAGAGACATCAGTTGGTATCTAGTGCAAATACAACTAATGAAATCTGACGTGTATGTATACATTCAGAGTTTTTATGCCTTTTTTAAAAAAATAAACATTGAATACACTATTAGTTACTAAGTTCATTTTATTTCTAGGGAGAATTATACCTGCACAGCTAGAACATTCTGCACCATCTTCCACAACAGATGTGAACCTCTCATTCCCCACCCAGCCTTCTGCCCCTGCTCGCAGCCAGGCTTTGTATGAAATTGGTTTCACACTTATGCTTGGCAGCAATGCCAGACATATCAGATGCATAAGGTGTTTGCAGCTCTCTTCCACACAAATAAGCAGTGACATGTCTCTGTCCTGAACTTTGTTATGGCTAGCTTCCTCATGCCCATGGCTGGTATTTTTAAAAAAATCTACACAGAAAAGTGCCTTTGCTATTTAAGGGCATATGAAGTCAGCTCTCAGATGGGTATATGAAAAGAAATATCAAAGGTTTGAAGACAGCCCATATTATTTCTCTCAATGACATTTAGAAGCATTTTTAACTTCAAGATGGAAATCCGCAACACAATGGATAAATTCTGACCCCATCTTACGAAATCAGCCCCAAATAGATTGCAAAACCATGCACTTCCTATACTCTACTTACCTAGGTCTCCAGTTCTGGTGGATCCAAGAGTACTTGCAGATTCTTCAGTAAGAGAAACAAAGCAACAGAATCACAGAACAGCTGAGTTTGGAAGGGACCCCTGGAGGTGATCTCTATACAACCTCCCTGCTCAAGTAGGACCAACTAAAACAGACTGCCTAGGACCAGGTCTGATCCAAACAGCTTTTGAACATCTCCAGTGGACTCCACAACCTCTTTGGGCAGATTGAGTCAGTGCTCAGTGACCTGCATGGTGAAAGTGTTTCCTGATGTTCAGATGGAAGCTCCTCATTTCTTTTGGACCAATCCAGATCTGTGTGGGCTGTGGTACCTGGCAGAACAGATGTTCAAGTCACCGTCTGGGACACGATTGCTAAAGATTCCCCATCTTTGTACATACTCATTACACATCACAGAAACCATATTGAAAGTCCTTCTCCCTTACTTCCTCAGACAAGGAAATCCCTTAGAGTGACAGAGTAGAAATCACCTACTGTACATGTGCAAACTGGGCTCAGAACTCATATGATCAAGTCTGCTGTGGCATGCTCCAGAGCAGGAGCAAATGCGCAGAACAGTGCCATGCAGCGCAGTGGGACATGCTCCGCCTGGGTGGGAAGCAACTGTGGTCCTGCTGAAAGATTTGGGACACTGCCTTAAGTCTTAAGCCTATTCTTGATTCAATGCATTAAAATGTCTTTAGGTCTCGTCTCAGGAAAGTGATTCCTATGTCACACATTTCATTTGCAGATTTAGTACATCACTCGTGAGATAAATCCATGAAACAGGTTGCCTAAGTCACTATGGGGCATGTCTAAAACAGAAAGAATTTTTTAGAGTAAAGTCAGTTGTCTGCAACCCGGTGCTTCTTCCAGTAGCCAAACTAGGCTGTAAAGGGACCTCCACAGGGAGGGACAAATTTGAGCCATATTGGCTCAATGTGCAGTAACATACAGAAATGTTGTCCCTTTGCCTTCTACAAAATTCATTTAATTTTAAGATGAGCCTGAAAACAGAAATAAACAGTATAAGCAACAGCCCAGATGATAATTTTAAATGGTATCACAGCAGTCCTATGTGCAGAAAAATCTCATGTGAGGGAAACGTGTCACAGCTACCACAGAGCTGTAAAAAGGCTTGGCCAACAAACATGGTGTCTGGGTAGCCACACCACCCTGCTCACAGCTGAGGAGCTCCCTGACTTGGACCACTGAGCTTTGACGCCAGTACAAAATTCAATTTTCAGATGTTTGCAATACTACCCTCTCAGTTCTGCTCTAGGAGAGCACAGAGGCACCATGCAGATGAAGACCTGTGGGTGCTGAACTGGCCTGCTCTCCTTTCCCTGCCATCCCCCCAACACTTTCCTGCCCCTCTGAGCTCCCCAGGGTTTCCAGCTACCAGAAACTTTTCAGAAGTCAAAATACCACTGTGATATGTGACAAGAAAAAATAGAATAGAAACCCCTTAAAGCTAAAAATAAATGTTAACTCTTCTGGTATTGGTTGGGTGGGGCGGGGGGGGAAGTAAAACACAGTAACAAATCCATATATTATGCAACTTACTCCATGGAACATCTTTTCTTGATTATGTTTATTAGAGAGCTCCTATCCAAAACCTCAAATTACCCTAATTTGAAACACATTAGATTTTTTAATGTAAAATACTAACCAAAAGAAATTAGATCTTGCAAGAGCAAGAAGGAATCCAATTTTCTGCCTCTAATGATAAACAACTTTCACTGCAGTCAGAAAACAAGAGCAGGTCTTTAGCTCTTTAAAGCACTCAGGGGCCTGGTCTTGCTCACACTAATTCCATTAGTACTGAATTTCAGGACTGCATCTTTCCATTTTCCCTCCACACACAGTCCCAAAGTTTTCCTTTACTCCTCACTCTTCTATAAGTACTGCAGACATGCAAAAACTTTACTGTGTTTCCAGCCTTTTGTGAATCAGAAAGAAGCCCTTCCATGAAACACAGGATTTCTTTGTATATGATACTTCAAACGACTATCAGCAAACACAGCACACAGCAGTTACCTTGAAGAAAATATTAGATCACTGTGTGCTGAGAATTAACTCCCTTTTCCACTGTCTCTGAAAAATTGAGAAAACAGTGTTCTCATTTAAAATTAGAGAAGCTTAAATAGGGAAAAACTTGGTTCTTGGAGCATTTTATTTTCCCCTTTCAAAAGAAACAAACAGAAAAACAAGTTTCTGAAACCTCGTTTTTGACCATGTTTTCCTTCCATAAGCAACCTTTGACAAATAGCTGAGCAAATTAATACCAACGAGTTAGTTGTTTGTTTCCTCAGCATCTCCTTTTTCAAAACAGCTCATGAGTATCAACCTCTCAATTGAGGCGTAATTTGAAAAGGTCTAACTTTGAAAGAGCTGCTGCTCAAGATTTTAACTTTTATTAGCAGAGCTTCCAACCAACATGCTGCCAGCTTAGCTGTACATGTAAAGAAGATATAACAGATAATTTATTTTTTAGGTATGGTGGAGAAACGTTAATAGATGGAGAGTGTTGACTGAAGTGAAACACAAACACTAGTGAGCAGACATTATGAAAGTGGATATTTGGACATTTTTGCTCTGCCTAAATTCTACTCTGCTCACAACTATAGTATGCAGTCATCTTTCAGCTCTAAAATTAAACTGTTAGCTTTCATCTTCTGTCCAGATGGAGAAGCAAATAAAATAAAGTATGAACACTTTTTCTGACATACCAGGTGCTTAGACCAACAGACGTCAACCACACAAAGCACAATATATTCAGCTAGAGAAAACCAAATCAAAGAAATTACTTTGTATGTGAAACAGGCTACAGGGAGGTTTGCAATGAATTTTACTGAGATTCAGCCTCAAGCTAGGTGCACAAGGGCTATATTTCAATCAAAAATATGCACTTTTGTAGTTTTACTCTGACTAGCCTTGGATATTCAGTTTCTACTCCAGAATTCTAATTAATAGTTCAGTTATGCTAAGCCCACTCACTGAGCACTCCCAGTTTGGCACTGTGTTTCACTGGCAGTCATTGCACAGAGGAGAGAGCAGGCTGTGCTGCCAAGGAGCTAGGCTTGAGCAGTAGCAGAAATGCTTCTGCAATAGCAGAAATGCATCAGACTGAAGGCTCTGTGCATTGCACATTTCTTTGTGCATAGCCATTTCACCTTCTAAGCCTAAATTAAATCTTTAAGGTATACACAAAAGCTCAAGGTACAGACTTATGTCACCCAAGCTTTGTTCCATGCAGTACAGACTAACTAACATATACCACTCAAATTCTGCTACTTCCTTTACTGGATTAGCACTTATAATTAAGAATAAATAAATTTGTTCTCTGCTTTGATCTCCCTAAAGCTGTCTCACAAACCCACAGCAAGGGTACACTGCAGGTCCTTCTGTCTGTAACCATACAGATCATCACTCTGTTTGACAAGGGACCAAAGCTCAGCCTTTAGGGAACAGAGGGAGATGATACTAAAGACAAAACTAGAAGCAATTACATCCCACCTGAAAGCCAGATCCTTTCCAGATAGCAGATCAACTAGCACTCCTGTGAGCAGAAGGAATATATTCATTTTTCCCACCCCCCACCAAGACTCCCTCAGTGAGCTGATGAGATATCCACTCTTCTCCATCCAACATAAGATTCAGCACATCTTTCGAAGCAGGCTGTTAGTCCAAGACCAAAAACTCAACATGATGAGAACGATACAGTAAGGCAGTGCAAATGGAATTCATGCAGGAAGTTGAAGTGAATGGAAAAGAAAATCAAAACAGTCAGCAAAGTTAAGTTTTATTGACCAAGGAAAGGCTCATTCATCACATAAAAAGTTCAGCATAAAAAACATTAGCCTTCCTGACTTGGAATCTGTGATAAGGTCAGGGATCTCTCAATGACAAGACCAACTACTTCAGAGATAAGATTTTATTAGTGCTACTAAAAGACAAATACCTGGAACTGGTTTTTGCTGGTGCAAGCACACTTTCTGTCTTAGGAATCCATGTGGAATCTGAGAACCAGATCTTTAAATTACAGAAGTCCACACACTTGGCAGAGTTTGGGGCACAGTTACAAGTGCAGTTGAATTATTTTGTGACTTTGACAGTTCTGTACCACAACTTCAACCTATTCTGAAAAGCTGACAATTACCCATACCTCAAAATACAAAACCAAGAGTAATAAACAGTTCCTCACTGACACAGCAATATAACTAAAGGTAACATCAGGCATGAAAAGAGAATAAAACACAAAAAATTTCAACTCGGTTCATATCTGAACAGCATCTGAACAGCATCATAAAGCCATATACAAAGATAGGATGCTCTGACATCACTTGAGCCTAAGTACACACTACAGTTAGAGGAGGAAAACAAGTCACCTTTAAGAGTGTGAGTTGGTAAAGTCTCCTTTTGAGGACTGTGCCTTCCTTCACTGACTATAAAAATACTCTAAATATATCAAATGGCTTGACTAAGCATTATACTGCATGTAGTTTAGCAAGGCTAAACACATTCCAAGTAATTTTCTCCACTGAAAAAGCAAAATTGTTGCTGGTGATTTATTTACATGGGTTCCTAATACAAACATCCTGAATTTCCCTAAACACAAGGGCACAGACTTTGCTTTGACCAGCTTTGCTTACATTCTCCAGAAGCATGGACACTCCACATGAACACTCCAGATAGCATCTATGCAGAGGGAAGGTCACGGGAAATAGAAGGAAAAGAAAAGTAGTCACAAATTGTGAGAAAATGTCACAAAGTAATGCAACATAAAAGAAATATTACACTTCCCTCTTCCATGGGCAGTTTGAAAAGGAGCATGGTTTAAACTTGATGAATCAGTCTAGCATCAGATAAAGTCCATGGACCATGTCACTTTGTTTCAGTTTAGACTCTTACCTTACAACTGTCAGACCATTTCTTCATTTTGAAAAACATCACCAAGATAAAGGCATTCTTAAGATTACCAAAGCACATGTTTATGTTCTGAAGAGTCATACAGTACTGTCAAATAACAATTCACAAACAGGCAATTTACCCTTACCTTAAGTACAAAAGAAATGTGATTTCTGCTAGCTCTCATCCTCTAAATCAGCTTAGGCACTAAAGAATAATTCCACCAACTATTCAGAAGAACAAAGGGTAATGGGGTGATTTAGGGCTTAGCTCATGCAGCTCCTGAATGACCAGAAGACTACTCCAAAAAAACATACCCCTTAAAGTGTTTGGAATAACCAACATGAATAACAGAAGTGTAGCAGCACCCCTGAGATAACTGAACATCACACTTGTAATTTTTTTCACCACTAGCCCACAGACTGAATATCAACCTTGGACTCCCCTTTGGTAAAATATTGGTAAATAAAGCACAGTCAGGCATTCTGGACCCTCTGGTCTAAGTAATGACAGGTACAGGAAAAGAGCACCATCTCTCGTTAGAGGATGAATCTGTCACTGCTGTGGGAGGTGTTTTTATACCCAAGAAGCATCCAGAGAACACAACCAGGTTAAACTGAGAGCCTCTGCAGAGTCAGGAACCAAATCCATATATTCCAAACCCTGTAAAAAGGCATCAGTTGTCTTCAGCTAGGGTAGGAGAATGCTTTCAAGATTATTCTGTTAATACTGAACAACCAGAGAATTGAATGTCTGTCCTTTCTTAACTCACATTAAAGCCATTTAATTTATGGAAAAAATACAGCAAAAACTGTAAATATGTTAAAATTTTATATAGATGAGCAATAGTCTCACATAAATATGCTTTATGAAATGATGATGGCTCCTTGGGATGTGAAAGCACAATACCAAGCAATATAGATGTTATATAAGAGCATAAAAGAAGAAAAATGCAAACAACCCACACACACACACCTCCCCATAGAACAAAACCCATCATGATAATAAAAAACAGTAAAGCAAACAACATTAGTATATATAAAAACAAACCAAAAAATCACTGTACAACTGAAAATTTACAGCAATTTCCAGACCCAGTGTGGCTAAAACTTCTGCAATAAACTGAGTTCCAACCAACACGGAAGTGGCCTTTTCTGCTGGCTGTAGATTGATTTTCTTTGGGCTTATCCTTGAAAGCAATATATCTTCCTGAATGGATCTCTTTCACTCCTGTTCTCAGGAGCAGCAGATTAACAATTTATCAAGGCTCTCCACTAGAATGAAACTGCTTCAGCTTTAGCATCATTCCCAGAATGGGCCCTTAGAATTGCTGGGACTTCAGCACTTACTTACAAAAAGAGGGAAGACAGTGAATTTCTCATCTGAAATTCACTAATGACCTGCTTGCCCTCACAAACGTGTTTCTGACAGCTACTGTGCTGATACAGATTAGCAGAGAGCTTAGAATCATAGAATCCTTTAGGTTGGAAAACACCTTTAAGACCATTGAGTCCAACCATTAACCCAGCGCTGCCAAGTCCATCACAGAACCATGTCCCTGTGCGCCGTCTTTACATATATTTTAAATATCTCCAGGGGCAGCAACTCAATTACTTCCCTGGGGGACCTGTTCCAATACTTGCCGACCCTTTCTGTGAATAAGCTTTTCCTAATACCCTGCCTAGACCTCCACTGGCACAGCTTGAGGCCATTTGTTCTTGTCCTGACAATTTTTTTACTAGAAAAGAGAGACCACCACCATCACCACCTCACTACAATCTCCTTTCAAGCAGTCAAAGGCTGACAAGATCTCTTATGAGGCTCCTTTTCTCCAGGCTAAACACCCTCAGCTGCTCTCCACAAGAGTTGTGCTCCAGACCCTGCACCAGCTCCATTGCCCTTCTCTGGCCACGCTCCAGCCCCTCAATGTCCTTCCTGGGCTGAGGAGCCCAGAACTGGACACAGGTCACAAGGTGTGGCCTCACCAGTGCTGAGTACAGGGGGACAATCCCTGCCCTGCTCCTGCTGGCCACACTATTGCTGATCCAGGCCAGGATGCCATTGGCCTCCTTGGCCACACACTGTATGACTGAAGTTTGGCCTATATCTTTTACATATTTTTTTTTCTACAGTTCAGGTGTAATTTCTAAGATCATATGCAGCTCTTCAATAATTCAATTTCACAGTGGAATATATTAGAAAGAGAAAACAAAAAGCATTTAATAAGCATCTTTATACACAGCCTACAACCCAGTGCTGCCTACATCTCAACAAAGTACAGAAACTGATTTTGGAAACAGCAGGTCTAGGTCAGAAAAAAACATTGGAATCCTGTGTACTGGGGGAAAAAAAACTACATATGCTATTGAATATTGGTGATGAAAATAAATTAAAACAGAAACTGTCTATATGCAATGGCATATTTAGCTACAGAGATATGAGCACCACACTTTTAGACACGTTACAACCTAAGCACATCATCTTTTCCACACTTTTCCCACTAGAGTGGGAACAATAGTATTAAGGAGCTGAAATGTGACCCATAACATTAGGAATCAAGATTCCATTCATCTTCAGGTATTTATGAACAGAGAGCATGATCAGAAAAGTCAGAAAGTTAAAATTATTATCTCCCCCATTTCTTTAAATATAGCACCAGGACAACCTAAATGGTGCTGAGAAGAGTAAAGAAGAAGTACTACAAGTCAGGAAGAAGAAACCTGCAACACTTTCCTAAGGGACAGTTTTACTGCCAGCTCAGTACCCAAGGTCTCACAGCCCCCCCAGTCTTACTTGCATAGCTTCTATTACTGAGCACCACGATACCTGCAGCCCTGGGCTCTTCCCCAGGAGAGTTCACCTACCCAACAAAAACAAACAAACAAAAACCCAAACAAAAACCCACTCCAGAGGATGGAAGTTAGGAGACAACAAATGGACTCTCAAGATCTTAGCTTGACGATTTTGTTGAATTTGGCCATAATGGTAGCTCTGCTACTTGAGTAGTTGATACACTTAAAAACAAAAGGTTAAAATTAAATAATAAAAATATTTTTTAACCAGGCACCTTATTGGAGGACATTGAACATCATATACCTGGGCAGACAAATATAGAGCTGTAAATCCCACCCACGTGCATTATTTGTGACAGGTCACATCTCTGAAGTTGCCCTGTCCTACACCCCAGCTGCAAGGCTGCAATGCTCACAAGTCTCTTGTCAGTCCTCAGGTGGGGTTTATCCTCTCCCCTCCTCTCTTCCAGCTGCATTAAACCATCTGTGCCAGAGTGAAATGGCTCCCTGCTTCTGATAGATTGTGTTTATGGCTGCCTCTGGAATACACTAGTTGTACCAAAGGGATGTCATTTCAGCATCTCCATCCCTTACAATTTTATTAGCATCTGGCAGCTACCAACTGTCTGTCAAGTGCAAGAAAAAAGTGGGTACAAAAACATGTCTCTGAAACAAAAAGATTAGCTGTGAAACAGTGGGGTTTTTAAAACTAAAAGCCAGTTTCTGAGGTTTCTTCCCATAAACTTAACCAGTAAAAGACTGTCACTTTTAGAAACAGAGGTGAATTACCATCAACTTTGAGGTAAGTAGGTATTTTGTAAGCAGCACTGAGAGTTCATGGAGTCTGTTCTCTACCACATGCAGAACACAGCCCAGCCACCTGCAGGTATGCCTCACCCTCCAGACACAGGGGGCTGTGCCCCAGCTCTTGGGCAACAGGCAGCTGTCAAATCACAGAGAAAAGTCAACAAGGCTCCCACAGTTAAACTGCAATTTCATCCCCACCACCAACATCCTGCATACACCTCAGTATTCAGCAGTAGCTCCTTTAAAATTATGTCCACGTTTCTGCCTTACGTGTTGTGTTCCAGTCCTTTGACTACTCTCAAAACCACAACAATGGTACAAGAGTGACCAGAGCCAGAGCTAAATACAGGCTGCTGTGCTGCCCAAGAATGGGACTTCCAAAAGGACACAGCAACTCCAAGTCAGTGATAAATTCACACTGCTGCCAATAACTAGAGTTCGGTCAATAGCGAAATAATCACCTTACATGTTGGCTAATGCAATACTCATCCTTTTTTTGAAATCTCCTCTCCCATGACTTCCTGCTGAGAGATTCTGCAATCAGTATCCATAAGGTGCCCACCAAAAAAGCCTATCCAAAACACTTGGAGGGCAAATGCAGAGGAGCAGGTGCCATAGGGAATGCATTGTCAAAACTGTAATGTTTCAGACACCAAAATCTGGCCTGCTGTTGTAGAGAATGTCTTTGTGCCACTATTAATCAGGTTTAATCCAGAGTTTGAAGAGTCAGAATGCTTTAATTCTTGATATAATGCCTATGAAATACAGTAATTTGCTTCTGTCTTCTGTGTCCTCACCCCACAAAATCTGGATGTTTGTGTAAGGCATAGGCTGTTTCCTACCATCAAACTGTTATGAAGAATACCACTGTCATAACCACCAAGCAATACACTCAGCTGCCCAGGGAAAAGTTTAATCTTCTCATACAAAATGGTTCTAAAATGGCAAATTTTCTGTAAGTCCCGTGATGGCCACTCTGCCTCACTCAGGCACAACATGATTTGAACCTATGAGTTACAAATACACTTCACCAAATACTCTGAGACAACACTTTTTGTTCTCAAGAATCTCTTATTTTCCCAGACATTGCACCTCAGACTCCAGGAAAATGCTTTCCCCATGGAGGCTGTGCAAACACTTTCCACATCAACTTCTCTCTGACAATGGCACTATTTCACAAACAGTTTGTTCAAAATAAAAATCGCTTAATATTTCTGACTATATAGGGAAGGGGGAAAGGAAATCAGCAGTCCCCAGGTAGTCATGGGTCAGAGGGGTTGTGCATGTCCAGTTTTCCTTCCAATGGCTACAGAAACAATAGAATTTCTTCTACAAAGGACAGCTTGAGGACTAGAGTCAGGACTTACATATTATTGCACAGGAAAGGTTCTTTGCCTGGACCCACTAATTGTAATGTTCACATGGAGCACATTTACACGCACATAGTATTTGTGGGATGTCTCTCATATCTCATCTTCTCTAAGGTTTTTCTTATTTTGTCTTTGCATAATGCAATTTTGAATATATAAGATCCAAAAAACTCCTGATAGGATATTACCTTTTTTCCCCCATCCCCCCATAAGTTCGTTCTAAAATGAAAAAACTCAGTTAACCTGGTGGAAAAGAACACCATAACAGGATTTGATCTCACTTCCTTTGATATGTGGAACAAATACAGTTACTCCAAGAGACTTTGAGAAACACTTATGGAAAATTACAGGTGGTGAATAAACCACAGGAAGACTTATTTTGTTCCCTGAATGCAATACTGAGAATTAAAATAATAGAAAAGAAAGTCTACTAAATCAAATCACATTTTGGTTTCTACCAAAAGATATATTCACTCCAATTCCCATGATATTTTCCATCTGTTTCTCCAAGCTTTGCGTCGTCAAGTACGAAAAAAAAATGGTGAATCCATAAGCAGGCCAGATACTGTAATAACTTTTTGTTCAGAACTGTTTTTGTTTAGTACCTAAGTATTTTTTTCACAAATTCAAATAACAAACCAAATTTGCCTGGCTCACAAACACTTTCCTGCTGTTTTCCCTTGGACTAGCCATACAAAGAAAACAAAAATTTTCCAAGATGAATATAAAATTAGTATTTTATTCTTGTTTCGTTATATACTTATAGGCAACTAAGAACCAAAGCAGTCCAAGTGCAATGCAAATCAGCCACTTCTGAGAAACAGAGAGCAAGGAGTCCAGAACCAATCCTTGTTTTTGGAGAGATGGATCCATCAACCAAAAAGAAACTGTGGGGCTTTACAAGAACATAAAATACATGGCAAGTCTTTTCCTGTCTGACAGTTAAGAACTCCTCTGTCAAGAGATTTAAATGAAAATCTTGATTTTAAATTAGAAAAATTTAGGCCTCTAATGTTTGCTGCACACTAGTACGCATGTGTTGCACATACTTCTGGTGTGTCTGTCTTTATTAAAAAAATCACATGAAAGACTGTTCAACAAAATTTCCACTACTAGAGAACAGAAATCCAAAACAAACATGAAAACATGATCTGACCAAATCATATATCATTTGCTCATAACAGATCCAATATACAGCTCCGACAAAGTCATCTGTTACCAAGCTTGTGCTGAAGACTTCAGGGATCACCTTCATCACAGCAGCTAACGGTGCAAATCAATCTTGTGATGAAACTCACAGGATTTTTTTATTATCTCTTTTTTTTAAGAAACAAAATGCAGTAATTCAAGGCTTCCAAAAGGCTTTCACAGAACAGTGCATGGCTACTGAAAGGAACTTGAAGACAGTCCCTACCACTTCCTATTGCACAAAGTCTGCATCTCTCCAAGACATTATTTTGTGATAATCCAGAATGATAGGAACCAGAGATCTACACTAGGCAAGGGAATCATGTGTGTGACTCTCTCTTAATGCAAGTGGCTGCTGGACACAGTCATTGCCACAGAACCCTACTGCTCCCCTCTAACTACTAACACGTATGCTGTGAGCCACAGCTCAGAAACCACTGTCAAATTTAAACCTAGCAAAGCCAAAGAAAGACTCTGACACTGTGCATGCTCCATATGTTTAAGAACTGTGATTTTAAGACAATGAACTAATACATTAAATGGACCTGCATAAAAATAAAAAACTCAGCTTAGCAGAACCACTTTGTGTGTGTATATACATTTGACCGAAGTCTAGCCACAGACACCTAGCCACATAAAAATCAGGCAACCAGTTCGGTCTAAGGTAGCCATAGAAATGCTAAATTACATTGTGCCTACATCTCCTGACACTGCTGATGTCTCTATTCCCAGTTCAGATTTTAATTAGCATTGTGCAAAACTACCACAACAAACTCCAAAGCTAAAAGAAACCATAAGGAACAGACACAAGGTTAAATTATTGAAATAAATTATTGCAATCCTCAAGTCATTGCAGTTCCATTAAGAGTCCAAAGCAAAAGTTATCTTCTTTAAGTGAGTGTATTTTCAGATTTTTTTAAATTTTTTTTTATCACAAACCCAAACAAACTGTGTTTTGGAGCACCAGACCAGATAGTTTTACCATCTCTCCCTGTTCGAGGTCCTGGCCACAGTAAACGGACCAGAGAATCATTTTCTTAAAGCAAAACAAAGGCAGGCTGCTAGTAAAAGAACAAGGGAGTAGGAGCCCTAGATCTACTCCTTCAGAGAAAAAAAAATTTCCCCAGGTTCACAGACTCTCCTGGCTGACACCCTGCTGTCAAGTTAGAAAAGTAGAGCATACACTTTTAAGTTGTTTCCATTTCAGAGGAAACCACACAACCTCACAGATACATACATGGACACAATGGCTATCTAGTTTTACATGAATCTTGGTTATTTTTTTATGTGGGTTTATACAGAATAAGTAAAGTCCCACAAAAAATAAGGGCACACTATCCACTGCTATGCAGTCTTATAGTGAAAGGTAGCAGCCTGAAGAAAATGAGACCCATCCCTTTAAGCAAAGTTATTTACAAAGTTTGCCATAAAAATAATTTGTGTACGAGCCATTTCGACACTAAAAACTGAAAACCCTGAAAACTACTTCTCACATTAAGGTGGGCAAATTCTCCAACAATACTTAAAATTATAAGTCTCCAGACTGGCATTCTTTAGCAAAGCGCATTTCAAATAATTTTTAGTAATGATTTAAGACCTAAATTGGGAACGTTCATCTTGTTTCCTAGCCCTAACTATAACCAGAGCTAAAACGGGTGTCAGTAGAGCAAAGATCACCAGTTGCAACTACACTTCAAAGGTATTCCAACAGTGTCTCTCACTTTAGAAGTTAACAGTCTCAAAAGGAGAGTACTCAAGTGAGAGATATTACTCCTAAATTGCAGCATAAATATAAATTTGCTGTCTGTGATTACATTCAATGCTCTTGAAGAACCCACAGGTCACAGAAAACTTCCACAGAAAGATGCCATGAGGCAGAAATCATCATACAGAAAAGTTGCATGGTTGGCTGCATGATTTACTCTCAAATTAAACTTTTACACACCACCTGTGAACAACTTTAAGCTTCACTGAAAGATTTTTGCTTCCCATCCAAGCAAATGGGAATGCCGGGTGCCTGAGTACCAGCCACTCAGCCACTGGGATCGCCAACCAGTTCGGCAGAGACTTAATCTGAGAAAAATGAACTCCTTCAGATGGTTGACAACTTTAAAGATTTTTATCTTTCAAATCAATGCTAGTCCAAACAGCTGTAGGATATGCTGGGTGGCATCTTCTCCAACTGCACACCAGCAATGCCCAGAACAAACTGAAGCGATGTGTGACTAAGGCCAGGATGCCTCGGTTTTGTGAGACATAAGAGCAATTAATATAGCCAAGCATTTTGAGAAAAGTTTTGTAAGAACTTAAAGGAAATGCAGACTTAGTCATAACCCTGTTTAATTTACTGCAAAATAGTTATCTTGATTTGTCCATACACACACAAGCTCCTCCAGTATGGGGTCAGGATTCACAACATGCTGACATCTTTCCAAAGGTTAGTGCTTACTCAGATGCGGTTTCCAGTTAAGCAAAATCTGATAGCCAACCACAAGCATATATGTAAATCCACTTGTGCAACATTTTATTACAGGGAGAAACAAAGTTTGACCCTTGGAGTTTCAGGGAAATTTTTAAGGCTACAAAAGTAAAAAACATCTAACAAGTGCTGACAAGCAAGGTGCAGTATTAAGAAGAACACATTTAATAAATCAAATATGACATTGCATCAAGTTTGATCCAGGAGATAGTCTCTAGATACTTTTCTCATATTAATTCAAGCCAGGATGCTAATTCACAACAGATATAATCTGCCAAATCTACTTCACATTTTTTCAGTGTATATCAACTATGATTCTCTTTTAGAATTTATTCCATAGTGCCTTGTCAAGATTCCCACTCCACAGAATAATTAGCATGTTGACTATATTTGATGTGCAGAGACTGATTCTAACCCATGCTGTGTAACAAAGATTGGCTAGAAAAGTCGCTTGAAATAGTTTCTGGTATCTGACTGGACTGAATTTTTAAAGCATTTGCAGCATGAGCAATCATGCTTAGTAATTCCAAATAGGATTTCCGAGAACTGCTATGGATGTGATTTTCAAATTAAAGTTGCACTTAAGCAGAGAGCACATTTACTGGATTATTTCAGTGTCCAGAGACAAAGGAACATCAATATCATGAGAATTGTTCAGAGCAAGGTCAGTCTGAGTTTTAGTTGCATATGTGGAAAAATACAAGGAAGAGGAAAGCTTTCTGTATATTCAGCTGCCCCTACTTTCAATTGATAGCTATTTTTTTCAGAGCTTTTCTGAAAAGATCTGTTTCCTATCGAGAGAAAATCCAAATTCCTTCAGGTTTTTTTTCCAACTATTTACATATAGAACTATCTAGTGAAACTATAAACTCATACCACTGTACTGAAGCCAGGCTGTTAAAGAAACAGAATTGCTAATATTGCCTAGTGAAACATGACATTTCAGAGCTGAATACTAAGTGAGCTGAAGTGGCAAAACACTGTTAAGAAGCTTTGATACCAGTCTCCTCCTGCCCAGCAGGACCTACCTCAGGCCCCTTGGAACCACATAACCTGGCCAAAGCCTCCAAGCAGGAGTGGCTCGGGAGCTTGGAGAGCTGTCCATGCTTTCCAGTGTCCTCCTGTGGGGTAAAATCCTCAATGACATTTTCCCAGCAGTACCCTAGTCCCTGTTTCAATTTCCCTCTCAAACACTGATCACTACCTCTGCTAGTACTACAGAGAACTAGTACTTTAAACTCCTTACTAACTGCTTAGTTATAATTTTGGACCTAGAGGGATGTGAGTTCAGTTGAATGATTTTGGGACTCTGCATGGTTACTTCCTTAGTTATAAGTATGCACCTAAAAGAAATGAGCAGTAAATCCAAAGGAGGTCATCTTTACCTATCAAGGCAGCTTTGCTCTCCAATATATGTACAGCTGGAGACAACAGCAGGAGGAAGCCTATTCCAACAGAAAATAGTAGGAACCCCATAAAATTTTAACACAAAATACATCACAGCAAAGACACACACTGAAGGCTACCATCTTTAATTCTAGAGAGAATAGTTCACAAAAGCCCCTCCCTGTTGAAAACACTCAAAACTGAATTTATCAAACTAGCAGAAATTGGTAATTGCTGAAATTTGAATTGTAGTAAGTAGAACAACATATAGCCTTGTGGAAAGGTACCCAATAGAGAAAAAAAACCTGTAAAATAAAATTAAAATTAACAGTTCACAAAATATTTTGAAATGGTAAACAGTTGCCAATAAGGTGAACAAAAAGAATTCTGGCAACTGAGTCATAAATTTAATCCAAGTCACTGAGGAAAAAAAAAAAAAAA
>VXBU01008823.1:727333-781763 GCA_013400315.1 Bombycilla garrulus
ACCAGCCACATCATCTCCAGGAGTGGAGAAACACTGTTCAAGTCTACAACAGCAGTGCTTGTATCTGCCACTGCCAGATTTAATAAATAAATAAATAATTCAACCACTGCGTTCAATGGTTACTAAGAAATCCAGACAGAGCAGGGAATCTCCCACAAAAGGCTGCTTGAAATAACCAGGTTACACTGCTCTTCCCAAGACAGAAGTCCTCCTTGCTATTTATTTTCTCATTACATTTCTACCTTCTAAAGCTGACACTACCTTGCGCCCTTTCAGCAGGACTGCCAAGCACAGTTGTGTGTCAGTGCTAGAGAACAAAGCCAAAGGAAAGGGTAGCAGTAAGAGCAGCTCCACACCCTGACCCTCCCTCCCACTGAAGTCACCCCAAAAAACAGCCATTTGCTTCCCTGAGGGCATATCTGAGCACAAGAAAATTTACTTATATTTTTCCAAGTTTACAGAGCCTCTATTTGGGCACCATTTACATCTATGTCAAAAATACAGAGTAGTCCTACTTCCTGTAATGTATCAAATAATAGGATTTTCAGCAGGACCATTACATTTTTTTGTTTACACAATGATTGCTCTCTGTGCTGCACAGCAGCTGCACTACACCACCAATATTCTTGGGTGTTTCTATAGAAATAGCTGAATGCAGCAGGCCCACACCGAGAACCATCCCAGGCAGATGATGCATTACTCTGCAAGAAGCCCCAAAAGACACAAACGAAGTGGAAGGAATAAAATAAACAAGATTTTCTGTGACCCTAAGGATGGGATTATAACTTTTTTTTTAAAGCTTGAGCAGGAAGCCTTTCTAAATTACATTTCTTGGATTCTATTGTATTATCTTCATGGCACAGTTATTACACATTAAAGGTAATGACTCTCTTCTGCAAGTAACCTAATATTGAACATGATTGATAACCCCTATCTGGGCTTTAGAGAATGCTGAATTTCCTAAATGGAAGGAGGGAACTGAGTTGGATGAGGTAAATAGGGAATAGCTTGAGTGGATTATGTGCATGCATATGAAAAACCAACTGCTAGGTTTTCATTAGAACACAGTATTTTCTTGAAAATACCCACTAATGGCAAACAAATGGGAAAAAAAAATCCCCAGATGTTCCATTTGTGGATAATTCTACTCAAATATATATGTATATATTATTGTTGTTCTTATCCACTTGATAATTTTGTAAACACACATATAACACAAAGACACACACACAGTACCTGCATGTGGCCACACCAATGGTCACACATTGATGGGAAATTCAGGTTCAGGACTTATACTTCAAGGGAAATGTGGCCATTTTGATTTCTCTTGTTCCTTTAAATTATGTTTGTGGGGCTGGAATCACTGAGCAGATTACTGATGCCTGATTATTTTGAGACACTCTAAAGCACCAGGTTTGTTCAGGCACTAAAGAAGACATGAAGCAATATAGGGGGTGGCCCAGTAGGGAAGGGCGTGCAGCAACTTCCACTGGTTCCCAGGCAAGACAGAACCAAGTTTCCACACTCACACAAACATAATTTCTCTGCTAGATCTGATGACTTCTGTCCTTTTAAGACTGGCTTAACCATCATCTCCAGTGAGTAAGAGGCAAAAACAAACCTAAGGCTAAGGTGGAACTGCTTCTTCAGAAACTGACTTCTCTTCCTCTCTCTCACCTGATGTTAATAAGCAAAGATTTGCCTTGGTATTCCTCAGGTCCTTGCCCATTCCCATAGCAGCTTTCTGACTCCCAAGCCCACCTACTTATTTAATGAATCATCTTACTGCTTCAGCAAACCCGGTCAAACTGTCTTGGCTACATTCATTACCTTGCTTTTAAGTAGGGGAGAAAAAAAAAGAAAACCACAAAAAGTATTTTTTCAATTACCAGTTAAATTAAAATGGTTTAATTACAGAACAGAATTGTTTCTTTGTGAAATGGAAAAAGTATTACTTGAAGTCATGGGTTGTTGGTTTGGGTTGTTTTTTTTTTTTTTTTTGTTTGGGGGTACATTTTGGTTTGCTTTTTAATGGAAGTCAGGTCAAAGATCTGATAATCCTTAAAAGGCACTATACAATCAGTTAATAGCCTCCTAATCATGAAAACACAGCAAGCCACTGACAAGGAACAGTCTCTGGTGTAACTGCAAAATACATCAGTGTTTCTAGCTGCTGTCACATTTCTTTGGCAAAGTTGTCCTATGATTTTTAAAGCTATTTTATTTGTTCAAGCACTGTTAACTCTACCCTCAAAACCCCCCACCCCAAAATATACAACATTAAACACAACATGTCAGTAGAGAAACTTTGATCTGGTAGAACCTGACTGTTTGTCAGGGCTTTGGGGAGTGCATTTTTCCGTTTTGCAAGAAGGGCTCTTTTCTGCCCAGCAGAGCAGGCATGGGGGACAAGAAAAGGGAAGGTTACCTGAAAATTATTCCCTTAAGCCCTGTCATCTGCCAGAGAAGGAACCACCAGCTGCTGCCGATCCTTCCTGAGATCTAAGCAAGCTCTGGGAGGGCAGCAGAATGGCTGCAGGGGAGAACAGCATTTATTAGAGCTTGTGTGGGGTCAACATGGTGGCACTACCAGGAGGTGGTAAAGACTATTTTTGAGACACTGTACCAAACATCCAGAAATTCTGAACCTATACCCATTCCTTCTCCTCACAGAGACACTGATAAACAGCAACATTTTAATTGAAAATTAAATTAAAGTGTTAAAAAATTTGTGTTTAAGTGTTAAATTAAGTTGTTTAAAATTAATAAAGTTTAAAATTAAATTAAAGTGTTAAAAAATTTGTGTTTAAGTGTTAAATTAAGTTGTTTAAAATTAATAAAGTTTAAAATTAAATTAAAGTGTTAAAAAATTAAAGTGTTTAAATTTAAAATCAAAGTGTCACACTATGGAAGCTGGTGTTTATCATGTCAGTCTTACAGATTTTTGAAGGCTTGGGAACTCTTGTACTTAACATTATAACAATCAGGTAGTGGAAATATTTTTTGTACTTTAAAACTGCTTCCAGTAACAGTTTCCTGAGATAAGTCTCCATCAATAATAGCCCAGAATATTTCTCCTTTTTTCTTAAACTTGTGTCAGGTACAAGTTGGAGCCTCTATGACATAGGATATTTTCCAGATTCAAGAGCTAATAAACAGAACAAGCTCATGTATTCATATACTAAAGAAGGGAAACAATGAAAAATAGAAACAAACCCAAAAGCAACTGCTTGGAACTATGGAGAAGGAAATAAGTCATCAGTTCAACAGCTCTTGACATTATTTATTCTCTCATTCATATTACAAGGGAGGACACTGCACAAAAGTGGTTGAACAACAACCTATGACCTTCAATAACAGAGTCAGGGAAGAAGTTTTGTCCCATGCAAGTTCTGTAGATTGTCCATTTTCACAGATATTTTTGCCTGTCGATCTTTCAACACAGTAGTTTTGCATCTTTACTGTGCCAATAGTCTCTTAGAACACATCATGCCCTCTAAAATAGAAAGGTTCAGGGTTTCCTCTAAAATATTCTCAAACTTAAGAGCAGGAATTCTAACTTTTTTCTTTTTTAAACTATGTCCAGAATGAATACTGACTTCAAAACTTCATGTCCCAATAAGTCCATCAGAGGAATGCTGAGGTCTGATGCCCAAAACACCAAATGGTGTTTGCTGGGTTTACCTACAGCAACCCCTAAACAGATCCAAAGAAAGCAGTAATGCATGAAGCATGCAAGAGATACCATGAAACATGGTTTCCAGTTTACCTGTAAGGCTACGTGGAACTTAAAATTGAATATTTGGAAGCGAAGGTAACAAACAGACAATGTTATCCCATGATAATGAAATTTACTCAGGTGATTGAAAAGCTGTCTGCATAAATGACATGCAGACTGCTGGATTAAAATTTACGCAGTGACTGAAATGCAGTCTGTGGCACAGGTTAAAAACTACAGCATTATAATCTTGCAATATTTCATCCTTCATGTTTTGGCTTTTTCCTTGAACTGCTCTTAGAATCATTTTTCTTGACAGAACTTTTCCTTTCAAACTTGAATGACCTCACTCTTCTAAGCTGTCTTTCTGAGCTTCTATTCCAATGCATCAAAAGAGCAACGCATGATCATAGCAAGTAATTTGCTCAAACCATATAGCACTCTCTTTGAAACAAATATACTAAAGTATAAGTTCCTGAGAATTTGTTTTCTTCCTACGCTGGTTTTAATGTGGTAAACTCTACACAAACTTTGCTGCTTCCAGCTTCCCTCTCCATTAGTTCAGAATCAGCCTTACACTACAGTGAATAACAAAGCAACTCCCAGCTTGCCTCCTTCCCAGAGAAGCAAGAATTAAAACTGTACCTTCACACACACTTAAAATGTACAAAGACAAAGAAGCAGCACACGGAAACAGGGAGATCTAAACTAGCCACTAATAAGCTGCTAGAAATAATTCTGAAAAAGTACATTTTTGCAGTGTTTAAAAATGTCAACATTCAAAAAAACCCAAAC
Organism: Bombycilla garrulus; assembly: GCA_013400315.1. Lineage (NCBI taxonomy): Eukaryota > Metazoa > Chordata > Aves > Passeriformes > Bombycillidae > Bombycilla > Bombycilla garrulus. The sequence continues at coordinate 731,847 of VXBU01008823.1, forward strand.
AAAAAACATCAAAGCGACAAAACAAAACACCCACTTCCACCCACTTCTGCTCCTTGAGAAATCTAAGCATGACTCAGCCCCAAAATAAGAACTATTTTTTGAATGCAGGTCTTTCTCAACATGGAAGAAACAGAGGAAATAAGAAAAGTTACATACAATAGAATTTATTTTCCCCACTTCAGATGCAAATAACTAACCTACAAGAGCCTGTAGTGACCAGTGCAGGAGATTCAACTAGCTATTGAACCTTACAAGTAATTTCTACTCCTAGATCTATTATTAAACAGTTTCTGAAGGAATATGTATTGGGCTTGCAATATCCAAAGAGTACATTTAATGCAGCGTGACATATATTTCATTCCTGCTAAGAACTACTGCAATTTTTGAAGTAAGCCAGTGTATTGTAAACTACTTATAATTTTGAGAATAAGGGAAGAACACTAACCAAAAGGTTACCAAAATTAGCTTACCTCTCTCAGCTTTCATTTCCCAAAATGATTCAACAAATACCTCCTTATCATACACAAGCAGCATGTTTGTGGGCAACTGAAAGTGAGTAGTTGAGCTCTCAGACTAAAACAGACGTGATGAATGATAAGAAAGATCTTGGAAAGGGGTTAATCTGTCTTTCTGACAGCTGAGTTAAGGTAGGGGTCATTGAAGTCTCTCTCAATCCTACAAATTAGCCTTACATTCTCAGACACAAAATTTCAAGGTTAAATCTACCAAAGCCATTATAAAAAAACCTCAGTAGAATCCTTTACTGAAGCTTAAGGAGTTTTCCTACTATGCACGCGGAGTTCATCTACAGGCACCTTCTGCTGAGAGTGATTTTGACCCATGGTACCATCCCCTCTCCCCAGCTTGCTATCCCAGCCAGGAGGGTTCAGCCATATTCCAGTCAGCTCAATTATTTCCACTCCCACAAATCAGTTTTGAGGCCCAGTCAAGCTGCCCACATGAATATTGAGTGAAAAGTGCGGAAAGATTCAAGCAAAAACTTAAACTGGGGTGTGTCAGGTACACATAAAAAAGGGATTCAGAGCTTGGAAGGAGGAGTCAAAGCAACCTGGAGATGCGCAAACCGGGGCACCAGCAATATGCGGTCATTTGTGGACCATCCTGCCTGGACAGGAAGACATGAACAGTAAAAGCAGGTTCAAAGGCTTTGAGCTGCTAAAGCAGGAATGACTGAAATCAAATCTTGACCAAAATTTCCAGCTACGATCGAAAAACTGGAAAAGAAACCCTGAAAATACCAGTTGAGCAACTTTTTTCAAGTTTACTATTTCTTAACACACTTATGTGCAACGTATCTTGCTTGTTTACACTTTTCTCAAGAACTCTTGAACTTCATAGGAGGAAACAACGTAATTTCAAATAACTGACTTCAAATCAACTTTTTATTATCCTGTTTCTCACATGCCAGAAGTTATGTGGAGAACAGCTGACAAGAACAAAACTGTACTTCATTATCAAACAGAAAGCTCCATGCAGGGTATTTGTATTGTCTGTAAACACGATACCTTCAGCACACTCTCTGATTTTAAAAAAATATACCTAAAACTCGCAGGTTCAACTCAGACAAAATTCCAGACTATTATGTTTTCTTCCACTTTATACTCGTCACCTCTTCTTCAAGAGGTAACAAAAAGCAATTCTCCTAAAGAAATATGTGTCTTATGGAATGTCGTGAGTCACATTTTTAATTAGCTTGATCTTTTCCATACAAGGCATTGCCACCATCTCACAGATATCCCTGAACAACTGTGAATACACTTAAAACACACAAACTCATTTTATGAGTGCTGCTCTGTAAATCAGCTCTCAGACCCTATACTTCCCTTCAGAAAGTCAAACTTATCTTCAGGACATGTTCCAAGTACAGAGTATGTGCATGGGTACTTACAATTGACTTACAGCATTCTTTTTTCTAAAAGACCTACTTAGAACTGAAGCAGTGGAAGAAAATGCATTAACAGCCATCACTATTACTGCAATTATGACCATTTCCTGTATTTAACAATGAAAGCCAAACCACCTCAATTACTTTGGGGAAAGGGAATAGACACATAATAACTGTTCCAGAGTGATTTGCCTTTTTTAAATGCCAACAGGCATTCTGGGATAGTAACTAGTTCCTGATGCTACCCAGTACAACTAGTAACAGACTTGGGAACAAAGATTGGTTTTGTTTGTTTGTTTGGGGTTTTATTTTGGAGTTTTTGTTGGGTTTGGGTTTTTGTTAGTTTCATTGTTTTGGTTTCGTTTGTTTGGGTTTTTTTTATAAAATTATCGCATCAAAATAATATTTGTGCTTAATAGTCAGTACCAATGTTCCTGGCACAGGAGGCGCTAAATCTTTTCCTACATAATCAACAGCCAACTGATCATTTAGATCTAGATATACTACAAACAGTTCACAATACCACAGTAGATCTTGCTGACAAGAAAATTAATCTATAACCTGGACTTCTGCAGAACATGTAGGTTTTTCAAAGGTAGAAGGCATGCCAGACTTGTTTCAAAAAAAAGGGCTAAACCCAGCTGTGGTTTGCTTTAATTACTTTGGCATTTGATTTTCCCTAAAAATAGGAAAAGCTGACAGGGAAGATAGGAAAGAAGAAGAAAAGAAAAAGAAAAAGAAAAACCCACCAGATAAGTGAATTGGTGCTGTGGTGGTCCTGGGAGAACAATCTCCCAATGAGTTAGATAATAAAAAGTCCAGATAAATCCAATATTTAATATGGAATGAACTTTACAGTGAAGATACTGTGCAGAGTTTAACCTACCACATGTCCTATTTCTGTTCCTTACTAATAGGGAAACAGAATTTGAACAAATTTTTTTTGTGTGTGTGAGGGGGCCACTGCAGGTGTCACACATTACATCAGCTCTTAGTCCCAGTTTTGATCCTGATTCTGCATGGCATTATGCATACCAATTCAGAATATTCCCTGTGTGCCTGATAGGCATACCACAGGCACTGTGTGATTTTCACACTGTCATCCCTTCTACCAACAGGCTCATCCTGAGCCTCAGCATCTGGAGACTGCACTGCACATCTGCCCTGCAGATACCTGAGAGAAGACAGATAACAAACATGGGAAGACCTCCTGCTAGCACTGTCAGACATGGGGGTCTCCACTCACGCAGGAAAACACTTTGCACTGGTTTCCTGGATCCAAGTGTGTGCCATTACCAACTGTTCTGTAGCAGAAGGAAGACTACAGGAAAGCCACACAGCAGAACATGGTAGTCAGTACAGGCCATACAAGGCCTTTGTTACCATCCATTCAAGCTCCTCAGCATGCAAATAGTGAATGAATTGCTAATAATTTCTCATTTATTTCTAGTTCTAAAAAACACTGTCAGGAAAGCTTTCTAGTAAAGGTAGTTAAAGAAACTAAATCACTAAGCAGTAAAACATCTTGGATCAGCAAGGAACCAACAGAGAAAAAGGAGCCAATTATTCAGTACAGCAAAAGATCAGCTGTAAAGTTGGAGGTCTGCTGGCTTGTTTTAAAGTATATTTACCTGCAAGTGGATGGACAGAATCACATTTGCTGAACTCTCTCTTGCCACTCTGAAAACTCAGTTGCAGAGCCTGCACATCCTGCAGTTTGGTAACGCAGCACCAAAAAGTGAAGCCTAGAGAGAAGCCTGCTGCTAATCAAGCAGACCTGAAATTACTAAAATGAATTTTAATCTCTAGTCACCAACCTGTTTATTCTTTAGCTATTTGAAACAGAAGAAAAGAGAGCTTTGATCCACCTCCAAGAAAAATATTGTTGTTTACATACAGTGTTCAATATGTTCAGCCATGATCTGGAATTATTTCAGAGATTGGCTGCATATTTCACAACTCTTGCTATTAACACTCAAGATTCTTCTGGCTCAGAAATGCTGGACTTTCTTGCAGGTAAACATTCATTTACCTGTAAAGAAAACAAACTTTAACAGCTGCTGCCATATCTCCTGAAAAGACTTTTAATAATAACCTCTCCAGAGGCTAAAGACTGTCAAGACACAACTGGCACCAATGACTTTTAGAATGCATTTGGGTACCACAGATTTAAAAACGCAGACTGAGCTTGGTAACTATTTTTTGGAATGCTGTAATGAGACAGAGTCTGATTGGGTTTATTCCTATTTTTTTAATTCTGTGATGCGTTCAATTCAATATGATGGAAACACACACTTCTTTTAAAAACACAGCTGGAAGGTTGTTAAGTATTTTACTGTATGGTTGGTATCTTGGTGTGGCAGCCTTGAACACACCTTCACATTGTACAGGACGGAGGAAGGCTTGACACCCGTCTGTATCAGCAGCTGTTGGCATTTAGTAGAAGCAGAAAACATTTGTTGCACAAGGAATAAAATGAAGGACTGCAAAAGAAAGCTCTTCCCTTATATATCTGATCTAAACCAAAGCAGCATTTCACACAGCATTCACTGAAGCAGAAATAGTGGTTTCCAAAGATTTGGGAAAAATGCAGTTCTTACCTGCACTAGACAACAAATTCTGGTGGAACCATGGTATCTGAAACAAGGGTGCCCCTCTGGGCAGGGCCTTGCACATTTTCAGGACTTGTCATCCAGTTCCCACAGCAAAACTGAAATTTGCCATCTTAAATCAGGAGACATCAGGCTCTATTTCCTCTCTCACCAGGCACACAAGTACACAAGGCAGTTGTACAGCTGTAAGACCAGCTTGCACTGGGGCCACTCCTCTGCAGAAGCAAATCTTTCCTTTTCCCCAGGAATGCTGCCCCTTTCCTCTCCACAGTCCTTAAACACCAGTCTTAAAGCTAAATAATTGCTTTGTGCCTACAGCCAACTGATGGAAAGCCTAGGAAAATATTTTTAAACTCCCCATCTGAGCACAGGAGATGTATGATGGGCTGACCACTATTCTCTTTTTACAGTTTGCTCATATCAGGAAGGAGTTCACAAGATCTAGCCAGACAAAACAAACAAACCAGAAAAAATACACACGCTATTTTCCACCACTTTAATCACATCTAATGCTGTAACTTTTAAGTTCTTAGATGGAGAACTCTACCTGTTACTCTGTCTTTCCAAACTTACATACCAACCATCTTTGGGGATGTACAATTACACAGCATTTCATGTACTTACTTTGACACTAAAATGCATCATAAATTACATTACAACTCTCCAGTATTCCAAATATATCTTGCCACCACCTATCCTGACAACCACAGATGACAGCCAAGAAGACATTATGGTTTAGGTCAGACTACTTTCAAATATTTTATTTACATTCAGTTAACAGAATCATACAATAAAAATTTTAGATAAAACACCTTTGGCTAAGATTTAATACCTTCAGTCAATGTGTCCTCTTGCCACCCCAGATCATACATTTCAAGCTTGGCTTTGATAAGATAGCTCATATACTCAATACTCCCAAAACAAATGAAGAGTACAGACACAGAAGGAAGTAAGGCAAACTTACAAGTTTGTGCTTAAAAATAGAAAGAAAGAAATTAAAGGCACAAACCTCAATTGCTTAAGAGACACTTTGAAAAATCATAGAACCATAGAATGGTTGGGTTGTAAGGGACCCTAAAGATTATCTGTTCCAACCCTCCTGCCATGGACAGGAACATCTTCTACTACATCAGCTTGCTCAGAGCCATTTCCAACCTGGCTTTGAACAACTCCAGGATGGGGCAGCCACAGCTGCCCTGGGCAACCTCCAGTGCCTTACCACCCTCACAATAAAGATTTTTTTTCCCCAATATCTAATTTAACCTACTCTCAGCTGAAAGCCATTACCCCTTGTCCTATGTCTACATGCCCTCGTAAATAAGAGTCTCTTCCCATCTTTCTTGTAGATGCCCTTCAGGTACTAGAAGCCTATAATCGGGTCACCCTAAGCCTTCTCTTTTCTAGACTGAACCCTCTTAAAGCTCTCAGGTGAAGATCCCAAATCAGGATGAATCACTCCAGGTAGAGTCTCACCAGAGTAGAGCAGAGGGGCAGAACCCCCTCCCTTGCCCTGCTGGCCACTCTCTGTTTGATGCAGCTCAGGATAGAATTGGGTTTCTGGGCAGTGAGTGCCCATGGCTGGGTCATGTTCAGCCTCTCACTCACCAGCACTCCCAACTCCTTTTTTCCCAGGGCTGCTCTGATCTGCTCATTCTCAGCCTGTGTTGACACCACAGGTTTCCTCAACCCAGGTGCAGCCCCTTGTACTTGCTCTCATTAAACCACATGAATTTCCCATGGGCCCACTTGCCAAGCTCGTCCAGATCCCTCTGGATGGCGACGCACCCTTCAGGAGTGTCAGCCACACCACTCAGCTGGGCATCATCTGCAAACTTGCTGGGGGTGCATATGATCCCTTTGTGTTTGTCATCTGTTCCTTCTAAACACTTGCACAGGCAAGAACCTGTGCACGCTGCCTTGGCAAGGAGACACTGATGCCCTCGTCCTCAGTGTCTGTGCCAGTGAACCACTCATGGTTTTAAGAAAAAGCTGCTGACATTGGGGAGTTGACTTTTCAGTTATTTCATAAGAAGATGGAGGTCAACAAGAATTCAAACAACACAATTTAGGAAAAGAAAGGCCATGCTGACCTCTTTTACTTTTCCAGCCAAACACAGGATGTCTGTTAGATTAGCCAAGGGGCATGCTGCTTGTAAAGTACCCAGTGTTTTAACACAACATGCTTTCATTCTGTTATAAACACTTAATAGCAAGCGAACATCACAAGACACAGGGGAAGAGCTCCCCTACTGGGCTGATTGCTCACCATTCAAAAGCTTACAAGCCACTTGAATTAACTGCTAAATAAATCTCTATACCTACCCCTTTTCCCCTCCCACAGTAACCCCCAGTGGCTGGCAGTAATCCAAGCCAGAGCCTGTATTACTGCAGAGCCCAAGAACCTCTTTAGTTCATACCCATTCCCTCCCTCCCCTCCGTTCCCTCATCCCAACTTACAGCTGTTTTTTTTGATTGAGAATATGAAATGACGTTAATAAATGGGTAACTTCCTGCTTCTCCAGGCAAGAGAGGGAAACAGGGAGTATCTAGGACTGGAAAGCAATAAGCACAAGGTGTATTTGGAGAACTACAGATGGTGAAAAACATTCACCTTCTTTGTCCTTCAACTACTGGGTGTTCTCTGAATTTCAGCTAAAACAAAAAGGGCTCACCATAGTGTGATGCAAGAAGATTGAGACCCCGTTTGCAAAGTAAATGCCATTTGACAGATGAAAATCATACTGCAGATTGAAGCTATGTAACCTCTCTCCCTTGCACTGCATCAAGGTCTTTGGAGTCCTGCTGTTTTTTGTACAGTTAGTCATGGTGCATAAAATAAAGTGGGTCCTTAAGTACTTCCAGGATTGAAGGCTAAAATTTCAAAATTATTCTGTCATTATCTGAGGCCTACTCAGGTCTTTCTGTAGCATTCCTTCTGCATTTACACTAATCATTGGTACCTTTACTTAAGACATGCCTAGTAGAAATGAAGGCCAAGCCACAGTACAACTTGTAGAGGAACCCAGAGGGAAGAAAATCTTCCAGGTGTTTCCAGATGTCTTCTGAAAAACTGCAGTGTGTAAAAAAAACCAGGAAAAGCATCAAGGAATATCTCTGGTCATAGCTTCAACTGTCCCAAGACAGGTGTTATCAGCAATATTTTTAAAGAATAACATGGCAGCCAAACAGACAAAACATGAAAGTGATGCCTTTCAAGACTAAAAGGTATCACTTTCTAAGCAGCTCTCATGGATGGATTCCTCAACAAGCATATTCTTTGGGTACAGTTTATTATTAAAATATCGCATACTCCACATTTATTTGAAATCCTTCTCACACCCTACTTTGCCCAGCATGTGTAAGATTTAAAAACCTCAGTGATCATTTCTTTGCCGTTTCATATTCAGCCACTGAAAAGGAGTTAAAACCTAGCATTAGAAGTACCATGTAAAAAATATTACACCAGAAACAGCCCAGTTAGAACTTCTGCTCTAATAAAAAATAGTATCTTGTTGAGGAAGATGCAAAACACTTCCAATTCAGTCTGACGTGCAATATACCAGAAGTCACTTTTCCCTTCCTCCAGCGACCAGCCTGTCCTAAAAAATGAGGACCAACCTTACGCAGCTGATTTGAGAGCATCAGCATCCTGCCTATTGCAGCCACAGTAACAGTTTCTTTTATAGGAAAAATTAACATAAAATAAATAAAGGAGGAATATCTTCAGAGGTTGTTTCAGTATTCCACCTTTACATGTTCTGTAAGTTGTCTGCTGCAAGCTCATTGCTTGCTCTCATTTTTGTTGCCTTTGTGTTTCAATGGTTAGGAAGAGATTGGCCCAAGGAGTAGCTTTTGATGCTGGGATACATTCAAAAAAGCAAATACAAACCAACAGCTAGATACAGTTCCACTCTGTTCTTTCAGTTTTTCCCACAAAACCATGAACACTGTGAGATACCCTGTTTCTGGAAGCCCCCTCACCAAATAATCTGCAGACAATTTTATCTGTTTCCAAATTACAATAGAAGAAAGCTTGGTATGTCCCAATACAAATACAGGCAAGGTTTAACTCCCCAACAACACGTGAAATCCTCTCTCACTGCCCTATATTTCCCAGCAACTGACAACTCTCAAATACAAGACACTGGTTAGCTACCACATTTTTCAATCAGCAGTAATTAAGAGAGTAATATTACATAGTTGTTAAAGTTGTAAATAGAAACTCAGTTCTTGCCTGTGAATGCTGATTTAGAACATGAAGAATAATTCTAGTAGTGCAAAAATAATTGTTTTATCAAAAGGTAAGCCACATTTTGCCTCTTTACCTAAAGCATTGGCCAAATCCTACTAATGTCTTCAGCTAATTTGGATTTAGCTACATATTACAGGCATGCTGGCAAACAGCCAGAAGTGATCATCAGCAGATGGCAGAATTGACTACAATCTATTTTGTAGTTAGACCACACGGCTGTGTCTGCACTGAGTGGGGAAATAAGACTTTCAAAAGGGGAGGAGAAGAAATTAATTGGATTCAGGAGGCTCCATAGCTTATTGCTCTCCCCCTCTCCCTCTCTCCCAAAAGGAACAAATGAGAAAGATAAAACACACATGTGCTACAGAAAAACATCTTGAATGGAAAGCTAAGATGTAGCCTGATAGTATTCTCTAATGAGTGTGTTCCTGATTTCCACACAATTGCTGTAGACATATTCCCGGTCAGTCAGATGATTCAGGTGTCTAGGGGGACTGCACAGCAAGATACCCACCCAGCACATACAAGTCAGAATTAACAGGCTCCAACACACAGCATGCAGCACAGCTACAGTGTCAACTTTGGTTCAAGTTTCAGAAAGATCCTACAACAACCTTTGAGGCAGCTGTACTAGCTGTCAGAAAACAGGGACTTCTAAATATTATCTCCACACAGAAAATCCTTGTTCCTATCCTAGAACCAAGAGATACAAACCATCATCATCAGTTGTGTCATGGTTTAGAGAAATCAGTTAAAGACAGAGGCAGGTGTGCTACATGTTCAAGTGCTCGTGAAAGATCACACCTTCCTTAGGCTGCTTGCAATTTCTGTGAAACAAGACAGGTAATGTTTTATCCCACCTTTTTTTTCAGTTTTTCACAGATGGAGGAAATGAGGCTCAGCATCACTGTGGCTTTCTCAGCTTAACAGTCTGTCAGAGGTTTTACTGCTAAATCTCAGTGGCATAGCTCATCACAAAGCCATGCCCAAAACAAATTCAAAGAATCTAGAGGACAGAGACCAAGTCCACAGATGGAAAGAAAATCCATGAGTAGTTCCAGCATGCCAAGAGCTACAGTACATGTAACAGTAAGTAATTCTTCTCTGTAAAGGAAAAGGGAGAATGGGAAGACTGGAAGCACCTGGGAGTGGGGAGGATATATTTTTAGCAATGTTACCACTGGCTTTCCTTATAACCTTTCCCAAAAGTCTTAGACATGATTGTCTGAGTTGATGTTTTTCGGATGAGGTAACAAAATCTTTCTAAGCTAGGGATCATAAACAGCCAACAACCAGCCAGTCAATTTATACCATTATTTGCGTTTTAGTCTTAATCAGCACCATGTGTCCCCACAAGATGACTGAGTAGCACTGCACAAGGTTAGACCATCTGGAGCTGGGATTTTGCTTTCTTTTGATTCTTAACTGTTACCACTAATTCTGGTGTGCCCACTGTCTCCCTGAGCTTTAGCACCTTCTGCCAGATCAAGATCTTATGTACAGATATAAATGCTGTCACAGAGAACATTTTTACCTCCCACCTCCACAGTAACTCGCAAGCACGTAATTTCTCAAACACTTCCATGCCTTACAGAATTCCTTTCTTTGTCTTCTTCAGTTTATTCCTTCCTCCCCTCTCTCCCCCCATCTCTTCTGAAGATTTAGGGAAACAAATGTCAGACCAAGAAACCTCATGTCATGTCTTCCAGTGACAGTCCATGTTGACCAGATGACTCTTACTGAGATTACAAAAGCAGAACTCAGCATGGCCACACCTATTTTCATTCCCCAAAAGAAGATCCAGTATCTAAGAACCCCAAGTTTTTTTCCCTACTCATGGATCAGGGACAAGTGTGCACATGCTGCTCATGCATCTTGCTCACTCCTGCAAACATGCATTGTCAGTCATCACCACAACTTCTAGAGTGAGCGAGTCTAAAAACAACAAATTGTATATTCTGGAGCGAGAGTTGATACTTCAAAATAGCCTCCGTAGTCTAAAACTAAAAGCAATTACACTAAATATAAAGCACCCAACAACAAAGAGCTGTGATAAATCAATTTTCCTTGCCTGCAGTACAATCTGGATTTAGCTACTTAGTACATCTTAATAAACAAGATACTCATTCAAAGCATAATAAATGAAATGTGTTGCCTTGAGGGACAGTTTTACTTAATAGTTTGGTGTTACAATGACAGAACATGTGATCTGTCAGTATGAACATCTTTTGTTCTCTGGAACGTTTTGAAAATGGGTGGTCTGTCTGCTTCACACTAGATCATGCTTAAGACACATAGCACCCTTCACATTCACAGAAATATGCTTAACATAGGAAAAGCACTTTGCTTTGATAAGGAAATCAACTCCCAAAGCAAAACAAACAAACAATGGTTCTGTGGAAAGTGATTCCCTGGTTTCCAAAGTCTGCGATGTACTTTATACCAAGTCACAGAAAACCCATACACAGAAAGACCTATTTGGGAACATGATTTAAACAGTCAGAAAGAAAAAAAACAAACAAAGAAACCACCACAGAAAAACAAACCAGTAAGCAGCTGGAAGACAGTTGGTACTTCTTCTCAGCATTAGAAAGTTTGATAAAACAATGTACTTCAGAGCAACATTATGGCTGAAGCTTCCATCCCTATTTGCCATACGCTTAACAAACACAGATTTGGGAACAACTGAGTAATCTCAGTTTCTCTGTGCTCAAGTCATATATCTACAGGTATCTACAACACAAATATCATAGAATGGACAATAAGCATGAAGCCAATCCTACTGGTAAATGCAGAACTGGAAAATGAAAATCACTGCATCTTCAGTTCTGTCCCCACATGTATGTATTTGCTAAGGATTTATAAGCAATATGAAATGTTACGAGGGTAGATTTGAAAGAATTCCACAAACCTTGAATAAATTCCTCTCCATGGACACCACCAGAGATATTGGCATCTGATCCCATACACAGCTCACATACATAAATAATTCCCTATCGAGTCTAGTTGCAACACTGATATTTATTACAATTATTTAATCCTTATCCCCAAAATACGCACATGTTGACAGACAGTGGAAGGCGAAATTACTTTCTTCCCTCCTCCTGACAGACCATACACCAATCTGCCACCTCTCAGGTTATCAGCCAAGCACAGAAATAGCTATATCTGATCACAGTAATGGTCCATCCATCTCTTCCACACCAATTCATTTAGGGTTTCATTTGTCCCTGATCCATGAGAGTTTCTCTCCTCCTAGATATTTAATCTGATTTTGAGTAACATAAACCCTTCTGGGCTCACGTTTCCTTCAGACTCTAGTCACCCTAGTTTGTCAATTATATCAAAATTAGTGATCACATTTGTAACCCCCTTTGCAAATGCCTCTAGTTGCCAGTCTAAGCATACAACACATTTTAGATTGAAATGATTCTGCAACAATGAGTATGAATAAGGAGGGGAGGAAGTGGTGAGAGTTTGTGATCCCATAGGAAGCAACTCAGAAGGAAAAATGAAAAGCTGTTTTTTCTATAGGAGAGTAGCATTAAAAGACCTAACAGCAAAATGTTCTTCTGGAGATGAAAATCAAGATATATAACAGCAGCTCAATAAGGCTTCATCAAGAGTTTTTTCAGGACCTTAAAAGTCAAAAAAGAAGAGGTACAAAGATACATTGATATGAGTGAGTGCACAGAGACACATACAAGCAGGAGAGTTGCAAAAAGTCAGAAAGGCTAAGGCACGGACACACTATGAGTCACAACTACCAAGAGAAATAAAAAGTTACAATAAGGAAGTTAGATTAATAACTAGAAGTAGAAAGATGCAGAATAGACAAATCCATTACTGCAGGGAAGTCTTCTATTAACCAACAATGTGAAGAAATACCTGGTGGTACAGCTCAGAAAATTACTTTTACCTTGGGTTTTACATTATTTTTAATAAGAATTAAGAATTAGGACTTAAAGATAGCGGGGAAAATAAGAGAAATTAATATAATAGGTACAGACTATATATTTATGCTGGCATGGTTTAATGAGACATACCAAAAATACTTAAAAGAATAAACTAGTTTTTAAGAATTCATACAAAATAGATAGAATACCAAAAGGACAAACTGAATTACTAGCAGTAGAAAGGGAGAGATTAAAAGGGATGGTCAGTATAGCTTTGATACCCATAGCAATGCTGAAGTGAAAGAAGAAGACTTAACTTCAAATCAAGTAGGGAATAACAATAGTCAACAGAAAGCAAATACTGTTAAACCAATATATGACTTAAATTATGGCAGAAAAGGATTAGATGTACAACTTAACTGCCTGAATATATTTGGGTTATACCACATATTTCATTTGTGGACTATCAAAGTGTGGTTTATATCAAATTACAGCTAAAGAAGCGCACAGCTGGATGGAAAAAAAAAAAAACCAAAACACGTTTTTGATCAATAGTTCTTGGTAATTCACTATCAAGCTAGGAAAACATGAAGCATGGCACAATAAGGTTTCACTCACAGTCCAGTACTACATAATAGTATGAAAAAAAAGACTGTCCTCCCTTGCAGATTTAGTGGAATTTATCAATCCAGGAAAAGTATTAGAGGCACCTTAAAGGCCACAGCTAACATGCAACACCATTTCTCTGTTTCCAAGTAAAGATATTTCATTATTTCACCAAAAAAAAGTGATTGATCCAGTAAATAGAAAAAGAAAGCCCTCAGATTCAAGAAGAGTTACAAGTGTTTGAGCAGTAGTCTTGCAGCACTTCAAGAAGAGTCTAACACTTTCTAACACTCTCATCCTGCTGTTCTGATGTTGTTCTTGAAGGTGCTGTCTGAGAAGCACAATGTTTGATAGGCTCAGGCTGGGAAATCATTTTTCCAGGCAATAGCAACAATAACCTGATTCGAGTTCTGAGTCACAGTTTATTACAAAAGCTTGAGTATATAGTTTCAGAAAGTTAATAATAGCTGATCCTTGTATTGACAACTAGACTGACAGCCTAGGCCCAAACACGTTGGGAGAGCTCCTATCAGGAAGAACAGAAATACTCAGACATAAATAGTTACATCACATTTCTGAAACCATGAGAGTTTCAAGTCTCAAGAGACACCTACATATTAAGTGTCATGACGTGGTTTAAACTGGCATCAGAACACCTCTGAAGGGCACAGAAAAGCATGCCTGCAAAACCATGTTTCATGTGCTCATTTTCATGTGAAAAATAGTGACCTGAGACAAACAGGATTACAGCCCAGAGATTAACAATCACTTGGATTTAACATGGCAAAGTTTCATTGCAAGCATCATCTATGTCTAAATAACACCTAGCATCCCAGAAATGTCTCACTTCTCAGCCATTAGCAGCAACTGGGAGCACTCCTCTCCCTCACAAAACACATCATTGGCTAGAGATGATGAGATAGAATAAAAGGATGGACTTTGGAAAGAAGGTTGCTCTGACACCCAGAGCTCAGGACTACAAGCTGGCAAGCCAGCTGCTATCAGACAAAAAAAAAAAAAAAANCCAGAATGAAATGTCAGCTTCTAGAAAGCTTTTGTAAGGATTTCTTTCCTATTACTCTGTCCGCCACATCAGTTACTGCTCCTGAATGAAACAGCAGGGACAAAACCAGCAAGCTTCTTTCAGATAAAACAGTAATTAAGCATAAGAGTTTTGCCTCCCTAAGCAAGATTTGCACATCTCTCTTCCCTCAAGTATATGCTTAAACTCTTATCTCCCCTCCCTCAGTTGCAGAGGGTGAAACATCTGAAGGTCAGGTTCTCCTTCACTCGTGTAATCAAATCCCTTTTTCAAGGTCCCACGTCTCCCTTGGGGCAGTAAATCAGAGGAACAGGCAGGAATATGTACTTTGCTTATAACCTCATAAGAAAAGCAGTTAACACTGCTTTAATAAGGAGAGGGAGAATGAATTTACCATCAACTCCACTCTACTCTAGATTAAGACTCTTGAAGACTCGTGATTCAAGATTTTAGAAAAGAGACATTACTTTGTGATAGTAATCCCAAGCCTCCACAGAACCTCCAGACTGAGAAAAACCACACATGAAACCTCAACAGTTTATGAAATACTGAAAAAATATTTACTATATAGTAAAAAAGTGCAACACAAGCTTTTGGAAATTTAACTCTTTTACACTGTTCAGATAGAACACCTGTAGGCCATGGATGACACAGCAGATGTCTTATCACTCATCCTACAACTCCCCCAGTTCTTGGGACCAGCCTGTTTTTGGAATGGCACATGTTGATGGAGCCTCTATCCAGGGCTGTTGGGTTTTTTTCAGATGCTGTATCTTCTACTCTATGCCAACCTTTTTATACTTAACATTTGTTAATGTTGCAACAGTTACAGCTGTATAATCAGCACACTAATACCAGTAAACAAGCCGTCAAATTTTCTCCCAAACAAAATTGTACACCAGGATTATCTGGCAGAAAATCTAATTTGTCAGAAGTGTACGTGTGAGACAGTACAAAGACTAAGAAGAATATATTCCCCTGAATCCCAATTCCCTTATTCAGCTTGCTACTTCACTACAAGTTCATACCATCACTGTGATTGGCTTAATTTACAAATATGAGCCCCCAAGGAGCTGTTTTAAATGCTACACACAGAGACACAGAAAAAGTAACCCATGGACCACAGAAGGAGTAGTACACACCAGCCCAAATGGAACTTAATTCTCCTGTATTTATAATTCATCTTGCATTCACATCCAAACACAAGCACAGCTGACATGATCTTACAAATAAGATGTTTCTACCTTTATCAGTGAAATATTTTTCAAGTTTGTCAAGAAGACATTGCATACTATGACTAAATGTTATTCTTGGAAATAGAAAAATTAACTTTTCTGTAAAAAGGCATAGATTCACACTTTACACATCAGTTACATGTAAAAACCATTAACTTCCATGTGACAAGCCATTCTGGCCCCACAGACCTCCTGAAGATACTCATAATTAAGATTTTTTGGTGGGGGAAATGTGGGAAGAGGGGAGGGAGGTGCAAGTAGGGGATTTAAGGCGAGCATACATATCTCTGTTTAGAAGTCAAAACCAAGTTCAAAGGCTTCAACACACTTCACCAAATGTACCACAGAGGTGCCTTGTGTACAAAACTACTCTATTTCCCTGCAGGTGTTGGCATGCTTACTATGCATAGCCTTTAATGGGTATTAATAAAAACAGTCCAAGACTTGCTTGATGGACAATTGTTTAATGCTATGAATGTCAGCATCTGGCTCTCATTCTCTTCTCAAAAATTGATAATGACAAACCTCTACAAAAGGAAACTGAATAATACAGTGAACTTGGGAGGAGGGGGAATCTATGGTTTGTATTTCGGTTGGGGGAATCCTCTGAATTTTCTGGGGTTTGCTATGTTTTTTAATAAAGGATTAATCCTCCTGCTCTCTTGCCAATGTACACCTAAGGTGTCATTTTCCAGACATCACAGCAGGTTCTAGCCCACCCATAGCTTCAGGGATTAATTAGATATTCCTGGTGTCTGAAAGAGACCATAATTTCTTACCCAGTGATTACTGTTTGCAGGCCTGTTTGATTACAGATCTCTTTAATAACATTGTTTCTTCAAAACTGACTGAACCAGCTGAAGTATTTCCAGTGTTACTACCTGCAAAGTTGAAAGAAATCCTTCATTTTTATGGCTACTGCATCCTCCTAAAAAAGATGGAGACCATGATTAAATGAATAAATTCAGTGTTTGATTAACTAATCCTTGTAATCAAACTCAAAAGCTTTTTGTGCTTCACTCCATTCTTTCCATCACTTCAGAGCAACATTTTTTCTCATTTAAGACCTACTTGCTCTTGAGATCCTGTTCAGAGGAGAAGGTAAGGGACAAGAGCTATTAAACTCACCACTGGGAGACTTCCCTAATGAGAAAATCATCATCAACAAATTTATTCATACATTCACAAGCAAAAAAAAAAATAAAATAAAAAAAAGCCACAACCAATATGGTATCATCAGCTTCAAAGATGCAACAACTACACTGAACACTTTTATTATGAGCAGTGCATTTCTGAACCCCATATTTCTGCTCCTCCTGACCAAGTCAGCGCAAAGGCAAAGCTAGCAGCAGCAAATGAAGAGTGAAAAGAAAGAGGGGAGAGAGATGTACTTTCCCTTCTTAATTGCATCAGGTACCATCTGTGGAAACATTCCTGTAATTCATCAGATAAGCAAGAAATTCAGCTGTCTACTAGACTGTGCTATTCACAAGAGCTGCACAGTGACATATTTATGTATCATTGAAGGAAGTGAGAAAAACTGTCTACAATTCTTTTTCCTCAGTCTCTACTCCCCTTCATGTGAATTCCACAGCAACTAACATATTCCCTGTCTTCTGCAGGAATTGATAAGTAGATGGAATTTCAAAACATTTCCTCTCAAAAAGTGTCTTTGAATATAATCACTTATTTGATTGAGCAAAGAGTTGAATTATTTCATATACTACTCCTTATGGTAATATTTAGACATGTATGTTTTGTACAAATATACACAATTTTAGTTACCAAGAGACAAAAATCTGAAGGCTCAGCAATCAAGACAGATCCTTGTCAGAAGTTTTCTGCATGCTCTTTCCTTATAGAGGGTAATATCAATTCTGTGGATGGAATTTCACTAGCCCTAGGTAGGTATTGTTAGCACTAGAATTCACAATTGAAAAATTAATTGTTTTAATTGTTTAATTGAAACATCTCTTCCTCTTCTCCTACAGTGAGACAAAACATTCTGCAACACTTAACACCACCTGCAGGAAATTGGCAGTAATACCTTCCCAGGAATGGCAGCAATTGATGGAAGGGACACCAAACCAAACTAGAAATCACTCAATCATATGCATTTCTATTAAACCTGTCACAGCAGGGGAGAAAGTCAACCCAAAACCCTATGTTCACCTCAGCATTTCCTCTATCCTGAAACACAGAGCATTGATGAACAAAGCAAGAAAGAGTGGAATTGTTAATTTTCCCCTAGTTTTTCTGCAATAGACTTTATTTCCTCAAACCTATAATATTTGAAAATATTTATGAGAAGAAGTGATGCACATAAAAGCCTCCTCTATTGCTCGTCTGGAGAACTGCTTTTCCTAATGTTTTAATCCCAGATGACTACTAGAGCTTCCACCTAAAATAAACTTGCTAAAGCGATGCCACACAAGAAGGGAAGCATTACATATAACCAAGCACAATAATTCCTGTTCCTCAGATTGGAGTCAGCATTGCTGGGACATGGGGGTAAAGTATGCATTAATCACAGCATCCCTCACACTGAAAGGGACCTCGAGATGCCTCGGATCCCATTTCCTTCCCAGAACAGAGCCAGCTGGTAGGAATACAGTCAGGTGAGCTGATTTCAGTATCAATGCGGAGCTCTCATCCTAATTTGGACCAAGCTCGCTGAGGACAGTACACCCATAACTTCACTGCAAGGAAGAGAGAAGGGATGAAAGAAGGGAGGAGTGCTGATGAGCCCTACTACCCAAAATCAGGATACATGAAGAATCAGCAGCACTTATCCCTCCACCTGACCCTGAAAGTAAACAGTAACATCAATTTTTGGGGAGAAGTTGTTCTTTATGTGCAGGACACAAAAGGAAATCTTTCATTCCTCAACAGATAGATGGAAGTTACATGTTCTTGACTTTGCTTCATAAGCAAAGTAACGAGACCAAAAATTCCCACAACCACCTCATTGTACCTGTCACTCCAACTTGCTTGCTTCTCCCAGGAGTAAAGCCAAACCACACCATAAACTGGCATGACAATTTAGAATTTTTCTCTCTGCTTAGATTTTTTCCTCCATTTTTTTTACTGCACATTCGCTATTCATTTTTCTTTATACAGTTCTAATGATAGCATGATACAGAAAGTTACATATGTAAATCTTTACTGAATCAGGACCAGAAAGATTCCTACTATTTCCCACTATTTGAAAAACCACTTCCCTGTGACCAGCCTTACCACTTTAATTTTAGTTAGAATTATTCTCAGTGCCTGCAGCTAGCCTTCCCAAAATGTAGAGAAACAGATGCTTAATAAAAACTCTACTTATACCCTGGATCAGACTAATCAATACGACTCTAAATTGTGTGTTTAGTTCCACTTTTTTTAAGGGAAACAGCTACTGAAAAGCAACAACTTCTATCTGGAGGATGGGTAATTATGGACAGCAAGTGTCATTTCAATATAAATAGGGGAAATAAATATAAATTAGACAACACTTAAATCTTACGAATTGGCTGTTAACTGAGACAATAGTCTACAAGATGTTGTTTGGAGTATCTCATTAATAAAATTCAAAACTGTTTTCAGCAATTATGTGCAATCATTGTCATTTTATCACTGGCCAAAAGTAGTCTCTCACTGCATGCTTCAACATGTAATTGTATTGCAGATTGCCAAGAAAACGATCCTGTCCACAGGGGAGATCTGGAGCTGTACCACACCCACATGGAAGTGTCACACGCTCTCAAAAGAAAATGCTCGTTCAGAGAAGGGCCTGCTCTTAGAGAAGACCAGTAAGTGTTCTTAAAAGACCAAGAACAGCATTTTCAAACTCTGATGGGGGTCACTTACCTAAACTAATTTTAGCTGCTCTAAAAATACATCATTCACGCCTTGCTTTGACTTAAGATGGGTTTTTTTTGTAGCCAGGTTTTTACTCTCAAGAATAATATTCTGGTGTGATTTATAACATTAAGCATGTCATACTCATTTGTGAATTACCTTGACAACCTGCTCTGCAGAAGGCAGTAAGACACTGGTTCTGCAGCAGAACAAGCACTCCCACCCCACTCGTCCCTGTAATGGCATTTTTGGAGGGATATAAGCAACCAACAGCTCTTCCACAGCCTCACACTTACCCGAGACCAATTCCCATTTCCTTGCTTACTATGGAGGCCAAGCCACAAGCTCTGCTTGCCTGCTTTTACTTACAGGAAACAAAGCCAGAGCTCAGTCTGGGCAGAGACCAACACAGAACCTGCAGCTGAAAACACCCTATAGCACCTAGATGTCCCCTCTTCCTCTCCCCATACCCCACATCCAAACCCAGTGTTTCTCCCACACATCCTAGCTCCAGGCTTCACACTTCCAGGCAGCCCACATCATAATTCCATCAGTCCCTTCATCTTCCCTGAAGATTCCCATAGCTTATCCTTCCCCTTGACCTTGCACACACCTTCACATCCAAGCTTGTCCTTGTCTGCCACTGGCACACACCAGCCTTAGAGGCACAGAGTTAATGACAGCCCAGTTATTTCTCTGATTTTAATACACTGCAATGTCAGAATCTCCTCAGTTGGAGCACAATTCCAGCCCTTTTTTTNNNTTTTGCAGAGACTTATGCCCACTTATGCAGAAATAGCAACAACAGCAATAAGCATAAACTCAAATCAGAACAGCTAGGCACTTCACCATCTCCTGCATGCTCATGGGACACACAGGGGCTTGCCCACATCACTGACAGCAGCTATTCTCGAGTGCCTGTGACATTTGTAGGATACCTGAAACCTGCCAGACTGGAAAGATGGAGGTAACTAAGCCTGAAAAGTTTGGTTGACACGTATTTGGAAGCCAAATTTGCATCAAATTTGTGTGTGTGTGTCTTGCTGTATCTTTTATTCTTTACAACACAGTTGTAAGCAAGGTCCTAAAACAGTTAGCAAACATTACTGGAAGATTCATCTCCTGTGTCCAGCTTTCATCAGCAATGAAACTTCCCAGCTTTTGCCATCCATTCCCTCCTCACAGATACAACTTGACACATCAAAGAATGTAGGGAGTCTTCCTCCACTGATTTGCTAATTTTCTGAGATACAAATCTGGTCTTATAAATTTTGACAGTGGTGAAAGTTTGTTTTTATAAGCGTGAGTTTAAATACTTTCAAGAGCCCAATACATTCAACAGGGTTTCTTCAGACTACCAAAAGCATAAAATAGGCTTATTTCTAAGCAAAAGTGTACAGCACCTTTATAAGAGAAGTGAGAAAAACTGAAGATAGAAAAATTAACAACAAAATTAAAATGAATGTACAAAATCAAGGGAGAGATTCACTTCTCCTGTCAGTACTCAATTAACTCAATGAAGTTAATAGAGGCATTCAAGTGAAGAAGGAAACATGACCAGCCTTCCCTTGCTGGTCCAAAAGCACCTAAGTCTTAACTTATCAATAAAATAGATCTACCTCCACCTCTGCAAGCAATGCTCCCACCAAAAGTCAACCAATGCCTTTAAGAAGGGGCAATTTTAGGCACCAGTTAAAACTGAAATACAAGTCAGCTGTGCTGTACCTCCTGAGGGGAGGGAGACAGACCAAAGCAGGAGCAGACAGAATAACTGCATTCATGGGGGATGACAGGTAGCTTGACAAGTACCATAGTGACTTTATAAAATGTTTCACACACACAAATTATGCAATGCAGCTAATGACTCAACAGGGGTGGAAGGAGGCTGGGAAAGCAGAACACGGCTCATTCATTCTGATGTCATGTTGTTCATACATTACAGAAGCATCCGTCTCTGTTTTGACAACCTGCCAGTCCATCACTACCTAAAGCACACTACTTGCTGTAGGCAATTTGACCCTTTTCTTCCTTTCCTACGCCCTCTTGCTTATTCTGAAGAATACAGGCTCTCCAGTAATAGCATTTGATGTTTTTAAAGGCAGGCCACAGTTCAGGATTATTTTGCATGCTGAGAAAGCCCACAGGCACTCTCAGTATTTTCTGTGTAATTGCAGCCAGCTCTGTCATGAGGAAGAATTATAATTTTGTTATTCAGATATTTTCAAAGTCAGGACTAAAGTGAGAGTAGGTCTAGAACTTCACCCAAAATAGAAGCTTTCAGCAGCTTCAGATAATTAGATTAACTTAGTGTGGACTTTAGCCTTGTTTGTTTACTTCTGCTTGTTCACATAATTTTGGCTAGAAAAATAAAATTGTGCCTCCAAATATAGAGGTTGGCAAATATAAGGTTCACGTGCCTTATTTTTTCCACAAGTTGTGCTACCTGAGTAGATGGACAGATGAAGATATCTGGCTGTACCAAGTTCTTCAATTGCCATCCAACAGCAACAGGGTTAGAAATGTGATGGGAGCTGCTTGACTTTCAAGACTTAAAATAAGGAAAATGTAAGGGTAAGTCACAACCTATTATTTAAAGGGCAATACGCTTTCTACCTGTACCTTCTGTACAAAACAAGTATCCACAGCCTGTACCCACGAGAACCCTCAAATAAAAAACGTTACCCAAAAAAAGAACCCACTACAACATTTTGCATGGCTTGTTTTTCAGTGTGGAAGTGAGGAGAGATCCTTTTTTCTTCCTTTTGAAAATGCCTTTATCTCATCCCACAAGCGTTTCCTCCTTGCTTTTGCCCTTCAGTTCTCACCACCATCCTGCTGGAGGCAAGTCGGTCCTGAGGGGCTGACCTTCCACCTAGGATCTGCCCATCACTGAGGGGCTTGCTAGTGGCAGTTCTACTGGTAAGGGAAAATTGTAAGTGGGGTACACCTGCAATTTGATCACCCACTCCTTTCAAACATCCAGAAAACAGCATTTGTTCAGTTTTACTCACATACAGCTGTATTTGAACTACAAATTTAGCTCATCATTGCACCTGATTAGGCACTGCCTCTCAAATCAACAAACCCTTTTCAAATGCATGCCTACCCTGATAACAAATTGCTTCTGCCTCCTCCATGCCAAGTACCTTTACAGGAATTTAAGGCAGAATTTATAAGTGCTTGGTGGCCTGAAAGGTGTTAATATTTAGTCACTCACTCAACACCTGATTAGGGATTCACAGCAAGTCAAGTCAAAACTCCCTTTTACCCCTTCCTGTAATTCCCTTCTATTACTGCTCACACGATAACAGCAGTAAAGCACTTAATGCTGTTTCACACACAGATGAAGCATTGCATGTGAAATAATCTTTTAAAAAGCACAGGCAAAGGCAACTCATCCCCGGCTCACGTGACCTCTCCTCCAAAGTATTTCTTTTATACCTATATCCACCAGACTAAATGCTGATATCCTCATCCAAGTAAAACTTACTACTTCGAAGCCTTAGGAATTTCTCCAGACACTACTTGAGCAGTAGACTAGGTGTTAAGGTCAGCACAGCACTAATTTCAGGGGGAAAAAAAAAAAAAAACCAAAACGGAAAAAAAACCCTCTATTTAACAGACATTTGAAAGAAAACAACAGAAAATCCAGCAGGTCTGAGTATTAGAACCTGATGTGATCACATGATACCACTGAGAACAGAATCTATTCGAGTTGAGAGCACCTTGTGCTCCCTGCTGCCTTGCACATTACATTTTCACTAGGACCAGGTTTTGTCAAACAAAATATGGAATCATCATTTCCACCCTTTGGCGCTCATTTTGCTCTAGCCCAAGACCACAAAGAATTAAGAACCAAGCTGTGCCCAAGTCTAGACAAAGTGTTCTTATTCACAAATAAAGGATTTCCTCACACAGCCATCCTACCATGGTTTTTAAAAGACTGAAGCAAGTCATGCTCCTATGACCACAGACTACAGAATTTAGCTGAAATGCCATGCACTGATTCACAGAAAAGTAAGAAGCAGGAGAGGGGCTTGTGCATTGGCATCACAGGAGTAACACATCCACCACACACCTCCCTGACACACCAAATGACAAAACAGATGCCAGGAGCTGTGCTGCCTCTGGACACAGGGCACCAAGCTGACATACATACTGGACACAGATCAGCCCCCCCAGTGCTTAATGGAAAGCCCATACATTAGAGCTGGCCCACAGCCAGCAAAACTGGCAAAAAACTGTGGAATGCTACAAGAGAAGCACACCACGCTAACTGTGCACGTTCAGGCACCACAGCAAGGAAGGAGGAAGGCCAGACAGAAGTGCTTGCTGGCAGGGCAACCTGGCACTTGCACTGACAGCACAAGAACCACTTACCTGCACCCAGGAGCCCATTACCAAACTTCACAGGCACTCTGGCACAGAATTACCCTGCCAGCTCAATTGCTTGCAGGATCAGAGCTACAGCCACACACACTGACCACGGAGAAACAATCCCCAGAAAAGGGCTGTCACCATACAAGCAGAAGGGTTTGATTGTGCTGACAGTTTTAGCTAATCTGAAAGCAAGGTAATAACCTGTGAGAGCATTTCATGATGTTTTATTTCTCAGCCAGCAGCTTGTCTCTCCACCTTTGTCTGCAGAGAAGAGCACTAAGCACAGGGTAGGCTGAAAGATGCACAACCTAGAATTATATGCCATTTCCAAAGTTACCTCCTCTTGCCTTTGGGTAGAAACATCCTAGAAGTTGCAGTGATATAATGATCCAGGTGGTAAATAGCCCTTGCAGGGTAAAACTTCCCTACAGTCATGAAAACCACTGCCTGGAGGAAAAGAAAAAGAAGTAGAGATGTTTGAAGAAAGATTTTCTTTCTGTACAATTCTTTATTCATTGAAAGTTCAGAGACCCGGGGAAGTTTTTATCCATATAACAACATTTTCTCCCTCATTTGCTGCTACAATAAAACCAGAATAAGCAGCTGTATTTACAGTTTACGATTAATTTTTTTATTACCATATCAAATCATTCATGTTGACTTAAACATCAAATCCATTTATGCTATTACAGTTGTGCTGATAAGTTAGAGTGATAACAAAATTTAACCACAGCACACTGAAATTTTACAACTTTCACCTGAAGATTTCTGTAGAAAACTTATACCAGCTTAAGTTTCCTATGACCCTCCTAGAATAGGTTCTTTCCTTGTGGTACTTCAGGCAGTGAAACTCAGGCATTGGAGTTTGTAGAAAGTTCCATGGAAATTCTGTAAAACTCATTTCCATCCCATTGCCTCAGTCCCAAAATCCTTCTACAGGTTTTCTTGCACACTCTGGAAATATACGGAGACACCGCATTCTAAGCCTGGCAAGCCTTTTTCCGGAGCTGCACAGCATTTAGAAGTCTCAGAAAGCTTTCAGAACAGAAATCTGTCTGGGTGAATAACTACTAGTGTAACATGATTAAACAGTACTCCCATGTCACAAGCAAGAGAACGAATACTCAGAGCAACACCCTCAGACATTCTGCTTACTTTAAGTGTCGTTACTATCACTATCGCTACAGAGAGCAGTCCTTTCTTTTGTGTACATAGTGCACACCATTATAGGACCCTGTTTCCCACAGATAGAGCTCAGCATAAGATGCAAATAATGAGAAATACAACAGCCAACATGATGGAGTCTGCCTGAGAGGCATGAAAAGGTAAAAAAGAGCAGGAGACAACTCAACCAATGCTAATGATGCAAAGAAAGAACATGACACTGTGTACAAACTTTCATAAACAGTTTCAATGAGCTGTATTTTTTCTTCCTCTATTATTTCCGCCCTATTATAAACAGGACAATCTCATGTAAGACACTAGATAACATTAAGTTTGCCCTTCAAAGTATAACAACATTGTTAAGAAGTCTCTAATTAATGCCCTGCTGCATCTGACAGACATCAAGTGTTCATAGCTCACACCAATGAATTTCAGCTTTGAATGTTGTGTAGGTGTCAGCAAATTCTGATTTTTAGTGGCAAACACAACAAAAAGGAGAAATATTATTGTAATCAGATGAGTTGTTAAAAGCTCAGTGATGGCTACAGGTTAGGAGGGATGCAGTGGAAATCTAAATACATATGAGAAAGATACCAATTTTGTCAGTGATGCCAATTCAAAAAGAATTTTCAGAAGAAGCCAGGCATAAGTTAATAACCCTGTGTGAATGTCATTCCAACATGTACATACAGCATGAGGTCAAGTGCTGGCATGGAAAAGCCTTGGTCCATACCTGACACATTCTGCCACTTAGAACTTCTCATTTGCCCACTTCCACTCAGGGCCAAAATGGGGGTAAACAGCCACCAGCCCACAGAGGACTCAGTTACAACCCTAACTTTCATGTGAACAGTCAAAGTACAATTTGAAGTGCAACTGGTGACTTGGCAACAGCAGAAAGGAGCTGGACTCTTTGCAAGAGTTCATCTTGCTAATGCCACAGAACAATAGCAGGTATCAAACTAATATTGCACAGTGACTCCCAGACGCAGACTGATGATGAAAATCACCACTTCATCAGAAGGCTTTCTGATTTTATTAACATATAAAGGTTATAAGTAGTAACAAGGACTAACTGTAATCTGGATGCTTTGAACTACTGCACCAGAAAAACTCAGTTGCAACTGAAGTGCTCTATCAGCTCAAAAGCCAGAGGAAATTCTCTATTTGATGCTGACAAATCCTCTGAGTCTACCCAAAAACCTACTCATCCTGTTTTACTCCAGTCAGCATTATTCTCTGCACCAGGTTTAGGAGAATTATACAGGTTTGTATCTTGGGCTGCATTCTATATGATACATCAGCCAATCTTGTGATTCAAATCCATCTGCTACACACTGCACAGAAGAAAAACAGAATGAGGCTGGGGAAAACTTATCCTGCTAGATAGTAACATGGCTGTGTTATTGACCTGCCAGCTAGAAAAAGCTCTGGTCCTTCTGCTCAAAGAAACTTTCTATTCAGCTAGATCTGTAGCTAAGTAACGTATATATGCTGTATGTATATATAATACACAAAATATAGACACAAACATATATAATATGCATCTATTAGATCCCAGTAAGACGTTAGATCATACAAAAACAGTATTAAATTCATCAGCCTAAGAAGATAATGACATACCAGCCTTTGACAGCCTGGGATACAACATCATGATTTCATTATGGTTTGGTCTTGGCTTCCCTCCCCACTGTTTTCTTTTTTTGAGAGGAGGTTCATGGATATGACCAGGAATTTAGTTTATCAGAATACCATGTAGATTAAAAATACCCTGCCCCCATCTTTGGGAACTGGCTGGTTGCATAGATATATTTTTTAATCTTTAGGTTTATTTTTTTAATTTGCAAAGAATTATAAAACTCCTCTGCCACTAGACAGAGTTAAACTGCAAATATTTAACAGGGAACCGTTGCTGTTCTTTTTCAAAGCAGTACTCACACTGAAATGTGGATCCATTTCACCCCCTCTACATGCCTCTGGACCCTTCTTGTTAGGAGTATAGGCAATATCAGAGTGCTGAAGGATTATAAACAGATTTGGTCGGTGCCACAGGCCATTCCACTGGAATTAATAATGCTTCCCTGCAAGGTGTATAATTTGCAGGAGGCTGGGCTGCTTAGGAGACAGGCAAGTCTGTGGAGAGTTTTCCACACCTCCTATAACACACAACTGAGACATTTCCAAGTTCTTTAAGTAGCATACAAAGAAACTCTGTTTCTAATACATACACAGAAAGCCTACTCATTAGTTGTGTTTATTAGTTATTCTTCAAATGGTTTGAAGTTCAAACTTGGACTAACTTTCATTACTGTGATTAGGTACTAGAAAACAACTCCACTCAAATTTGTCGGTATAGAAAAGAATTGCTCTGTTGCTTTTAGACTTGTATAATTTAAAAGTGTTTAGAAGTGTCATCAGCATCAGTTTTTTCCAGAAAACAGGAAACAAAGTTACTCAGTACTTTCTTCAATTCTTCAATTCCTTTTTTTCTTCTTCTTCAGTTTATTCTGCAGTCAGGTATGGTGGACATGGAGAAAACACCTGAGACCTGGCCTCTTTTGTGTCCAGAAACTACCTAGTTACCTCAGATCTATTTCATCTATGTACAAAATTTAATTTTTCTTGAAACATTTATGGGGCTCTTGAGCGAAAAAAAAAAGTCCACTATTAACACAAACAGTGTATCTTGTATTTATCTGTATTTTAAATACTCTTTTATAATGGTCTTTCCACTTCACAATGAAGAATACCTCTCAGTGGCATCCAACTCTCAGTTAAAAATACTCCGGATTAAGAGTCATTAAATAATTCAATGAGAAGCTAGACAGATGGGGTTCTATTTCCTGCAATTTCTCTGAAAATGAAACAAAAATATCTCAAATAATTTCATTTCTGGAGAACCATCCCTGTCTGCACTATACACAGCATTCACCCTCCTGAACAAACTGAGCAAGCACATGTTCCCCTGACTGACGGGCAGCTGGCTCACAGGAGGCTCCTGTCCCAGCTGCTGCCAGGGGCACACCGATGCCACAGCCTAACCTGCAGCCCAGCCCTTCAGAAATATGCTGGCATCTGTATGGGGAGCCAGAGAGTACAGCTGCCCATCTCAAACACTGTTAAGGCCACAGAAGGACTTTGCCATGAGATAAGCACAGAAGGGAACTTGGACTGTAAGATAAGCCCCACAGCAGGAACTTGGGATTAAAGGTGCTACTATTGTCTAGGTGTTATCTCAGACCTAGAGGGAGGTTAACAAAGCTGGGGGAGAAGAATGTACCACTGATAATGGACAGAAAAAAAATACAGAATTTATGGGCTACAAGGAATATCAGCTCAGCAACTACGCTGAATCAGCTCTGACTGGGTAAAATATAATTCCATCAGGGGGAGATCACAACCACTGACTCACAGCCCACTGACTCACAGCCCACTGACCCTAGAAACCCACCAACCCAAACGAAGAGAAAAGCTGAGCATGTGGACTAATTAGCATTACAGACCTGTGTAGCCAATGGGCATTAATTCCTCTGTTAAAATATATTAATAGCAAAAAACTTTGATCAGCCTCAGGATCCCCACCACCAAGAAGTCTAGGATGAAAGAGGAGCAACAGGATGCCAATGGATCTACAGGTGCTGACTATCTTCTACTTGATTGACCTCTCACTCTCCCCACCCACCCCACACTTCTGTTTCTCTCTACCTCACATTTACTGTTAAATAAAATCTGTACTATAGGCTTCAGCATATGGTCTCGTTTGCACCTTAATTCAGGCAGGGGCATTTCTCATTAATCGTATCATAACAATATTGCATGTGCAACATTCCACTGAAGTTCATTAAATTACTGATGACTATCTTGTACTATAACACCTATTATACAGCTGAGGAGGGATGTGCAAGAGTGATACAACTGCAAAAATTCAAAATCAAATCAACTATATAGCATGGTAGTGTCAGCTATAGAGCAACTCTGACCTGCTGTATTTGTGATTATATTGTGATTTACCATCCACAATCTTCTCCCTGTCCCCAGCTGTAGATCTTCATGTCCAGAAAAAAAGCTCTAGACCTTGGTATTTTTTCCAAACTTTAAGTCCACTACATTCCCACGCAGGTTTTTCTCAACATGAAAGAAAGAATTAACTATTCCTCATTGTACAGAAATGTCCAATAGACAACTGTCAGAGAAGGAATTTCTGCAGAAGTACAATTAGTCTGACACTCAAAACATATTTCTGTGCAAAGCCATTCAGATTTCTTTTCTGCATTTCAGATGCTCTGCAGGAGCATCTGCTTTTTAATTTTAGTTAAACATTATTTAACCAGAACATACTGCACAACTCATGTTAACGTGTATTTATTGGATTTACACTTATGGAGAACTTATAAATGGTTTGTAAGATTTTTCCTCAGATTCCTGCAGCAACTGCTACACTTTATCATACAATTACAGGATGCAGAAAGCAATTTTGTTTTGTGGTCACAAACATTGGCTGTTTAAACTCCTCTTCTGTTCTCAAGTTCTTAAGAGGGACTCTTTTTTAATCCCATCAAGCAGAAACTACAACACTTCAAATGAAATCATTAATGAACCAAAGTTACCTCCTCCATCCAAAAGTAACATTTCCCCTATTACCTCTCTCATTTAAAGAATCTGAGACCAGCAGCAGCCTTATCGTATTCCTCGCAGAGTTAACTCACCCCTTTTCATGAGCTTAACAACTATGGTAGGGTGTTGACTGGCTTATAACCATCCTTCAGAAACTGAGCCTTTACCAAAAGGAGTGAAGTGAAAGAGTACAAACTGACAGCAATCGCAGCTCATCGATCCTCCATCCAGCTCTGCCTTGAACTCGAGAGCAAAGCAAAATACCACACAGAGTGTTGGGGCAATATGGAGTGGGGCACAGGGCACTTTATAAAGAACACTGGTCCAATTAGGGAAGTTTGAGTGTCAGGATGTTGAATTCCCTATCATTTCCTAGCACCATTGCCTTTAATTAGGCCTTGGATTGATTACTGCCTTTGTTGTCCATTGACCCACCACTGACTTTGACAGGGGTTGTATTTTCCCCTGCTACAATTAGAAGACAAAATTGTGAGTGTCAGTAAGCATTACACAGGCAACCATGCTGCTTAAAACTACAGAGCCCTTAAAGAGAAGATGTGTTGGTGACATTAACACATTCTTATTTCCTGACAGGATACAACAGCGTATAGTGGATCCTGGTCCAACAGTAAATTACTGTTGAGGCTAATTTAAATTTGTCAGTGCATTTATATGCCGTGTATTTAAAAAAAAAAAAAAGAAAAGAAAAATAAAAGAGAAATAGAGCAGGAGTAGCTAAGTCAAATCTACCTGGTTCTTCCATAATTCAAAACAAGAGATAGGTAAGTGAGAGGGTGAAATAAGACCACTGTTTGAGCATTTAATTTGTACAGTAGCAGCAGCTAGACTGGAGAAAGTAATATTCTATGCAAGTATGTAGAATATAAAGCTTTTTGGCAATCTAAAGCACTATAAACACCCACAGAGCTAAAGCAGCAATGCAAAAGAATACATTAAGGAAAATAAAACTTGAAATAACATTACACAAAATCTCTTTCTACATTTATTTTGTGTTTCACATTTTGGTAGCACTTAGGGGAAACAGCTAAAAACAATAACAAAAAAATATCAAGATCCCTTTTGCGCTGTACAAGTCACAGTTTTTTTCACAGTGAGAATTTACAGTCTTAGTAGAGTCACAAAAGAGTCAGAGCAAAGAAAGGCAAAAATAACATATAGGTAACACAGTCTGTTCAAGGCCATAAGACTTGTCTATGCTACTGTAAGAAAGATTTTCAGGTTCCATACAGAAGGTTAGGAACTATTCACTGTGACACATTTTGTCATTAAAACACAGGTCCTGGGAATCACACTGTCATGCTCTCAGTGACTCTGGCAAGTCATTTCACTCCTCCATGCCTTTGATCTCTAGTCATATATCCCCCAGGGCAGACAAAAGCCTCAAGGATAATTCATAAATACTTGTGAATTATTTGGGCCCTCTTTGAAAACTGAACTAATGTATTTATTGCTAGAAGTTGTCGTGATATTTTAAAAGTCTTAATGCATTTTGAATAATTAAATTGTCTGAACTTGGAAAGGTTCCTATTAAATATGATTCCCACTGCTACAAGGAGACAGCTCAAAAGACATTAGAAACTGACAGCAAAAAATTTAAACTAGGGGTGGATTTTTCTTCCTTCTTCTCTGGCTGTTTCTTTTTCCATCACACATGTTCACCAAGGTCTCTCAGTGCAAGACAGCAGCCACTTGTGGAATCAAAACAACACCAGTCAATTTGGCCAGCAAACCCAGCCAACCAGCCTCTAGAGGATTTGCCCAGGTTAAAAATGGGTATCCAGCATCCATATTCCTTTACTTTATATGTGTGTTCCTGCAGTAGTGGGAGAACCAATATCCACTCAGGAGGGAAACCCATTGTCAGGGCTCATTTCTACCTTGCCACTCCCTAGTTAGTCTTTTGGCCCAAAAGAAAATTGCAGTAAGTGAGCTTTGGTATTTGTGCCTTGAAACAGACCAGGGTAGACCAAGTTCAGAGTCATTTGAAGTTAAAAGGATCCGTGTTCAGTGTCTGGCAGCCAGGTCTGAGGCTAGTCCCATTATCTCTTTAAAACTTGACCATTAGAGGTATGGTTTTACTTTTACCAAGAGCATTACTCAAAGAAACTTTGGGTCTTTTTGTAAGTTTTCAAAATAGCTATAATTAAAAAAAAAATAAAAAGAGGGGGAAGCTGAGATGGACAGAAGTGTTAACAAAAGGGGAGTGGATAATGCAAAGGAATTTCATCAATGTTTATGCTATTCCTAGGATACTTCCAACTTCATTAAATACCTCTAACAGGTAGAAGCACCCTTGGTACTAAACCCCCAAGTATAATTGGTAGTGACAGCCAAGGGACTTGCACTTAGTTCTTTTCTTCCCCCACAGCTGGATGAAGAGAAAGAGAATCAACTGCACAGGCTGAAGCCCTGAACAACTAAGGGACATGCTCTAGAGGAGCTTAATGGCTCACTGCCTGTGCAGAAAACCCGGACAAGCCCCATGCACCTGTTGTCACACTCCCTCCCAAAGGCAGGCACAGAATGCTGTTTAGCCACAGGAAAAGCAGATCCAGGTAAAGCGCTGCACGTTTTACAGCTGCAGAAAAGAAGCTTCCTGTGTTTGACTGCCTGGTAAGGAGACAGACACCAGTACAGCCTAACAATAACATCTCAGTCTCAGCAGGGTTAAATTAAATCCCATCTTTTCAGCATGTGCAGGGGGAACTCAGATGTGTCTATAAGACCCATTTATGGGTTTCAAGCACCTTTTTCCTTCTTTTAGATTTCCTTCGATTAGATGATATATAATCCTCTATTTGTCACTGCAAGTGGTCACCCATGACCACACATCAACAGAGCACAAAACACTACATTTC
This sequence comes from Bombycilla garrulus, assembly GCA_013400315.1. Classification (NCBI taxonomy): domain Eukaryota; kingdom Metazoa; phylum Chordata; class Aves; order Passeriformes; family Bombycillidae; genus Bombycilla; species Bombycilla garrulus. The sequence goes on from VXBU01008823.1 coordinate 764,276, forward strand.
AACTGCTACAGTCAATACTGCACTTGTCTGTCTGCCTGCATTGCCACACAAATTCACTGCCTTCACACCTATTCTAAGGGTAGGCTTTCTCATTTAAATTGATCGTCTTTCTATCACCTTAAAAGAAAGAAAGTAACCAAACAAAATACCATGAGGAATGCTAACAGAAGTGTAATAACTAAGACTGCAGTTTGTGGAAAGGCTGGCTTCTTCCCATCTAGTTACAAGCACGTTTTTTCATCATGCACTCATATACTGTAGGGGAAAAGAAAAAATTATTTGCTTGTCTGTGGCTCTAACTAGAATCACAGTTTATGTATAGTGATGTAAGATGAGCAGTTCATGTCTTGATCAGTCAGCTGGGTGTAGATTTTGCTCTAACAAACACAAATACCTGTAGACTGAAAGAGATCATAGGTGAAACAAGGTCTGATTTATTGAGCAACATTTAAGGCATTAAGCTCCCTTTTTGCCAGTACCATGACTTTGGGGAAGGGTTTGTTTTGCCACCTTAGCTCCCTAACAAGTTCACTGAGAGATGAGAAAAGTAAATGCTGGCATGAGACAGGGCAAGAATGTGCACTTGAGAGGACAGGATTGCAAAAGCAAGGGCAACAGGGGTACAAGGTACAATATCTGGCATTGAAGATGCTTATCATTTCACTGCATGAGCCCCAGAACAAGTTGATTTAACACTGAAGTCCACCCTGCTTTGAAGTGGAGGCTGGACTAAGTAACTGTGAGCTTGGTTTGAATTTTCCGTCTGGGCAAAAGAATGATTACAGGACCTATGGAGGTACAGAAACAAGCTGTAGGTTTATTAGTCCTGTGTTTGTTTGTAGGCAGATCTACCTCTTATGCAGCCAATTCAGCAGGCTGAGGTTAGCCCTACAAAGATTTAATTGTGCCACACCACCCCAGTTCAGACAGCTTGTTCCCATTATTGCCTCTGATGTTGGTGGAGAGGTGCTCTTTGATAACACCTGGTGCACAGAGTGAGGCCTGCCTTCAGATACCTACACACACACTGCTCAGTTCCAGCATTCAAAACTCTTGCTTACACATCTGGTCTTAGTTACTCATGTGTGAGCAAGCTTGCTAAAGACAACACTGTATTCCCAAGGTCCTACCTTCACTTAAAACTAGATTTTCATTATTCTATATTACCAAGTGAAAGACAACACTAAGGCTTTGCTAAACACCACTTAGAATAAAGTCTAACGTGCAGAAGAAAATACTGTTATGACAGTGTTTCCAGCTGTAGTTCTCAATTCCTTTAACCCTGTTAAGAAGCCCTCTTTACAGAACAACCAAACCCATTGTGGTTTGCTATAAGTTGAAGAAATTCACAGCAACTCTGAAAAACTAGTCAAGTCAACAGATTTTGGAATAACTTAGCTAACCTGAAAACGGACAAGATCCTTCACATTAAGCTGCTTTCCTTGAAAAATGAATAACAAGATTAAAATGAAAGTAAACTGAAGTGTGATCCCTTCTTTTTTACCAGCTCCTGCAGACCCTGGCTGCCAGGCAACGCAGCAAGCCATTTCCTTAGGGTTAGAGTTAATTGCTATAATCTCAGAGCCAGCAGCAATCCTGTCCAGGTGAGCCATTAGTTAGGGAAAATAAAGTTATCAAAAGGGAGCAGAAAATGGGGTAGAGACGTTAAAAAAAGCATACAAGTTTTTTAAAGGGAAGAGGTATACAGTGTGTTTCCTGGTTACAGGAAGAGAAACAGCAGCATGTAAAGAAAGGACAGGGCTGTAAGCCAATTAGCAGCTGTAGGTTTTGGGTGCTCTAACAAGTCTCAGACTGTCTGAATGGATCCTTCAAGAGACAATGATAAAGAGAAGCACAACACCGCTTCACCCAAGAGAAGGGTGGCCTTTAACAAATACTGGAACAGCTACAGATGCATTTCAACCTTGTTTTACACCCTGCCACTTCAGTCACTACAGCTGACAGAATAAAAACAATGATGGGGTTTGGTGCAGGATGTACAGTTAACAATGAACATAATTATTTTCCAGTTAATTGTACGTGCACTGCAATACGTTTCCTGTGGATTTTCTACCTTAATTCCCATGCTGGTCTCCAGCCCTCTCCCAGCATGCCACTGCAGGTCTGACATAAAAACAGTATTATAGCAGAGCATGCAGGTTGCCACAGATGGTTCAAATTAAAGGCCGCCTAACAAGCCATTCCACAGACAAAGAGGCAGCACATCCAGCACTGCCCACACTGAGCACGGTGTCTCCAAACACCTCCCTCAGGGGACACAGCAGCACTGACAGCAGCTCACCAGCACAGCCACTTGGCTGGCACCCATGAGCCAGAGCTGCAGGGCAGGACTTCAAAGGCCAAGCAGAGCCAGCACATACCTGCTAACCAGCTGTCCAGCAACACTGGGGCTGGCTTTGGGAAAATTATTCCTCTGCATTCACAGCAGCCAGCATCAGAAGCGCCTTAAAAGACCCTCTGCTGCCTAGAGGGATATGCAACATCTTTATGAAGCCCGGCAACATGTAGTGGACTCCGGTAGGCACCACAAGAAACACATGAAGACAAATGGTTTTGAGGCACTCTGGAGAACTTGTGCAAAATAGCTACAAAAATGAAGGCTGTTAGAGCAGCAATGTACATTCCAACACTCTTTAATTATGGATGATAGACTTCAGTGTTACTCTAAAAAATTATTGTTTATGTAACAGCCAGCAGGAAAGCAGGCATTAAGAAATTTACCCATGATGGAAAACGTTTTTATTTCTTGTTCTTAGCATGGGTTTTTTTTCTGAGATGAAACTTTGTCAGAAAGAGACTGTGAGATCACTCTATAGAACTGCAATAAAGCATTCTGATTTCCCAGTCACCTGGCAAAATTGCAGACAACAGTATCTCAGAGTGTGATTTTTGCCTACTGTTCTCAGGGTCTCAACCCAAGGCTCATGAGGGTTACTGACAGAATCTAATAAATACCTCATAGAGATGCCTATGTTTGGATCACTAAGGATGAAAACAAAAAAATTATAGATGCCCTTTTTTTGCTTAATGAGTATCATGGCAACAACAATTAAAGCAATACAATACTCAATGAAGACAAAGAGAATTAAAATCTGAAAAAAATGTCTTTGCAGTTTAAAATTTGCAAATAATGACAGTATAAAAGAATGTCTAGGGAAAGAAAACAAAGATGGAACATATTAGAGATATCATGTAAGCCAATATAAATTGTTACTTGTAAATTCTAGACACGTTCTCATGACAAACTTTACAAAAAGTAGAAAAACACTTTCACAAACATTTACTTCTCCACTAAAAAGAAAAAGAAGAATCTATTCCAATTAATGTTCTAACTAATTAAATGACAAAGGCCTCCATTCTGTTCTTTGAGATCCAGTTTAATAGCATTTATATGTTGTCAAGACTTGCATCATCCATTTGATCTCTGGAAAGCCAGAGAGGCAGAAAGAATACAAAACAAACATTAACAAAAACTACATGAATACAGAATGCCTAAAAGCACGTCATTCACACCAGCAAACAGCTAAGGACAATTAAATTATTCATAGACATGAACTGTCCAAGGTAGGAAGAAAGAGAATTAATAAACACACTCTTGAAAAAATCACATAAAACACACCTAACCCCATTAGCAATCTTTTTGTTGTTGTTGCTAAACTAATAGCCAATTTCTGGTACCAGACAAAGATCAGAAATCAAGGTCTTTCCAAATAATTTTTTTTGTTATACCTGGATAATTAGTTGTCATGTATTCAACTGCCATATTCCAATTCCTTTAAGGCTGACAGCTTTGAAATGCAAACCACACGTCCCTTCTCCCTCTCTGTACGGAGTCAGAAAAGCCAACACCTAGTCAGCACAGAACTGCTGGAGAATGGGATGACTGACATTAGCAAAAAGGGAGAAGTCTATTAGTGAGTATTTGCAGTTGTGTGAAATCCTGTGACTTCTGTGAGCATCTTAATGTTACAAACATCATAACTACCTCTAAGAGCATCTGTCCTCTTCCACCAAGTGACTAAAAAAGATCCTTACCTATGGAAAATTACGTGGGCAAAGTCCCATTCCACATCACCAGCAAATATTCAACATTTTTACTGAAAGCCAGCAAGACATACAGAAATAGCCCGAGGGCAAAGGCTAAGGCAGCAAGAAGCTAAGGGCTCCAATAATGCAGCAGCAATTTAAGAGAGCTGCAGCAGCAGGGTGGAGCCGGTAGCTGGAGACAGCCATCAACACCACAGCAGGGTGGTGGGACAGGACATCCATCCTCGCCTCAGCTGCACCCAGACTCCTGTCACGTTTGTGCACGTCACCGTGAAGGCAAACTTTGGCTAAGGCGCTTGTAAGTGTTATCCAGTAGCTAAATTTTGTGTCCGTGCTAAGTCCTTCTGACCTGACACAGTGTTACATTTCTGCGGCTGCATCAAAGATTCCATTTTACATCCTTGCAGGTAAATTCACAGCAGCTTAGAGCCCTGAAGCTCGACGTATATGCTAGAATTAAGAAGAGCAAGGAATTGATCAGGAATTTATCTTTATGTACTGGGAATATATGCTAACTACAAAAAGTTGCCTATTTTTTTTCCTGGGTTGGCCAGAAATTCTACCCTGATCTCAAGAGACCTTTCCATCAAAGCTTAGATTACCAGAGTTTCAATGATAACTTATCCTAGAAAATCACTTCAAAGACAGAAAAACTAAAAACCAAATATGTTGAAGAAAGTCAAAAAGCAAGTCTGATTCTTGTCATGAATCAGTGACGTCCACTGATAAAAAGGAAAAGATGAGGCTTTCCTTCAGAGCAAAATAGATTTGAGGACCATCTCACTGTCTTTTGAAGATAGTAATTATAACTCTTCAAAAAGGAAAATAATCCAATCTTTTCACTTTTCCAGCCACCACAACCTCTGCTCAAATGGCCACAAACAAAATAAATTAACAAAAACCAAACCACACTTATTATTTACCTTTAATTAAACATATGTCTAGTCAAAAAACAGTAAAAAATAAATAAAACACATTTCATTTTAGGTTTCTAGAATTAAAAGACCCTGAAAACCTTTTTTCCTATTTCAGAAAGCTGTGTGTCTAATCAGCGAGAGAACACTGGGAGCTCTGCAGCCATTGCTGCAGAAAGTGCAGGAAGAAATATATATGCACAAACGTACTAAAGAGAGCAAACTCATATAAAGGCTGCACTGAAGCAATGAATCCTATCCTCTCATTTCACATGGAGGTGGGTAAATAATGGCACAACAGAGATTTCATTCATGCAGAGGTCTAGGGTATGCTGGGAAGTCTCAATGTGACAATTTGCTGCAGATGCCTGCTTGGAGGAACCATTTATCAGTGTCACCCATGCGCATTACTACACACAGCTTCCTCAGCAGCATGATTCCACACCAGCTTCCCACATAGCACACTCCAGTCCTTGATATTTCAGGCACAGAAATAACTCTTATCTAGGCCTTAGCAGCGTGTGCTAATTGAAACAGTTTGTATTACCCAGAGCACATGGGTTTGGAGTTGGAAAGCTACAAAATTTATTTCCTTTGCTGATAAAAAGAACAGCGAATTAAGAGAAGTCACAACAGTTTCTCTCCTGCTCCCTCTCCTCTTTATAGCCCTGTTTAGCTCATTGCTTATAAACAGCTAACACAAGTATTCCCATCAGTAGTGCTGACTCCTGGAGGATACAGGGATCTTGGATGTTTCATCTTGTTATATTTAACTGGAATATTAAACAGGCGAGACAGGAGCAGACTAGGCTAGGAAGAACCAAGTAACTAGGACTGACAAAGAAGGATGGCAATTTAAAGCACTTCAGTCTGTAAAGTGCTTCATTTAGAGCCATCAGTGCCAGTGCATTCAGCCTTCACATATAAGCCCCCCCACCTTCAGCTGTCCTCTCACACCTTAAGTCTATTCTATTCTGCTTTTAAAGTATTAACAAGTAGTGCTACCTAATAGCATGCCTTAGAGTGTCTAGTATAATACTACAGAATTAGTAAGCTTGACGCTCTAAGACTTCAAATTAATCTGGAAATCAAACATTTTTTTTCCTTCAGAGACAGGCAGGGAAAGGAAATGCAAGACTGAATTCATTCCTATTGCTGGTGCACTAAAACATACATCATTTATTTGTTATGCTGGGTAAAAATACTAGTGTAATGAACTGAATTCCTATTTCACACCAAATCTCAAACTGACATTATAGAACACAGATGTCTTTGTGACTGTTAAAAAGAGAAACAAATGAATTAGATGTAAGAAAGAAAACTCAGTCACATCTTTAGATCACGGGATACACCAGCACCTTAGCCTTTGGATAAAAATAAATTTCAGAATGAAAAATACCAAAGCTCATTAAGCCAAAGATAACTTTGAGTTAATACTTTCTATTTTTCTAGCTGCTTGCTAGTTTCTGTTTTAAGAAAGAGAGACAGACTGAGGAGGCAGCTCAATTTTAGCGGCAGCTCTTTTAAGGAAAAACAAAACACAACCTTCATATGCATAATTTCTGCAAGACTTTAAAGTGAGCCCAGGCTTTTACAGAACCCTGGTTTATTACCCGTTTCTCCTTGCTTCTCCAGCATGCCACATGTCCCATGGAAGCACTGTTGCTTTGCTGCCTGGACAAACTTCATTCCCCACTTCATTTCTGTCTCCACACCTTATATTCTTCCCCTCATATTTCTCCTTGGGCCCTTTCTATACTCACAGCTGCTCATGCCTTTTAGGACACCAAAAAGTATTGGCCAACCTGCCTTAAGTGCCTACCCCACTCCTTGCAACTTTGAAAACTGTTAAAAATTATTGCAAAGCCAAATGCTGGGGGAAAAAAAAATAATTAAAAAAGAAAATAAAAATTATAAAGGAGAGATGTTATCAAATACCTGTAACAATTAAGCTCTTGTCAAGGGCTTACAAGAAGTAGATCCCAACTGTTCATTTAAAATAAGAAAGCATTTCAATGAGTTGCCTACCCCATCTCATATTCCTCACCAAAAACAGCCTCTTTAGCAGAATACTGAAATCCATGACTTTACAAAGATCAACTCTGTAAAATCTTGCAGATCCTTGCTTTCGAGGTGATGGAGAAGGCTCCCAAAAGCCATTTTTGTCTCTTACCCACCGTAACTTCCTTCACCCACCTACAAATCTAACCCAAAATCCAGAGAATTTTTGTCAAATCCATTATTCAGAAATGGATTTGACACACGGGGGGAAAAAAAGGAAGTCTTATTAGGCATACTAAAAGTACAGCTCTGGATTTAGACTTACCACCCATGCTGCAGAGCTGCTTACAAAGCTATCATTAATGGCCTTCCAGCTACCCATCATTTCCTCATGTTCACTCTGCCCAGACAGCTAGCTAGTCCTTTCTAACAAATACCATTTTAATTGCATCTCCCACTTTGTTAGCCTTCTCGACCTCCAATAAAAACCATCTATGGTCTAGCAATCTCTTAAATCTGACACTCACACCCACCAGCACACTTGTATGTCTTCCTGCTAGGTTCACACATATGCAGGCTTATTGTCAAGAATTTCCATTAGAAATCTAACAGCAAATGAGATGAACTGACAGCTTTAGGGCTAATGGGGAGAGAAACGCAGGAGGGAGTGAAAAGGGAGAGGTAAATAGCAAAGAATATGTATGTGTATTGTAAATGCCCCTGTCACCAAAGACTTGATTGTGCCTTTCTGGTGCCAGGGCTTCTCCAGTCCCAACACCTCCCTCCGAGCAAAAAATGCCAGCCACACTGCCTCAGCCACTGTTAACTCTTCCTGGGGGAATGCTGCCAGCCATCTCAGCATATTAACCCTGGGAATACTAACATGATTTAGAGGACTTGTTAAATTTTAATGATACCATTAGGACAGAGGAAAACACACAAGTAACACTCGCACTTTGGTGCATTTGGCTGCTGGATAGGATATTAATGTTTTTCTTTGCCCATCACCATTAAATGAGCAGTGAAACGAATAGGGAAATGAAGAGTAATGACTTCTATTCTCACTGTTCAGCACCTGCTTAAAGCCAAGGCTGCCTTATTGCCCACTAGGCCTTCTGCTGGAGTCCATCAGGTGGATGGAGCAAACGGATAATTCTTTCAGCATTTGGCACTTAACAGGTCAGAGGTTCATTTAGCCAAGAGGCACAGAAAAATAAAACTGTCCAGCTTAAATAGTAGCATGTAATCATCCAGACAATCAGTTAGCAGGCAGAAGTCTGCTCTCCTGAATAACTTCAGCATAATAAAGTCTGAGTTTGGCTTTGGTAAGACGGGAGTTAGCCCAGGTGATTTACAGGAGCCAGGACAGAAACCTGCTGAGGCCAGTTCTGCCCTGACTTTAACAATGGGCTCCAAGCAACCACCTTCTTCAGCCTTGCAGGACTCCCCCTCATATCTTCAAGTACACCTGTGATAAAAGGAATGGGCAATTCCCACCAGAACAACACAGAGCTCCACAGAAACTGAGGGTTTGTATTCCTGAATCCTCATTCATCTTCAGTTTTGAGAGTGGTAGAGAAAGAGGGAATAAAACATGCACAACTTGGGGAAAATTAACTCCATCCTGAGGCTATTCTCCTCTGACAGTTCTGAAAAAAGTTGAAACCCCTAAACCACTGTGAAATTTCACTTTTTTTTTTCAGGAAAAGAAAATATTTATTGTGGTAGATATCAAAATCTCCTTTCATTTGCTTTCCCCCAAACATTCATGTGAGTAGAATTTTGTTCCAGTGCAAATCCATGGAATAGAGAAGCTGTTGTGAAAACTCAGGTGCAAGTAAATGATCATGTCAAAGTATATATGATTTAGGGAGCATAGGGAAATATAAGTTAGACTAGAGGCTTGCTATTAATAGATCATAAGAAATCCACCGGTCAAAACACATTTGTAAGGAGCAAATGCACATAAAGAAAGTTCCACTTGAAGGTAATTTGGGAGCCAAAACACAGACTGCATTCCCAATTTAAAATTTTCCTACAGAAAAGGAAGTGAGCTTTCCTAGAGCTAGATGGATGTTTTACATCAGTCATGTTGCACTGGATACAGATATCCTTCATTCAGCATACACAGTTCCTTTGACACATACCACCAGCTGGAAATTTAAAGTGCTTTCCAGATGCACAATCAATTTGGCTTGGAATAGTTTCTACTAGAGTAATTTTTCAAAGACATTTGACACTTTTTTCCTGAATTATCAAATCTATTGAATAAGACCATTGACCAGACACTAACAAAACAGATACTGTGTGGCCTGTAAATCGAGTTCTCTTATTTGAAGGGTAACAAAGGGAGAAGACTCTGCCCTTCTTTGTTTAATAGGAAGGTGTAACAATTTTAAATATGCAATACAAAAATTGTATATTAACAAATGCTTTATCTAGAAGTACCCGGTTTCTTCTGAGGAAAGTCTTTTGTTTTCATGGTGAATTCCAAACCAGATCCTGTGTAATATCCCACTAGTATCCTCAGGTCTCTTGAGCAGAATTTCCCTGGCAATTTATTATTTTTAAACCCACAAGCACTACTACCAAATAGTTTCAGAGGAAAGCTGAGAAGAGGAAACCAGTTTGAAGTTTCTTCAAATTAATTCTGTTCTCCTTCTTCCCAGAAAACATTTTATAATATACAAGAAATTCAAGATCAACCATATACTATGTGATTTAATAATGCAGATTGAACAGAAGATCCTAACAGCAATGTGCTGGTTTCAGCTGAGGTGATTTTCTTCCTAGTGGCTGGTATGGAGCTGTTTTGGACAGCATTTTGTGCTGAAGACAAGCGGAGTAATGGTGTTTGTCTTCCCAAGTCACCATTAGGTGTGATGGGGCCCTGCTCTCCTGGAGATGGCTGAACACCTCCCTGCCCACAGGAAGTGCTGAATCAATTCCTTGTTTTGCTTTGCTTGTGTGCATGGCTTTTGCTTTCCCTACTAAACTGTCTTGATCTCAACCCAAGAATTTTCTCATTTTTACCCTTTCCATTCTCTCCCCAATCCCACTGGTTTGGGAGACAGCAATCGACTGCCTGGGGTTAAACCATGACAGACAATAAAAATAAACACAGCTGAAGACAAAAATAATTTTTAACAAGTATACCAATGCTGAACAGTAAGTCGTTTTTAACAGCCTTACTGCATTGCATTATTTTAAATAAAATAAATTGAATTCTGACACCATAGCAATAAATTCAAGCTGCAATTGAACACACCAGTTCCTTAAGACTGATTCTTTTGAATAGCTGGCACCATATTTTCTGTCTCTTTTGTAAAGTAATTAAAAAGTAATCCCTATATTCTGTACTCCAGTTACAATGGAGGCTATGGTTGGATGCATTGTGCTGCTCTCATCAGTAGCTTTCTCAGAGATCACTGATTCCTTGCATCTGCTGTTGTAATAGCACATCCAGTCACTCCCTGATCAAAAGGATCTAAGTTTAGAAAGAAGCATTATTGAAAGTGTTTGAACTCTCTATCATTTTATAAGAACTAAGGCAGGGAGCAATCACTGTGTATTCACACAGGAGACCTGCAGTGATGCTAACTTATGACCTTCATATGGAGAGGACAAAGGAAAGGCACATGGGAAGCCCACAAGGGGCCAGGGTGTCTCAGACCTGCTCTGCCTGAGCAGCATGCCTGCTGCTTTGAAGTCACACAAGTATTCCCCGCTTAGAGCCATACCATACACCGAGCTGTGGCCTAAATTAAATCCTACTGATTTTCCTGAAGTCCAAATTCCCTCACTAAGGTCAATTTCCTGTAAGTCAATTAACTGACAAGGTTCAGATCCAGACTGAAGCAACAGTCATGTTATACAAGGGAAAGAATTTTCAGATTCTGGTATGTCTTGCAGAGTGTTTCGGCCTTCATAACAAGTTCGAAACAGTTCCATCAACTCTCCCCTGCTCAATGAAGCATCTTGTGTTGGCCTGATTTTACTTAAAGAAACCTCAACCACTCTCGCATCAAAATATTACTAAGCTACATTGTAAAAATTTCTAAGCAAGAGAGTGGAGGGAACAGAAGCATTAGCTCACTCATATTCCAGTTGTAGATGATAGAAGATATTATAACTGCACAAAACAGTCTGATCTTACCAAGTCTGATTATGTGTTTCAGGTTTCAAAGCCAGAGAAACACAATTCTTAGTAGCTTCACTATGCTTATAGTTATGAAAATGAAAACAAAACAAAACCAAACCTGCTTTACTACATTAAAGCATTGCATAGAAAGTAATTAAAAATAAAATAGGGCAACACAAATTATTGGGTTCTTTTTGCTCTTAGGATCCTATTTTGTGTGTTTAATTGGAATTAAGCAAGCTGTAATTTGTAACAGCACCCTGATAAACAACCTGCTTTTCTACAGTTGGGATAGTTCTGGAATTGCAGCTTCAACAACAGATACTATGGGCTAGGGATTATTTATTCAATGGCAAGAGGGGAAGGTGTGTGCCTGTGTTCCTCCGTTTTAACATCAATGCCTCTCAAGCCAGAGATGACACTAGTAAGATCTAAACTAGCAATTTAACTTAGAACATCTCTCTTGCTTTCGACACACGGACCTCATGTCACAAAATGCTGCAGTTCTGACTACATCGTTATGTAGACCATGACAGTCGAGTTTATTGTGGAGTCGGGCTGCAGGTTCAGTGCTTGGAAGCACCCCAATTACATGATGTCAAAGGCTGTGTGCTGCTGATGTGGCAAAACCACCGTGTCTTTCAGCCCTGCAATGTTCTAATAATCTGCTGATGCCGGCGTGACTCCCATTACATGCCCATGGCCCACACTGGTAATGTGTGACATTTTTTTCAAACACCGTCTCCGGAACTCAGATGGACAATCTTTGTTCCTTTTCCCCTTCCAAAACTATACACCGAAGTTCTAGGCTTATCATACAAGATTTCTGTGGATGTTGCAACATTTACTTCGAAGGAAATATAAGAAGATATCTAACATCTGAAAATACAAGGTGATTTTGAAAACCTTGAAGACACTTTACCCAGCATGAAGAGGCCAGTTAAAGACCCAGCACTGACTCTGTATTTCTGAACACAATGTTTTCAGATGCGCTGCCAATAATTTTTTTGAAAAAATTAAGAAAGAAAATTCTCCTCCCTAGAGATTTACTTCATCAATACTTCCCCCTTTGCCCTCAACAGCTCTGTCTGTGGTCTAAAAGTATTTTATTTTCTGATAGGAAACACTATAGCTTCAATTCCCGAAACATAACCATAGGCCGGTTTCTAATTTCCAATGCACTTAATAATGACAAGCCTTTTTCACCCCATAGAGAAAGCTGCAGAGCTAATGGTTTTGACAGCCTCCTAAAGAGCAGTCTTCACCGCACAGCATCTCCACCTTTACCTCAAAGACATTTGCAAGCTCAAAAGAAATAGTTCTATTATTTCACATGTTGACACTGCGAATTGCAGCGGCAAGACTTCCAGCTGCTCCTAGAAAAGGGCTCACATTAATTAATCAGCAGCAAAGGCACATCTGTTTGTCTCCTCTAGACCTCTGCAAGCCCCTGTAATTCCAGTGCAAGTGAAGAAGCTGGGTTTCCCAAATTGCCAGGGAGCATACAATTGTAAGAAGATTCTCAGATGAGTTATGCTAAATGTTTGGTATTGTGACCTGTGATACAACACAAAAGAATGGTCGTTGTTGCCTAAACTTTAATGGAGTTAATCCTCCCAAATGCTGACAAATTACTGCCTCGGGCCATTTAAAATCACATTTCTAATGCAATAATCCTATCTGCATTACAATGAGTTGGGATGAAATGATTAGGTGCCTCAGATTTTTTTGCACAGTGAATTAAGTCGCTATACAGACTGGCCGTGCTTGTTCACAAATTAAAGGTCTGGACAGAAATGAAATTCCATTATTCTGCCACTTGCTAAGCTTTGAGGAAGGGTTTATTGCTGTCCTATCTCTACCGGGAATGTTTCTAAAGTAGCTACCAGCTAACAGAAACCTATTTTTCAATATATTAGCTTCAGGGCTTTTTTCATTATTAATAATGAGGAGTCAAGTCAAGACCACTAAACACCCCTGAACAAGAAGACTAATTTAACAATTTGTAAGCAAAACAATCGCATAGTGCCAGTAAATTGGTGAAAAAAGTCAAAACAAAAATGTACCCTGAATGTAAGTCCCTCTTGTGCTCAGAGGGATGGAAGAGACTGTGCTGAAAATTTACTCAATTCTTATTCTCAGGAGCACAGAATTTTAGGTAAGGGAAAGTGCACAGTATAAACCACCTAACAACATCCGTTCTATACATCTCTACCATTAATAGTAGTGTCCTTACTTTTCCTGACCCAATCACGGTATGCCCAAGCAGCAATTCATGTTTACACACTCAAATTAGCTCAGTTTAAAGGCTGTATTCAGGATCTTTGAAACCATGTACCAACAAATTTATAACCATCAGCTTGTGAGCATTCTTATTAGCATTCTATTGATTATTTACACACAGGATAAGTTGTTACACATCAATATAGTAACTCTTCAGTTGTTAGATGCCTGTGAGGTTAGTGTTCATTGAAGACAGGTGATATCACAGGTTTGAATTCAAATGGATTTCACACAAGTTTTGATAAATAGGGAGTATGATGCCATGAATTTCTATGCTAGAACTTTGTCTGATGCCCTTCCAAAAATACAAAACAAAAAAAATCTGTATTGCTAATTTAAGACCGTTTTTATCATCATGCAACATAAACCCCACAAACAACAGGCACCAAAAGCTCCAAGATACCCTCAGTCACAAATTGCAGTGTGCAACTATATCAACCACCTGTGCTAGTCAATTCCCACAGGCCTGCTTTGCTTGGGGGTTACAATAAGATTTAATTCACATAAAATATAACCCCTTCTATGCACGTAATTACTGAACATCATTAAGTTACATCTGTACCACAAGAGGAGGAAAAAGAAACAATAAGGTTTTAGCACTATTCTTTTTGCTAATGGCAGGGAACCTGGCATTTTAAATGGCTAAAAAAATTAATGTCACTATAATTATATATTTTTCACCTTTGTGCCTCACAAAAAAATTAAAAAAAGAAAAAGAAAAAACCCACCACAAAACACCACACGAAAGTTTCCATCCTGTTGATATATTAGGAGCAAATGTGTCTATTTAAAATGAAAAGCTAAACACCTCAGCTCTAACAATGACCTAGTCAGAAGCAGTTTGCTCTACATTAAGTGTGGCTTTTTCTCAATCAAATGAAAACCTTCAGTACATAGCTTCATACATAAAGCCTGGTCTGTTTATGAAGTGATTAAGTATACTGTTATGCTTTATAGATATATACAAACTTTTATGTGATTGCACGCTGTCAAAAACATCAATTGTAGGTTCACATTTGGATAGGTTACTACAGATTCCAGTATCTGCTACGAGATACACATTAAAACACAGACACTCATATTCTGCTTGTTCTGCAACACACACTATCCTGGATGATGAGCATTTCTAAATACAGCATAAATGGGAAACAGGTGCCACAGGCTATAATCATAATACCATAGAAATTTCTAGGCTGTCTTCAACAGCAACAACAGAAAACATTTGTCAGACCTGGTTGACTAAAAGATGACAGACACATTTTAAATGCTTCAGTTCTAATAAAGGAATACCACCAATTAGCTTTGTCCTTTGGGCACCAGAGTCTTGACTTGTAGGATGCTTTGCAAGTTCTGAGGGAATACCCAGAACAAGGAATATGATCTGCTCCTTCTTCCACTTAACTCAGTGGCAGGATCCATTCTACACTCAAAAAGCCCCTATTTCCATAGCAGCAATCAAGAGCAGACCTCACAGGACCATGAAAAAATGCCAGCTACATTAACACAGTGTGGTTAGACTTCAGTCTCAATCCAAACCAAAGCCAGTTTTCCCTAGTCACAAACAGGTTTCCACATTTTTGAGAAACCCTGTACCTCTCACCCTCAGAAAGGACTCCCAGAGTGTTACTGTGACACACGCAGAGGCTGCTCACAGGCCCTGACTGAACTAGCAGAGCCCATGCCAACACCTTGCTTTCCTCAAAGCAGCCATTCACTGATGAGTCTACTCCATTACACCAGGAAAAACAAACTTCTAAGACCGCCAGAGAATACCCAATCCAAAGAAGTCAGTGGCACCAGCCATGATTTTGGTGTCCCACAACACCCAGCCCAGAACCTCACTCTGCTGGGCAGTACCTGCTGAAGGCAAAAATCACAAGCCCAGAAAGTTCTCAACAGTCACAAGGATGAGAGAAAGAGATGCTTCTGCAAACAGTCACAGCCTGCAGCACCCACCACAGGAAGAAGCTGTGTGCCAAAGGCTGGAGTACCTCAACAGGACTGAGCCTGCAAGTACTATCAAGAACAGCAAATAGGGCAGAGGGTCACCCATGCCCATGAAGAGCACCTTACTTGTGCTTTCCCCCTTGCTCCTAAATGCACAGATTGGGCTGTTGTCAGTGGTACTCCTACAGAACTGGAAGGTTTGGAAAGGAGGTGTGATGTCAAAAAAAAAAAAAAAAGAGGTAAGGAGGCTAAAAGGCTACTGATACAAATAAAGTACAACAATGTACAACACCATCACCTAAACAAAGTGAACAGCAGAACATATAGCAGCAGAAACACAAAGGGTAACCTCTCAGGAAGGTTAGGATGGGCAATGTCAGTCACTATTGCAGTAAGGGAACCTTGTGCAAACATTTACATGACTAAAATCAGTCAATTTCTATTTAACACCATGCCTGGATATTAGTTCTATCCTCCCCTCCACCCCTAATCTCAGTTACTCTGATGGCTCCCATAGCTGTATCAGTAATTTCCCACCTGTACCCACAGCTGGTAATCACTGTCAAACCACACAGCCTGAAATTTGATGAGATTTTGGTACAGGACCACTTTAAAGTGAATCAACCATGGTTAAATTTATTAATTTTGGTGGATCCACCTTTCCCTGTTCATGAATAATTCAGTGAAGTCAGCTCTTGAGACAAGGCAACAACCAGCCCTTGAGTCTTTTGTTCATGACAGCACCAACTCCCTCTCAAGAGAGCACATAAATAAATCATGGAGAGTACAACACAACAGCAATACCAGGGACCCTTTCTCAGCAGTCGGCTCTTTTCCATGATACCTCTTTATTGTAACCACTAATGAAAACTCTTTGAAGTGGAAGAGTAAATATTATCATTTGATAGTACCTGGACCCAGCAAGGCAAACAAAATTGCATTGTACTACATTCCAGGAGCTGTAGACCCATTCACAATACAATGCTCACAGGGTTGCTATGGAGGAACCCAATTTTTACTATTTTAGTAGCATGAGGTCAGCCAAGGGCTGCTGGTCACTCCTTTAGGACTACTAGCTTTAATCTTATATGCACAAAAAACAGGGGAAAAAAACCCAATGCCAAACGAAACAAAACCAAGACATTTCAGAGTATGCCTTTGGAGGTACTAAATATCCCAAGAAAGACAGAAAGCAGGTTTCCAACTGTATTCAGGATGAGTCAGGTCTTAAAACATGAGACTAAATGTCAGAAACGCTTGCATCCTCTTTTGGCGCAGGGTTATACAACCCAGTATTCAGAGTCCAGCAGCTTCAAGTATTTCCAAGTCTTATTTGGAATAATAAAAAATCTGGTACTTCTCTGTAAGAGAAGAATCACCAAGTTATCCTTCTGCTAAAGACACCTGGGAGAGCTGGGTTCAATGCCGCGGTCTGCCACAGCCTCACTGGGTAACCTTTGGGCTCACACAGCTTTTCAATGCCTCGTGTGAACCCGGAGCTGCAGGAGGGTTTCTCCCTCAATGGAAGTAGAGGCCACTGACATAAGACCGTATTACACCTCACTACTAAGTTGGCTGCCAAGTCTAAGGCTTGTTTGTAAATCCATCCTGTAGGAATCAAAGATAGCAAAAGGGCAAGGTACCAGTGACTCCGATGTCATATTCCCACCCTTACTTACCTCCCCCCTCCACTAGGAAAAAAAAAAAAAAAAACAACAACAACAAAAACAAGTCATTGTTCAGAAAACAGCACAGAACCACTATCAGTACAATGAAAGAAAAAAAGCGCGCTGGAAGGACTGTCACAGATGCCCCTGAAGCCAGGCAGCCCTCCGGAGACAGAGGCACGCTGCTCCACGTGAAGCAGGAGGAGGGGACGGGAAAAGGGAGCAAGACCAAGAAGGAGGAGAACACAAACAAACCCCAAAGCGCGCGGCGCTGACACCGGCAGAGGGGAGCCCAGGTGGCCGACAGGCCCGGCGGCTGCTGGGGGCCGCTCCGGGCACAGGGACCCACGCCTCCCCCGGCCCCGCGCTCACCTTGCTGCTGACGGGCCCGGGGATGAGGAGCTTCAGCGCCTGCCTCTTCAGCTCCGCCAGGCGGGCGTTGCAGTGCTCGCACCAGACGCCGCGGT
>VXBU01008826.1:0-49350 GCA_013400315.1 Bombycilla garrulus
ACATGTGTATGCTTCATTTGGAAAATCAGGCAAATCACCAGAACCCTGGCTTGGATTTTTAAAGGAATGTTAACCTTATGATTGCTTGCCAAGAAAAAAAATTGTTTTGTTTAAAGCTTTCTACATGATTCAGCCTAATTAGCAAATTTTGCCAAGAAGGCCTTTAAAAAGGGATCAATATCTGTCCCAACACATAATCAACTCCCCTCCTCCCCATGGTTATTTGCATCCTAACAGTTTGAGAAACTTCCTTCTTTTGTAATCTATTGATCTAAGATGACAAAGATCACCGACTGTTCTCAGTGTNTAGACTTTGCTTTCGGATGAGGTGCAATTTAGATCTCAAGTAAACAGATGAATTCTCACACATCTTGTTTTCTCCAAAAAAAATCATTACTCAGTTTAGCTAGCACATAATAAATAAGATGACTAGTATGAGATAAAGTCCTTATGAAAATAAATATTCAGAATTTCAACATGAATTTAGAGATCAAGTTGGGCCTTTGCTGCAGCACAATCTGCTGTGGTGAATTGCTAATATATGAAAGCCATAAATTTCCTGTCCTCATTACGAATTTATTCGGCATTTGTTACCGTAAATGACAACACACCTATTTTCCTACTGAAGGCACATCTCCCTGAGAATGGCTTCAATTCATGGAAAAGATTTTGCGAGCTACAGGCAGGTAAGTAAGTAAACAGGCAGACACAGGCACACAGAGCTTACAGCCGTTTGGACTACTTGTCTGCTTCAAATTAAGCAGTGGTTAAATATTTTGTGGCTCATAGCCTAAATTTTGGAATTTGAGGCCCTTCCCGTTTCCCCATTGGTTTGAGAGAGCCTGCTCTTAAGACCTTTGAAGACAGTCTTATGCAGACCTTACAACGTTTTGCTTAGGGAACTCTATAGAGCAGGGTTTTGTTTAATGTTTTTCTTTTCAGCAATAAGTTCCTTAATTTTGTTTGCGTCACTGTTTTCTTCCCTTTATATGTGTGTGTTTTTTTGCTTGAGAATACATTCCTGTTGTGGTAGGAAGTTTGTGGATCCTTAAGAACAAATACTGATGATGCTATATGGATAAATAACAGCTAAGATTGATAAGAAAACTGATAGTAACAAGTACCTAAACAAAACTAGTGGAATTTTACTTGTTTTCAAGAAAGTTAACGGAAAACGAATGTGGCAAATGGCAAGATACCAAATGCTGCAGCTAGGACATGCCATAATTAATTTCATATTTTTTCTGATGTATGTCAGATAATGATTCATTTCTCAATAACTGTTTAATACAATGCGTGGCTTCTCTCTCTTTGTTTTTGTTATGGAAGACTGAAAACAAAACAACACAGGAAAACATCGTCTCTCTATGCCAGTTATGGCTCCAAGAAGGCAGGGGATACAGAAATGGACTGATAATGTAGAAAGATTGATTTGCAGATAGGGCAGAGAGTCTTAACAGAAATTCTTCTTTCAAGTGAACCTTTTCTATGTCAGTCATATAGTGTTATGGCTACATAGCACCACATATGTTTCCAGTCTCCTAATAACACAGAGTAAAATTCTTGACTTCTTCCTAAATAATTGCTGTCTTCGGCAGGCTTGTAGGAATAACAAATATTTCAGGTAGCTAATATACAAGGTACTGTTTACATACATAATGTAAGCACACATATATAAACATACATGTACACAGGTGTATGTGAACAAC
The DNA here is from genome assembly GCA_013400315.1 of Bombycilla garrulus. Classification (NCBI taxonomy): domain Eukaryota; kingdom Metazoa; phylum Chordata; class Aves; order Passeriformes; family Bombycillidae; genus Bombycilla; species Bombycilla garrulus. The sequence goes on from VXBU01008826.1 coordinate 1,710, forward strand.
ACAATTCAAAATAATTAGGTGATATTCAGCCATAACACATGCTCTTACCTATTTTCACCTAAGTGATCTGCCTTCTGGGCCTAGGGGAAAACAAGTGACTCACTTGTGAAGGAAAACTCCAACAGTAATTGTCAGACAGAGTTTTTCTGTGACAAATGTACACTGGTGACTCTGGACTTTTGCAGGAAAGTGATGAGTACATTCAAGGTCAGAGTTCTGTAAATTGATCTGATACTGTATCTTCCTCGAATATTCTATTGTCCTACATATCTTTCTTTAAGCAAGACACAGTTAGTTATGCATATCAGTAATTCCACAATTTCATGTATGTTTTAACTAGAACAAATTGTGAATTGAAACACATGGTCACAATCATTATGTGACTGTTCAGGGAAGGCTTTTCTCCCCAGTGTTTTTTACAGGGGAAACAAAATTATCAACAAGCATTTTAATATTCTCTTTTCCAAGGCAATAGCTTGACATTTTTCTAAGTCAACTGGAAACACTCTTGGCAGGTTTACTAAGTATAAATTTAACATGTAACAGTGAACTTCTTGTTTCCATAATGTGCACAAGAATATGTACACAACTGAGAGTTCTAAATTTAGATCACTTTAGTCTTAAAAGATGTTTATTTTAATGCAGCAGAAGACCACAAGAAACAAGTCAATTTTGTAGGCTAGATTGTACAACATTTTCCTCCTCCATCGCCTCACCAGGTGAATTTTCAGGGTGAAAGAATTCTCCATACTCTTTTTCCTAGACTGTGTAAAATGAGCTATTCAAGACAGGTACAAAGGCTGTTCAATGGCACCAAAACCTGCATTTTATGTATTTTTGAGTTAACAGGATGAAGTGAGAGACAGTAGTACATCAACATTCTCACAACAAGCTGACATTCAAAAGAGTGGATGAAATTGGTGAGATAATGATATAACAGAAGGAAACCATTCAGGATAAGTGATCTCACTCTGGCTTGTATTTTATTATTCTTAAACAACCCACGGCCATCCCCCAACCTCCTCTGAAGACGTGAAGTCAAATTCTTTTACACCACCTTCTGGGCTATTTTCTTAAAAAATATTCTTCAAGGCAACCCATTCAGACTTTTTCAGGGAAAAATGAGAAGCAAACAAAACAAAAAAGGGAAACAACAAATAAATGAAATATTTTTCCATTTTCAAGGAAAAATTCTGAAGGGTGTAACTAAAGATACCAGAAGAGATAGAAGTGCACATGTCAGTGGCTTTAATTACAGTGACAGAGAAGCTCCTGTCTATAACTTGATTTTTGGGCTTTACATAATGTGAGATAAAGCTTTCAGAAGTTGCATGAAGATGTGAAACTTACCACTGACTGTGGGAAAGAAGAACCAAAAGAAGGTATTCTAACTAGGCATCATTTTCACATGGAAATTTGTTTCCAGATTTTTCTATAAAATTTCTAAGGGTTAAAAAAATAATATTTCTGTAGTTTAGAGTAGATTCAACAAAGAAAAGAGAATATTTATCACTTTCAATTGGATGATAGAAGAATTTCAGTCCAGATGTTTTATGCTCTATAAAAGCAGATGTATATCTGTGATTTTGATTATTTTTCAGCCAGAGTTTCTTAAGACCAAGTCATGTTCTGACTCCATCCAGTCTGACTCATAAGAAAGCACAACAATATTTCCTCAGTACAACTGCAGCACTTGTGCTTTTAATGCAATTCCCTTCACAATGGGGAACCTTTCAACAGAAATAACTGAGGAATTGAAAGAGAGTTTAAGGGAAAAGTAAAGGTATGACACTCATAAAGATTTGATTGCAATCTGTTTTCTGCTGAGGCACAAATCCATAGTTTAATCTGTAATCCATGAGTCTGATGATAACTATTTATTTTAGCATTTCAGAAAAAGAAATTATTTCTTTCTTTGGCAAAGAACCCTTACAAATGCAAGAAATACGAAGGTACTAAAAAGGAAAACAGAAGAAATTATTGGAATTGCTTTTGCATAAAGTCATGCAGGGTTATATATGCGTAATATGTTGCAGATTTGTTCTATCAGTTAGACAGAAAAAAAATGCAAATAAATCAGCACAACCTTACCATCTTTTATTGAAAAACAATGTTATTCAAATGCACAGTAAGTGGATGATGATTCTTTAGGAAGAGAAGGAAAGGTTGTCCCAACTGCCTGGATTGTTCCTGGGTTTTTCTGTTAGGAGTGACTGAGAGCATTCTGCACTGCTTTTGCTAATACCACTGAGCATAAAGAAGATGGAGGAAGGCAGTAAAATAAAAACATTAAATGTATCCCATGTTTCATTTTGTAAATGTTGCACCACTAAGTAACTTAAGGATGGGACATCATGCTGCTACTGGCTTAGTATTAAGTAATTTGCTGAATTGTTTTTTCCAATTTAAATTTTAAAAATAATTTCTCATACTTCTTCATAATTTAGGTATCCATATGCAGAAAAAAGTCCTTTTTTCCACCCAAAGAGGTAGTGTAAATATACAAATGGAGCTGTTAGATAATATGATGATCAGTATTGTAGAAAAGACATTGTATCTGTAAAAAAATTAGATATCATTAAAAATAGAGGAATTTAGCGTAGAAATACTTCAGCTTTTAGTGATGATTTCCAGATTCTGCCTTGAGCAGCTCAGGTTTAACTAGCTGGGTGTGCTGGAGACAGCAGTCCATGGGTCTTACCCCTGTGTTTCATGGGGGATTTAAGGCATATCTCCACATCACAAAAGAAATGAGCTGGCTGGAATTGTTCAAACCTGGAAGCATATTTTGCCAGAGACAACAGTTCCACCAACTCTGTTGGCTAAACTATTCCTGTGTTTGTTCCTGGGATCATTTCAGTCAAAATGGACTAGTCAATGTTCAATTGTTCAAACTAATCCAGCTCAATTTGAGGACTGCTTAGGACTCCAGGAACTGAGCTTAGGAGATTGCCAGCCTGAGAAGGGCCTTGGGTAGGACCTTTGCCAGCTCATTCAAGAAACACTACAATTTCTTCTGCTTCTTTAAAAATATCCAAGAAACTCTTCAGTACTATGGAGCAAATAATGTTACCTCTTTAGGTACTTAGTTTGGGTCACTATTCTGGGTAATATTCTAATCACCAATGCCACAGGTATTTTTAGCTGTAAATATTAATAATAAGTTTAGAAACATGAAATGGGTAACTGGGATATTCTTTATTTACATACATACAATACACTCACCAATACATGCAAATTTTTCCATCCAGAAGTAATATAGAGCGAAAGATTAATACTAAATGTAAATGAGTGGTTTTTTTGGTATAATCCTTGAAAAATTAGGTCTCCTTCCTGTTCCTGAATGTTTTGGTAAAATAATTGCCTAAAAGATATTTGTGGAAATTGTGTTATTACTCTTGAGAAAAACTTTTTTTTCATCTCTTTTGAAGACTGTGAATGTAGTTCCACATCACTCAATCAACTGAAGAATATTTTACACTAAAAAGCGTAGCCTTGTCTCCCATGGTCCTGACGCTGAGCACCTAGAATTGACCCTTCCTTCCCTGTTTTCATCGATAAAACAGAAATAGAGAGCTTGGTGAGCTGGATTTCCGAAGGGCAGCCTCAGAGCTGGTGTGAGGGACAGAACAGGGCTGTGTATCTGCGTATCAGGGAGGAGGCTGGAAGGGATGACATCACCTCTTTCACCGTCACTGGGTTGCTGGACTGCCTTCATTTTTATCACAAATTATTGAAGACTGTGCTGCACTCAACACAGTGAGTGATACAGCACCAATTTCAGTAATTCCATCAACACTGTGGTTGAACTAACAATAATAAAAATAGTCCTCACTTGGCTTTCTTCTGACTAATTGTAAGTCCACGATATAGCAGGAATTGAACAATCCTCCAAAGCTGGTGCCCAAATGAGTCACTCAAATTATACACTGTTTTTCAGGGTATACTAAGGTACACTCGATCCTAACTAGTTCCTGGAAAATTGTGTTTGTTCTTATTTTGTCATTGTGTTTATCTAAAATAAAAATATTGTATAACAATTTAATGTCAATAAAAACACTGACTCAGGGCTATACACCCAAAGTACATATTTTGCTTTGCAGTGGCAAAAGGTTATGACATTTAATTCTTAGCCAGCCTTTCACATATCTTTATTTACTCTTCACATGCTTACAGTCAGATCAAATACTGCCATGGGTAAAAACACAGTGCCATGGGTAAAATGCATTATACAATAACATGCAGTTTCTAAACGCTGCAGATTTTATCTGCATACACATATATGTGTGTGCATGTGCACAACTACGTATTCACACATTAATGGAAACAATGGACTAGAAGGAAATAAGTCACTGAGATAAATCCCATTCTGCTGTAGGAAATCACATTATGTTCCTTCAAAGTTCTTTATTTGAAGGCTTTTACTCTTATGATTTCAATAGAAGTCTATTTCAATACTGAAAGCTCTACAGGTTAGGACTCTTTCATCTATAAGAAAGTAAGAAATACTAATGACCTCTTTTTTTTCCCCCTGAAATTCTTTCTTAGCTTAAATGAGTTCTTTATTTGTTCTTGGTGGTTATCTCTCAACAGGATTACAAAGATATGTTCACTTTCTGCAAATCAGTCATGTTCACATGCTTGCTGCTTCTATTATCAGATTTTAAAAACTTAAGCTCTGCAAGCCACCTCATATGAAAGACAAATTTCATATTCTTTTTGTAATCTAAGTAGTCCTCCTCTGGGACTGCCTTAGATGTTTGAACATATTAATTCAGAATGGTTCCAGGACTGTTGAAAGGGATCTTTTCCTAATAAAAGTGTGTCTGACTATTTTTTGTCTGACAATTCTTCCTATGATTTCTTTTGCCTTTTTCTTTCCTGCAATGCATGATAATTTTGTGCTATTCTGTAAGCATCTCTAAATCCTTTCTACTGGGCGTTTCAAGCCAACCAGATTCTAACTTACTAGAATAATTTGAAGACTTTCTGTTTTATACTGTTGAATGAAAGCTGGCTCCTCCTTTCTTCTCTAGCACACAAGGTCATTGAGAAGTTTATGGAAACTGTTTTACATATTTCCAAACAGCTGTGTTTGGAAGTTGTGAAACCAAATTTGAAGTCACACGCTGTTGGAGAGTTACAGAACTTGCTGTGATGGATCACGTGCACTGCTAATGCTGATCTGGCATTGTACCATGTGCTTTTAAACAGTCAAAGGACTGACCAAGCAGCAGCTAGTAAATGTAACTTAATCAACTGTATCTACCTGGAAGAAGTTTTTGTGACCAGGAATATATATGCCTATGGTTTCATAAGGGCCCTGGTGTGACAGGAGTCCAGAACCACCCAGAGGATTTCCATGTTCAATGTAATGTGTTTTATTGAAGCTTCATACTTATGTGGAAATTTTACCCAGTTATCCATTTTTCTCTTTTCATTGTCTCATTTTATTTATAGCTAAGGAAAGGAAAGGAAAGGAAAGGAAAGGAAAGGAAAGGAAAGGAAAGGAAAGGAAAGGAAAGGAAAGGAAAGGAAAGGAAAGGAAAGGAAAGGAAAGGAAAGGAAAGGANTCACTGTAAAGTTACAATTAATTTTCAGACAGTTGTTTTGTTTCCTTAACCTGGTCACAACCAGCCCTTCTCTATCACCTTATATTTTTGTAGTAATGTACTCCATTGCAAGCATGGAAAAGAGCAAAGTAAAGATTGTAGAACCTGTTGGGTGAGCTGTAAGTAAAAACAACAATGCCAGGATCATAGGGAAAGCAAACAAACAAATGAACAAACCAAGCAGATAAAAAGGGACAGGAACTCTTCCTACCATGCATGTAATGAATTCCGACTTCATTCCTGTTTCAACAGAATCCATTTCTTTGCATCACAGATATAGCACCACTGTAATAGCATTCTGTCACTTATTTTAATATATTTAGTAATATATTTATATTTAGTCAACCATGACAGCCATTAAGTATGAACCAGAAGCCAAGAACGTTATTAGAAAAATAAATTTCTTCTTGAAATATTGAAATTCTCAGTGTTTTATTACTCCTTGCTACTTACTCTGCTTCCCAGAGGGCACATAACCTCATGTTCCCTTTCTCATGTAGAAATCAGAGATGCAACTGATATGGAAGAGGGAAGCAAAAGGACAGTTCATGATCAAAAATTTGTGGTTAATGTCTTTTCTTTAGAAAGTGCTTAAGAGGACAAATATTTCACAGTGGATCTGAGACACCTGATATAAAATCAGCCACCAGTTTACATCGAAGAGGTTACTTTTGATAGAGGAAATACTTCACTGCCTTCCCTCTCAATGTTAAAATTAGTGTCTTCTTCTGCACATCTTTTGCACAGGTAATAATTATATGAGAGAAAATGTACTGTGAATCAGGTCTCTTCTTTTGTTTCTTCAATGATTTAGCACAAATCCTTAGCATTGGGTTACTAATGTTTTTTCAGATGGTTGAAATTACATCAAGGGAAGCGTTTGGATTTGCTGACATTTCTGGATTTTGGAAGGGTATCTAAGTTTGTTTCCCCCATGTGTTCTCTGAAATAACTGGCAGTCCCATTTAATAATTCTTGACATGCAGAACAATTTGGCAAGTTCAGAGAAAAATTAAAAATAGGTATTGATTCTGAACACATTGTCCTTAGCAACGGTAGGGAGGGAATAGAGGTGTGGGTGTATACTGTGAAATATTGGAAACCCAAATGTAAGACTATTAAAATGTTTTCCTGCATTTTATTGCAATTTGGATAATTTCAATTATATAAAAAATCAAAAAATTTAATTGCATATTCTCAAGGGGTGAAAGTCAAGTTTAAAAACAGTTTTCCGTAGAGATACTACAGATTTCTGAATTCACCTTCTTGAAAGGCTCATCTTCTCACTAGATCCAGATGTCTTTCTGTAAATGACACTGCTATGACCTGAATATGTCAGTGCTTTAATCGGCAAATTCAGATTTTTCTTTTCTCTCTCGATCATGAAACACTTTGAGGAGGTACACCTAAGATGTTCTTCTAATGTTTATCACAAAAATTTTTCATGCAAAAACAGAAACTCCTCCTCTTTGGGTGCCAGCTGCATGCTGAGAACATTCTAATAGTTCTCTAACACTGACAGAATCCTCCATAGGAGATTAGTTTGTGCCTGTGAGCATATATGTATGAAAAGGGAAGGATGGAAAATCTGTTTTTTATTTTCTGAAAGCAAGAAATGGCATGAGATGGATATTTACTCAAAATTTCTGCTTTCTTCCTTAAAAGCACTCTTATTACAGCATGTGAATAATATGTATCTTGGCTATGACAGAGAAACTTTGTTATTCTTGAGTGAGGGGGAAAGCTCCACTGACACAGGCTTAAAACATTTGAAGACTTTTGAAGCTGGGGAAGGAATTTTAAACGGAATGTTCACAAGAATTGAGCAAAATATTTCACTCAGATAAGTGAAGTAGGAGGCCTACTCGTATTTGTGCACAAAAGCAAATCTATGGATTAGTATGGCCGAGCATGAATCAGCAGAGGTATGCAGCTGTGAGAAAGAAAACGGATAAACAGAACTCTATAACCAAAACACGCAAAGTAATCCCTCTCCTCTGCACCTCACTAACGAGGCTTTCATTAGAATACTTTGCACAGTTCTGTTTTTCCTCTCCAAAACAGGCGGAGGATTGGATGAAATGCGTGCAGAGAGAAGCAACAGTGATTTCAACTCTGGAAACTGGGATCTACGACGAAAGAATAAGTGATTTTGATTATTTTTTCTTGAAAAACAAAAGTGAAAAATAAAGGAATGTGGTGTGGAGAAGGGATGTAATAAATAAGCCATTAGCAAAGAGGAAGGGAGTAATGCTTTCCCTGTTTGTTTTAGATAAAATGAGAAATAATAACATAAATTGCAAAAAGAAGGAGTTATATAAGATATTTAGAAAAAAAAAAAACCCACTTCTAAGAGTAAGAATAATGAGCTGTTGAGAAGCTGTGAAGTTCTTTTAAAACAAGGTTTAATGAGTGTCTGTCCACACACATATATCTTCTATGTTAGCTCAGAAATCTCTTTTACTTCTGAGATTTTATGTTCACTTGCAATGCACATTTCAGGTACCCGGAACATATAAACTTGCATTGCATAACTGGTATCAGACCTTTTCTTCTTAACCAAAGCATTCAGTTATGGAATATTTCAAGTGTATCTCAGCCTGTGGGATGCAATCATGCTGGAGAAGTTGATGGAGAACTGCCTCCCATGGGAGGGACCCCACATGGGAGAAGGTGAAGAGTTTGCAGAGCCTTCCTCCTGAGGAGGAAGGAGTGGCAGAGACAATGTGGGATGAGCCGATTGCAACCGCCATTCCCCATCCTCCTGTGCCACCGAGGGAGAGGAGCTAGAGAAAATCAGAGTGAACTTGAGCCTGGGAAGAAGGGAAGAGTAGAGGGGAGGTGTTTTCAAGATTTGGGTTGGTTTCTCACTATCCTGCTTTGGTTTGCTTGGTAATAAGGACAGTTTATTTCTCCAGGCTAACCCTGAGATTTGCCTGTTATGGTAACTGTCGAGTGATCTCTCCCTGTCCGTATAATCAACCAGGAACTTTTCCTTGCACTTTCTTTCCCCAGTCCAGCTGAGAGGAGTACCAGAGTGGCATTGGTGGGCATCTGGCATTCAGACTAGGTCAGCCCATGAAAAAAATATCTAGAAATAATAATATTATAATTTTGAATTCTACGCTATTTATCACCTACTTATGTTTCCAATAAAATTGTTGATTTCACATAAAGATGAACTTTTCTTTTATTAAAATAAATAAACACTGTGCTGTTTTAAAAATATAAATTATTTGCATAGTTATCAGAAAACCAATTATTTAGATAGATCTATTTCATAAGCAATTTTTACTCTCTACAATATCCAAGGATGATTCATCTGCAGGTAAAATATGGGTGAAGTCTGTTTCATCAGCTGTGCAGATTCTCCCCTGGTCAAGGGGAAGCTCTTACCAGCACAGAAACTCCAGAAACTGTATGTTTGGACTTTGAGCAGTGTCAAAAATATCTCTGTTCAGAGGCATATCTGTTTGGAGGGTACATGCAGATTCTGAAGTCCGTTTCCTTCCACAAAGGATTTGCTTTGTTTTAATCAGATTACTGTCTGGGGAAAGACAAGAGTTGTTATCGTTAAATGAATGGAAAATGTTGATATAGAAAATTTCAGTTTGGGTTTTTAAGTGAGAAAGGAACAAAAACATGACCCATTGGTAATAGTTATGAATATTCTCTAAAACTTGAAATGAAAAGAAAAAAATGATCTTTTTCTAAATCTCAACTCAAGTATATTGTCTAGAGCTAGGTGATGTGTTTCTTTCCTTGTTCTGACCTCTGCTAACTCTTTACTGTCTAGATATAAACAACACAAACAAAAATATTTAGTTTGTTTCCATAGGCTTTTATTCCTAGATTTAAATAGCAAACAACAAAAAATAGATTGGAGGATAAAAAAACTGTCAAAAAGTTGTATGATGAAAAGAATTTTTTTTGGTAGTGTTTCTGGATATTACATGATTATTATGTTGCCATCTCTGATAATATTTTCCATGTTTATTTTACTATTTAAAATATTATAGTATAATTGAAACCAGGCACTCTTGAAGTCTGTAGAAATATGTTCGCTCAAGGCAGAGCTGGATTTGATGGCAGTAGAATTAAAGAGAGGCAAGATGGCAAGCATTTTTACAGCTGTTCAAGTTTGGTTCAGATGTTCGAGTTCAATTTAGATTCTGCTGCACTTTATTTTTATGAAGGGTATAAATAGCTCATTAACTTGCAGGCACACAACAATTAAACACTGGAAAGGACTCACAGTTTGCCTGACTCCCTGAGTTTGGAACATCTGCTTAAGGTCTGAGGTAAACTGAAGCTTTTCAGAAAGATTATGTCAAAGATGATGGTTCAATTTCCTTTGAAAAAACAGTAATTAAAATTCCAGCTACAATGAGATATATAACCACTGTCTTTCATAAGCAGGTAGACCATCCTGATCCAATTTCTCAGACATTTTTCCATTGACTTCAGACCCACAAAACAGGGCTATTGGTAGCTACCCAGGCAGGTTTGACAGCAAATTCTAGTTCAAAATACTGAATTCTCTGGTTGCATTTTTGTGAGCTTAATATCTTTGACAGAATTTTAATGGTTGGAGTTTCTGTGAATCTAAGTCACTCACTGTTTGAAACTATTGACTATGCAATTTGAATTACCTTTTTTGATGGAGACTTACATCAGGCAAGGTGGATGGGCATGCATAGTTTCTAACATGCCCACAGAGATGATATTACAAGGTTTTTCCTCCCAGGTAGACAGCTCAGAGTGGTCTGGTAGCCTGATTAGATACTGTGAAAAAAAAAAAAAAAGTGTTTTGGAAGGTTTTGCACATGCCCCAAGAGGCACGCAAGTTATGTTGCTCTGGTGGTTACAAGTAAAATATTCTGCTTAAATTTAAAAAAGGTCAAGTAACCTTACAAAATTCAAAGATGAGCTAGTGCTGGCTGTACCCTGAAATTACCTGTAGATGTCTCAGAAGTATGAGAGAGTGGGATATGGTTGGATGAGTGCTAGTACAGGCTCAGGAGAGATTATGAGGGTAGGCAGGAAAAGAGTGTGTAGGATTTTCTGTGTGTTTACATCAATTGTCCTTCAGTCCCTTTGAACATCCCAAAAGAACTGTGCCCCCCAGGTGAAAACAAGGAAGGAATTAAACAGAAATTATAAATATAAATATAAATTATGATACGATTTAGATATAGGTTTGATACTTTGAAAATGTGTAGTGAAAAAGATACTTACAGAATACTTAAGAAATCGTCGACTTGCTAATACTGAAAACCTTTTTCCAGGATTAGGTAGTAAATGATGAAAAGAGATGAGGAAGGGATCTAAGTACCTGAATTTTCTAGTAACTCTTATGCCAAGAGAATTCTTGGAGTTTTCATGTTAATCTGAGTACATTCCCTTGCAGGGTGTCAGAGTAGGAACACAAGCATGTGAGTGCTGTAAGTAAGAACAAAGTATTAGCTGTTTGATAATCTGAAAGACAATGTAACTGTTCTACAAGTGGAGCAGCTGTGTGAAATGTTGATGCCAGTCACAGGGGAGAAATACTGAGAAGGTGAGCAGGGATAACAAACCAGTTTAATACACTTGCCCTGTGTCATAGGGTGGTGTTGGAATGTACTGCCTTTCAAATGAATGCAGAGCTCTGGAGGTGTCATTAAGGAATAAAGGAATTAACTCAGGGGTGAAATCAGTATGTAAGGAGCTCTCAGAAAGAAAAGGGCCTTCTTGCATCAAGACTTTGCCTGAACACAACTACTGCCCCAACCAGTAGCACCTTTTCCTTCTTCCCTCATCTAGAAGCTGCTTTGATACTGCTTCAGAACTCTTCAGAAGTTTACTTGGTCTCATATATTTTCAATAAGAAAATTCAAGGGTTTTTTTTTGTACTGATAAACCTTAATTAAATTTGATGCTACTGGAAAGGGGACAGATTATTTTTGAAAGTGCTTTTAAATTTATTTTCTCAAAACTGTGTGTAGTACAAAATTGTTCCTGTATTACATCTGACCACAGTTGTATACAATTCAAAAGTTTCCTCTTGAAGTGAGATATGCCCTTCTTGGCTTCATTTTATTGACCTTCTTCTATTGACAATTGCAGTTACTTTATTTTATTGCAGCTAAATACACAGTGAAAGTAATTCAGTTGAATTATCATTGAGGAGAACCTGCAAAGCTGTGGGGAAAAGGAACAATCACAATACTCATTGATTTTTAAGTTGTAAATATTTCTGTGAACCTTAAGCATGCAATTCATTAACTTTGGAGAGATATTTTATTGGCTAGTACTAAATTCAAAATTAATAATGTTCATAGTGCTCCTATTAACATCTAAATCATGAAAGAAACTGTGTATTGTACCTCTTGAGAAATGAAGGACAAACAATAAAAGGATGTCAGTGGTACAATGTAGCATCTATTCTAGTCTGCAACTATTCTATAGTATCTGTCTATAATAATATTCTGAGCATCATTTCAGATCAAAATTCGGGGTGTTTTTCCTGCTGTTTCCATATCTGTTCAGTGAATGTGTAAAGGGATGAAGTCTGCTAGGAAAGCAAGGGGATGGTGATATAAGCTATCACAAGACAAACTGAGTTCAAGATTTAAGTTGTTAATATTGCTGAAGCGTATGGCTCTTCTCAGCTATGAGATAATCCAAAGTTATGTATTCCTAAAGGAAACATATATGTCATAAAATCATAGAATAGTTTAGGTTGGAAGAGATTTTAAAGATCATCTCGTTCCAACCCCTCTGCCATGGGCAGGGACAATTTCCACTAGACCTGATTGCCCCAGAGCTCCCTCCAACCTGCTCTCGAACACTTCCATGGGTGGGGCATCCGCGGCTTTTCTGTGAAACCTGTTCCAGTGCCTCACCACCCTCACAGGGAAGAATTTCTTCCTAATATCTCATCCAGACCTACTGTCTTTCAGTTTCTATCCTCTCCACTTTGACCTATGTAAAACGTTTTCACGCCCTTGTAAAAAGTGTCTGTCTTTCTTGAAGCTACTGGAAAGCCTCAATTAAGTCACCCTGAAACTTATACTTCCTCCTTTGTGTTTGTGACAGCATGACAACACACATGTTGTAAATAAGTGGAATGGCTGTTTTGCATATCTATGAGGTGACGCATTTGTACTTGTAGCTGTACCTCTACTCCGAAGGCATCCTTATCGAGAGGAATCTGCTCCAAGCACCTTCAATATTTAATTTTGTTTCTAAGACACTATCCCCTCAAAATGTTTCCATCACTTTCAAAATGAATTATGCTTTGTAGCACGAACGTTAATTATATTTGATAAATTTCTTTCTTAATAATGGCTATCGGTGGTGGATTGGCTTCAGGAAGAATGCATTTTGGTAAGATTTTTGTCTTTGAACGAAACGCGTGTTCCCAAAACATTCCTCAATCGGTGTGAGCGCGCGCCATCTCGTGGAGTAATTTATACCGTCCTGAGAAACGACGATGCCTTCGGCACAACAAAACAAGAAACGGGTGGGGAGGGACACACCGGTTCGTGTGTGGTGTCATGAAGAGTAACAGCGCTTTGTAAAAATGTCCGGTAACCTCCTACTTTAAATATGTTAAGCCTAGCTCGAGTAACTTGTGGTCTTATTCGGATCCCTACATGAGGTTTGCTCCTCATGCCGAAGTGGGTCAGGTTGGTAGGGACCACAGTGGTTCGGCAGCACTCGTAGAGCCTCACCTGGAATACAGTGTCCAGTTTTGGGAGACTTCATCAACTCGTGTAAAAGTTTGTGTGAGGTATGTAAAGACGATAGGATCAGGCTCTTTTAAATGGTGCTCAGTGGCAAGATTGGAGGCAATGGGCACAAACCAAAACACAGGATGTTCCCTTTGAATACCAGGAAACATTTTTTTACTCTGAGGGGGACGGAGAACTGGCACAGGTTGCGTGCAGAGGCTGTGGAGTCATCATCCTTGAAGATATTCAAAAGCTATCTGACCATGGCAACTGGCTGTAAGTGGCCCTTCTTGAGCAGGGGTTTTGCACAAGAGGACTTCTAGAGGCCCCTTACAACCTCAGCCAATCTGCGACTTTGTAACTCGTGAAATAAATGTTTAAGTATTTGATTTTTGTTAATGAGAAAATATAATATATAAAATATATTTTTTTATTAAATTTTTGGAAGTCTTAATAAAATTTTGAGAAACTATGATTCATTTCCAGAAGGAAAATTATTCTGTATCCTAGGTCTGTGACTTTTGAGGATTGTTGTCCTAGGTTTTAAATTCACAAGCTTGTGTCTTATTCAAAAGAAAAAAAAAAAAATGTTCTCAGATCCTGATAATGTANTTAAGCCTAGCTCGAGTAACTTGTGGTCTTATTCGGATCCCTACATGAGGTTTGCTCCTCATGCCGAAGTGGGTCAGGTTGGTAGGGACCACAGTGGTTCGGCAGCACTCGTAGAGCCTCACCTGGAATACAGTGTCCAGTTTTGGGAGACTTCATCAACTCGTGTAAAAGTTTGTGTGAGGTATGTAAAGACGATAGGATCAGGCTCTTTTAAATGGTGCTCAGTGGCAAGATTGGAGGCAATGGGCACAAACCAAAACACAGGATGTTCCCTTTGAATACCAGGAAACATTTTTTTACTCTGAGGGGGACGGAGAACTGGCACAGGTTGCGTGCAGAGGCTGTGGAGTCATCATCCTTGAAGATATTCAAAAGCTATCTGACCATGGCAACTGGCTGTAAGTGGCCCTTCTTGAGCAGGGGGTTTGCACAAGAGGACTTCTAGAGGCCCCTTACAACCTCAGCCAATCTGCGACTTTGTAACTCGTGAAATAAATGTTTAAGTATTTGATTTTTGTTAATGAGAAAATATAATATATAAAATATATTTTTTTATTAAATTTTTGGAAGTCTTAATAAAATTTTGAGAAACTATGATTCATTTCCAGAAGGAAAATTATTCTGTATCCTAGGTCTGTGACTTTTGAGGATTGTTGTCCTAGGTTTTAAATTCACAAGCTTGTGTCTTATTCAAAAGAAAAAAAAAAAAATGTTCTCAGATCCTGATAATGTAGAGCTAATGCAAAATAAAATCCACCATATGGATTTTGTGAAATTAAATATTTTAAAATTATTAAAAAATAACTAGGTATTTTTAAAATTAATAGGTCACTATATATGCAATCATGAAAAGAGGCTATTTGATATGTGCTTTTTCAGAATACTGTATTGGAAGGGCCACGTATTTCATTCCATTAATCACATATTGATCTCTTTAAGATCTGTTACTTCTCTTTCCTATGATTCTCGGGTCACTTTACCTGGCTGTTACTTTCTATTGTAATTGCTTGTTGCACACCTGGTACAGTGCATTTGCAGTTTTCACGCTCTGGGGAATGCGTACGTTGTCATGAAAACATTTGCTACTGCAGTAGTTTCATGACACTGCTGCTTGTGAATATATCTGAACAAGGGGAGAGGTACCAGCTGTGCTTTGCTTCAGGGAACACAAGGTGGTGTCGATCTGCTGGAGCAACAGCTGTCACAAATAGCAAAGGCCTGAGAGTCCTGCAGGCTCTGTGAAGGCTCATTCAAGATTTCTGCTTAGGCTTCTCTGGTGTTCTTATTTCATTTGACTGTTTCTTTGGGAAATTTCCTTTTTTTGTAAAACTCCAAGTTAGAAGGATGCTGAACTGAATTACTTGCAGCTGATAATGGAAACACTTCATTGGTGAGTATGCCAAAGTTGCTGTTTTGTGTCCCACTGACATGATAAGCAAATTGAGAGGCGTGAACTTTTATTTTGCCTTTTGTTACACGTGGGCAGGGAGTGACAAACAGCTGTGTTGTCTCCTGAAGACGTGGCTGTTACTGACTGTGCTCTTTATGAATGCAGTAACACTGCTGTAATCAGATCAGAACTCAGATGGTTCTCAAAAGACTTCTTTTCTGCTAACTTCGAGTTTTCTATCAAGGAGTACATAGGAGGGGCTCGGAGATCTATGGAATTTTCATAAGGCTATTTTGCTGCAAGTGAAACTCAACGCTACTTTTTTGATAATAAGTTCAGCAAGACTATTTTGGAGTGGTTGTACTTATTTCAACAGGCATTTATCAAGACAACTTTCCCTGAGTTTTCAGAACAAGGTTCTTTTCAGAGCTAGAGCCCATATAACAATCAAAGACATTCTACTTCTCTCTCTTGCTTTCACTCCTGAAATACTTAATGGTAGTGCACCACTGCTGAGGGTTTCATCCTTTTTTCAAGTGGTGTTGTCTGTCCCTCTTCTGACTTTAAATTCATTACCTAAAATATCATAAAAAACTATTTCACAGTTTCTGAAAAAAGATAAGTTTATTTTTTTGAACAAAATATCTACAATGACATGGGTGACACCAAAAATTTCACATTTTTAACACTTCTGACTGCAGAGAATGTCAGTTTAAGTGCAATATGATACTGTAATACAATAAAAAGGAACCTAATCAAATCCATGCACAAGACATTTAGAGATTTTTACCAAAATAGGAAGTATTTTGAGATGAAATTGCTGTCAGAGAGAACTCACAGGAGAATATTTTGAAAACTCACAGACAAGTTATTAATACACTATCATATAAATTTTAATTTTTTTCTCGCTGTAGCCTTTAAAAAGCCAGGATCACTAACACACAAAATACCATATATTATGTTAAATCTTTATGTCAAAAGCTTATGGCACAATTTCTTTTTATACATCTCACAATTCCACATTAATGGAACATCAGCAGCTTTAGTCCATTTCATCTGTTAATATCACTCTGATGTACATTGAAATACAAACATAAGAAATTTTGCATATTTCACAAAGATGAAAGTGAAGAAGTGCAGTAATCAAGAATGTCAAGAAGAGAGGATGAGCCAACACTTTTTCTGGCATTAATCCACTGCTTCTAGCAATCTAACCTGCTTCCACAAGCCTTCCAAACTGATAGTACTTCAGTAATTATTGTAGGTTATTGTTGCCTGAAGACACCTTTTCTGTAACCACTCCAAAACAGAGCACCCGTTTTATTACTAACAAGTAGTCTGGTTTGAGATTTATATTTTTCCTATTTGTTATATCAAAAAAGGAAAAAAAGCTGTGAAATCTGATATTGTACTCATCTAAATAACCATATGATTGTGCAGTAAGATGCGGATAAAGTTATTGTACTACCTCACAGGAGTACTGTACGTATTACCAGCTCATTCAGCAGTTTAATATTTTAAGGCCAAATTCTATTCTGTCAGATTAGATTCATTTCTGTGATGGCTCAAACGAGAGCAGAAGTTGCACAAAAGTTGTTATCTTTTGCAATCAATCATGTTAGCTTGGGCTGGGAATGGTATAAATAAATTCATTACCTTCTACTATAAAATTATTGCTTAAAATAATATTTTTTTCTTTTTCTAAGGTTAAGGAAGACTTTTCATCTTTCCCTACTGTTAAAAAATATAAGGTTTTATACAGTTTTTTTATATTCTATCTTTATCTACATTATCAGTCTGCAATTTTGTAAGGGATTATACATGAAGTTGAAGCAATACCTCACTCCTTAAATGTAAAGTGCACATTTAATCATCTAAATATTTCTGTCTAGTGAGTAAACAGAATCATCTCTCACACAGCACAAATGATTCTTTATAAAGCAGATTTTGGAATGAACCACAAGAAAAGGAATCCAAAGAAAACTAATATATGATTGAACTGAAAAAAATAATTAAAGCTTAAGTAAATGCTGTGTTCTTCCTGAATTATACTAACCTGTTTAAATAATACTGTTCGCTGTCAAAAGTCCTCAAAAGTAAAATGTACTTTATTTTGTGTTAAAATAGCTGAATTATAAGTAGTAAAATACAAGTATTCCTTATTCCCTTTCATCCTCACATAGTTTATCAGCATTATGGAGAAAAAAACCCTCCCTCTAACCATACAAGCCTATTGTGTTGATATTTGAATCTAGTTTTAAAAATAAAATGCATTTTGCTGTTTGGAATTTAAATAGGAGTTTGGTACAGTGATAGTTGAGTATTTCTATGGCACCTCTAAGGGGCTTTTCTTCTCCTCCTCTCTCAAGGTCTTGAAGTTTATTGCCTTATGAGGGGTGACACCGATTCAGCCACATCTCTCTTTGGTGCAGAAGGAAAAAACAGTCATGGAAGAGGTTCCAAGCTCTGCTTTGGGCTTTCTCTCTCCCTGTGGCCCCTGTTCTGCAATGCACAGACCAGACTTTTCATCCTGTACCTTCCTGGTCCGCTTCTCTTTCCATCAAGAAAGAGCATGGTGTGGAAGTCAATCTGCACAGGTAGAAACTACTGTCATGAAACAATATAAAGTTTGAAGCAGATGGTTCCCCCTGTAGTTACTGGTTCCTCCTGTAGTTACTGCTTCCACCTGAGCAAGTGCACCTATGGAGACACAGCAGGATTGGGAAAAAACCTAAGGGTGCCTAATCCTTTTTTTCCCCTTTATGGTGACTCTATCAGCTCCTCAGTAGCTCTGTTACTAGGGTATTCCTCCAGATCCTACAGTGTCTCCCTATGTTCTCCTTATGTTTCAATGTCCTTCTAGCGCCAGCATTTAATTTTTGAAGTGTAGGGCTGGTGCACAGAAATCACAAAAACATGACCTGAGAAGTACAGGGTCTGCACCTATGTTGAATGATGACTTGGGACAAAGCTGCATGATCCTGTCACACAGGGACTGTGCTTATGAGAAGTCTTGTGTGGCTTTGCCAAAGACCTGTCCTCTGCAGAGTCCAGGTCCAGCGATAGTGAAGTGAGGTAGCTATTACTTCTGCCTAATGGATGGGGTCTTTTTTATATGCAGGAGGAAGCCTGCTGGATGCCACTTCCCTCAAGCATTATCTCCTTGATGATTATTTTTCTGCATTTCCACTGCTGCTTTGATGGTAAATACTTTGATAATAAATACTGCAGTCTGGTAAATACTGCAGAGTACCTTTCAATTCTTGCATCTTAACTTCATTTCCTGCTGCTTCATTATACAGCTGCAAAAAAATAATCTCTTACAGTAATCTTAGCTGATGTCAGTAGCTGTTGATTCCAGCTTTGCACAGAGGGCTGGCATGCCTGCTGGCAGTTCTGGACTATTCCCATTGTCAGTGGTGAATAGCATTTGTGCCTTGAAGTTTCTTATCATCTTAAATGACATTTCTCTCTTTCTCTACCATGTGCCTTTATACTAAGTAATTTAGGAATGATCTAATTGAAACTTAAATTTCGAAGTTAAAATTTCTTTTGAAAAACACGTTATTAATGGACTACAGAGGCTTCTGTTACCTCGGCAAATGTTACGGTTCCATTAAAAAAGTCCACAAAACCATCGGATCCAGAGGCATCTTGGTTCCATTGTACCAAAATAGAATCTCATGCCAAATGTTATGTGCATTTGAAATCAGCCCTTAAACAAAAGACAGTTGATTTTGCTGGTAACAGAAACATGTTAACATCTCATTCCATACAATCTAACTAACCCTAACTTTGAGAGAGATGAATATCAGCCATAAATTCATGATACCCCCTCACAGGTTCATAGGCAAATGAGATTTTTGGGAACATGCACATAAAGGAATCAATAAAAAAGCAGACACCATATCAGAAAAAAAAAAGTCAAAAATGTTAATTGGATTAACTTTAGATTATAAGTTAAGCAAAACTAATGGGAAACAAGAATAGTTTTAAAATAAAGGTGGATTACACATGCTCTTTCTGACATGTTTTAAAATGTGAGACTTACTATTATAAAATCTCTCTAACTAATCCTAGGAGGAAAACAATAACAAACCAAACCAAAGCCAAGGTTGCGAAGCTACAATCCCAGCTCAGAGTTATTTGCTTCTGTTCCTTCACATGCACCATGCCTTTGGCAGCGCACCAGATGTTTGCCTCCAGCCGATTCTGCTTTTGTATACACATTCTGACCATCAACAAAGCACAATTTTTAAACATGTTCAAAATAAAAATATTTTGCAATGAGAATCAGCCTCACCTACTGTACTTAGAGTAACTAATAATTTTACATGCTATAATTCCACATCATAGCATGGTTTTGTTTTGCCAATGGATTGACAAAGGTAAATACTCTTGCCTAGACACTGTGCCATGAATGTGTTCTATGGTGTTACAATTCAAAGAAGCAACTAATATGGCTTATTTAAACCTAAACAGGAAAGATTTTTCTCAGAGTTTTAGTAGTTTTCCTATTTATTCACATGAAATCCACTAAATGTAGAAGACAATCCAGGTCTTTTTTTATGTTTTAGAAGAGCTTCATGTTTTTATGAAGTTGTGAAGCACTTCTTAACCAGTATCTAAGTCATATTAACAAACTTCAAAGCATGAGTCAGAAAATTTGACACATTCATAAATGTAATTATGTAATATATAGGAGATGAATGTGCATAAACATAACTGTCTTCATTCCTCAAATGCTTCAGTGAAGAAGTTGACTCTTTGCTTTGAGTTTTGGTCCAAGATCTCTTTTAATTGAACCAAAATGAAGTGTTGCAAAATCTTGATGCAATTTTTCTGTTTCACTAGCTGTATGAATTTTATAAACTGAGAAAAATAAAAACACCTTAAAAATATAAAAAATATTAAAGAATATGCTTCAGTTATCAAATTATAAGTAATTAAAAGAGGAAAAAATCTTTTGCATGAATTTACAAATTTTAGTATATTTCTCATATGAAATGTAGACTGTAATGCTCCATACCTTGTGCTGTCTGATATTATTTCAACATATACCTTCCAGGGGAACAGTAATATGAAGTACATTGAATAAATTATATGACTTAAATATGTTAAATATGTTCATTATAAAGCCAATAGTACTGTCCTTAAGACTAAATCAAGCTCTTTAAACTCTTTTCTCCAATCAGTTATTTGTCATGATATTTTAAAATTAAAATAAAACTTACAAACACTAATCTATTCTGCAATACTGTGGGATTCACCTTGGGTATTCTGGAAACATTTTTCAAATTAAAAATACACCAGAATTAAAAAATTCAAGGACCATCAAAGAGTACTGTACAGTTATACCACTATGTAACAGTATGTATAAACACTTGGCAATAAAGCTTCAGTAGAGAGTGATTTTCAATGAAAAAGTTGTTAATATTTAGTTTGACAAGGACAGTTTGCAATAGCAGATGTATCTTCTCTGGGTGTCATTCTTGCATCCCACTGTAGCTGGTCACTGCAGGCCATGCAGGGTCCTTTTTCTTCCCCTCATTGCTTTCAACTCTTCCAATCACACCTCTGATGTGCATTTCCAACAAAAAGCCTCCTGTTGAGTGTGACAGCCAGATCTTCATGTACTGCAAGCCCCAATCTTGTTATTGGTGAATGTCCTCATGCCTGATGATTTTGTAGATTACCCAGTAAAAAATGTTGAAAATCAGAAAGGCTAATGGGAAACAAGCTCTGGATATTGTGTCTATCTTCTTGGCCCGGTCAATGAATACCTTTCTCATCTCATCAGGGCTTTTTGGTACAGCTTGAACAGGATTGTTTGGCCCCTTTTGTGTTATTCCATCTTTTGCTGGCACACATGGGCCCACTCCATATGCTGTAATGCTAAACTGACTATCACGTGTATCATCATCCTGTCGGAAAAAAAAAAAAAAAGAAAAGAAAGAAAAAGAGCGAAAAGGTTGTTGTTTTGGTTCATTTTTAGTTATTGTTTACAGAAATCTTGCTGCCAAATAGCAGTTGCACCATTACCTCATTGACTTCTTGAATCCACACCTTATCTTGTTGAAATTTCATCCCTATCAGAGTCTGCCAAAAATATTGCTGGATCGTTAACAAGCACAGAATTTTCCTATTTGTTTATAGATTCTGCAATCTATTTAGAGAAGTGCAAAAGCCTTGTAAACTACTGGTAATTGGGGACACAGCTTCTGATTTGGTTTAAGTTTTCCCATTTACAGTAAATACGTGCAGTCTTCAAATTGACCAATTTCACACTGGTCTTCTAGAAAACAACTATTAAGTCTGTACATTGCTTTACAACCCAGGATCCTGGCCTCTAGAGATACTCATCATAAAATCACTAATGATGTGCACATTCATTATATTAGTGAGAATTTGGCCTATTTGGCCACTGTATATTTATTTAATCTTCTTATCCGTATGCCTGATTTCTGTTGTTCCCTGTGAATGCATCAGATAAAGAGAGTAGTATGCAAAGTGTCTCAGTTTAAAATAAAGGAAATGGAAGCTAAAGGCCAGATTTTTCTTCTGACTCATTCTTCTGCCAATTCAGGGGAAAACTGCAAAGACATTCAGTATTAGGGAACTATAGAACAAAGTGATTCTCAGTCACATGGTACAGAAACAGTAGATATTCTGAAGATACACATATTTTCACAGCATACAATTTAAAAATGTAGCTTGTGTCTGGAGACATCTTTTTTCACTTCTCTTTACCTAGGTATCCTCAAGTAATAAAAAAGGCATGTATGCAGACAAATAAATGATACATAATCTGTGAAGTCAGGGCTAAATTTGGTTCAAAAAATATCTATTTGCCAAAGCAAGTAAAAAAATTACTGTTTCAATTCAATAGTTAGAGGCATATTTTGCTTTACTTTATCCTCTTACTTTATACAAAAGCAATTTCTCAATGAGCACAACTTTAATCCAAAGTTCCAAATTTTTCATTTTGAAAATGTCTGTGACATTTTGAAAATCTGAAAACACTTTTCAATGAAGAATTAATTTTAAACATAATTATAGCTTCCATCAAATAATTGCTAATTACTTTGACTAAAAAAAAAATCAGAGTTTTATGATCTATATTAGTTCAATATGTTAGCTACAAAAGAATGCAGATAAATTATTAAGTTTGAAGTGAATTATTTGCCCATCAGCATGGCCACCTAGCAGAGCTGTAGATATCACCCAACTGTAATAATTCTTCATATATGTAAATTGAGTAAATTTAGAGACTGATAAAGTTCACTGAAACTGCAATATCTAAAATCTGTATTAGAATTTGCCTTTAAAAAATAAAAATAAAGAAAAATTAACATGAAAGAAAAGGAGGAGGAAAAATCACTGACTGACTTTACTATGGAAATGAAAAACAGAGATACAAAATGATAGGACCATTATTTGATGACGTGATGAAACAGAAATTTAATAACTGCAATAGTGTTCCTCTCCTGTCAGATAAGAATGAGAAATAACATCTTCAATGCAGTTGTAGTCTAGAATAGCCTTGTGTTCCAGTTAAGAGAAACATTAAGTTAGAAATGCATGTACTATGAGAATTTACTATAAACTTGACATTTAAACCCCTTCATATATACATTTCAGGATTTTGTCTTTTTATGCTTCTCCAGAAAATAATACTTATGACTGCACAGGCTGAGAAAAACAATAGAATTATTCTTTTGAGTAGCAGATTTCAGCTGAGCATGTTTTCAGGATCAGGCACTATACACTAAGACTTTACTGTCTGTTTCAGGTATAGCTGGATGGAATGATCCCCTAGAATATTTTAAAGGCCAGCAATCTCCTTATTTTTATGACTGCAGACCTCCTGTATTTCAAATGCCAGCAGAATGCTCTCTGTTGTTGAACTGATGTGAAGTTCCTTGTGTGAGTCCAGCATTTCTGCCCAGTGTCTGTGGGACGGTGTCTCCACGAGGGCAGGCAGGATGGTTGGAGCCAGCCAAGTCACACCCAAGTGCCAGGATTGCTGGATGTGCAGGAAAGGACACCTTCTGGAGCATACCAATAGCTGCCAGAATTCTTTTCAGGGGCAGCAGCTTGAATATTCAAAATGTGGTTCTGCAAGTTTTCCAGCAGATTGATAGTGCAGAAAAATCACGAGGTTGGCCTCAGATTCATATCTGAGGGTGCTTGTGCACAGCAGGAAAGATGCAGTTACTGTTATTATCAATACTAGCTTTGAGTGCTTTTTTGAAGGTATTTATATCAGTGACATCCCTTTTCTTTTTTTCTATTGATCAACTTGGTTAAAGTCCCTCTTTTTGACTAGAAATATGTCTCAGAATGCATATGTCTGAGCCTACATCTGTAGGAATCACCTGAAGGACAATACCCTGTATGATTCAATTGAGAGCCTTTATAGTGAATCTTCCTGAAAAAGTCCTGCATATTGGCTGAATTAATCAAATTACTTTTTTAAGTGATAAAGAAGCTTTTGCTTCTTCTGTGTCCTCCTTAGTGTATCATGTCTAAAGAAAAGGAAACTATTTATTATAGATTTTTGATAAAACTTTAAAAATCTTATTGTGAATAAACTTTTTTCAGAGTTTGATTTGAATGCATTTTTCACCCATTCAGCTTTAGAATTAAAACTTGCAAGTTGCTCTGCATGCAGCTACATTTAAATATTTTATCATTTCTATTAAAATGAATATAATTAAAAATGGAAAAAATTTAGATAAGAAGTTTTATTTGGAAAGTTAGAATTCTTTAGTGGTCTGGAGGAAATAATTGCAATTCATTTACTTTTATATCAGTGTTGTTCTACAAAATACTTAGCTAGAAACAAATAGAAAACTGTGAGTTTTGTGGTCTTGCGACTAAAGTGTTTTCTGTCCATGTGCTTAGTAATACATGTATCTTGAAAACAACTCACATATAAGGGCTGAAAATAACTCCATAGCTGGTTGACTGTAAGGTGCTGTAAAAACTTGAAAACTTACTTGAAGCCTTGACTTTGGTAACTAGAACATTAACTTTTTTTATTGCTCAGTTTTGAGAAGGAATGTGGTATTCAATTGTTTTGCACTACAAACAGTGCAAAATTTTAGCGTTATGTTTTATTCCGGATTTAAACAGATCCAAATGGATGATGCAATTAACAAGACGGCACCTTCGCTAACATTTCACGTCATCACACACGCAATGAAGGTATATGAAGTTCACATGGGAAGATGTTATTGTAGACAAAAGGACAGGGCCTCTGTTAATGGTTGGATATCACATTATGACAAATGGGACATCTTCTGCATAGTTTACCCTTAAATTTGTACTGTAGATTTGAGGCAAAGTCCCGTCTATACGTCCTGCACATCTCAAGCCATTGCTACGCTGTAATGATTCACTGATTTCATTTCCATCAAGAATTCCCTCAAAATACTTTCATCAAAACGGATGGTTGACCAAAAAGGAAACAAAAGAAAAAAAGGCGTGATTACCATTAAAAGCAATCTAGTTTGCATGTCTATTTTCCTCTCTAAAGATATGGTGATCTTTAGATTTTGAAAATAGAACTAATAGACTGAATATTCCCAAAACGTAAATATGTTTAGAGCTAACTTAAAATCAAATTTTTATTATTCAGTATATGTACACAGTTAATATTTTTCCCATAGAATTTAAATGCAACTAAGAAAAAACAATGATCATAAGTGTGTTTCAGTATCCCTGTATGACTTCCAATTTTGCCATATTTGCTCCTTTTGTCTTTTAGGAAGGAAATGAATAATTAACAGTCATTCTTGAGGAATGGTAATATAATATTTCTGAATATTCTTTTCACTGGCCAGGCTTCCTTTTTTTTTGTCAAAGTGGCCCCTACAGTAAGTATCAAGTGAAGTCTCAAACTGGAAATGAAAATTCCCCTGCTTGCAGGATTCATTATGCCCTTTGTGTAATCATGAAGACATTAGACCCTTTTAAAAAATCTTGTATACCTACTGTGATGCCTACTGGAAAACAGCATTGAGTAGGTTGCACATTATGCTGCAACAACAGCTTTCATTTATGAATGAATTTATAACACAATCCCAGACACTTCAGAGTTTTACCAGTTCTTTAAAACTGTATTGGGCCTCTGAAAAGAAATTTATGGAAGGTATGGAAGATCCCAGTCATGATATGGGTTAATAACATGATGCTGTTTAAAAGGCAAATGGTAAATAGGTTTGGATAAACAACTGTAGTACTTGCATCACTTGATCCTTTGGCTGCTTTCAACTGTTACCATATAGGTTTAATGTTGTTCATGTTGCAAATATAGTTTTGAGGAATTATATGGACTTATAAGGAGAATTTCCAGGAAAGGTGAATGAGAAAAAAAACCAAACCAAAACCCCAAAACCTAAATCAAATCAAAACCAAAAACTGTATAGACTGGGAATATTTATAGAAAGGACTGAATGGAAATGTGCAAACAGTGACATGAAGGAATGAAGTAGTCTGGTTTCTGTGTCCTTTCTAGACAAGCCATGACAGGCCAAAAAACACATTAAAAAAAAAAAAAAAGAAAACAAACAACTTTTTAAACAATTAAAATAGATTTCAGGAAAGCTTATGGAATTTTTTTGGCTGGGATGAATTAGGTATGAATGATCTTTACTTAAGTCAGGAAAATGGATCCACTTACCTCCCAAAGACACTGAAATTCAATCATAGGACTATTGCTTTGATTTCTTGGTAAAAGTAAATATTTCTTGCAACAAGCATATCTTTCTAATTACAAAAAAACTAGACTTTGGAAATTCTTCATCTGCCCTACACATACCTAAAATGAAACATTTCCAAACTGATCTATTTTTTGCACTTTTGCAACATGTCAAATCACTAAAAGTTTCGCTGTACCCTTGCAGATAAAATGCCAGGGGCAAAAAAATTCTGTATTCAACAATTAGAATTCATCTGCTAGAAAAACTTGATCTTTTTAAAATATTCTAAGATGGTAAGCATACAGAATGAAAAAGTCTAATAAGTTATCCTATCTACTTTATTTCTCTAATAGTTTTGGAAGTAAATACTGAATAGAATATTGTTTTTCTTTTTGCTAAGAAAGAAGATTTAATGTTCAAGGAAGT
This sequence comes from Bombycilla garrulus, assembly GCA_013400315.1. Classification (NCBI taxonomy): domain Eukaryota; kingdom Metazoa; phylum Chordata; class Aves; order Passeriformes; family Bombycillidae; genus Bombycilla; species Bombycilla garrulus. The sequence goes on from VXBU01008826.1 coordinate 28,174, forward strand.
CCCTGAAGTTTATTTTAAATACAGACTTTTTACATAACTTCTTTTCACCTCTTGACTTTATGGTCAAATGAACATTTCTTAATACATGGTAGTTTTCAGAGTCAATCCCTGAGAGCCAGTGGCTGTTTGACCTATTCCAAAGGAATAACAAATATACAAAACTTTATAATTGTGAGCTATAGTAACGGCCTTTGAAAAATACAAGAGAAGAAGAAAAACCAAGTTACCTTGAGTTATGATCCTAGGGTCTGCATTTCATATTCTAAATTGTGGTGAATAATAAAATAACATTTGTGGTAAGGAAGACAAGTTATTAACTGCAGCTTTTAATCTGATGTAAAACATCATTTATTATTTGTAAACCAGAGGGTTTAAGATCCAAATTTCTTTTTGAGAGATAAAATCTCCATGCTGTAATGTTTCAAGTCCTGTATACTTGTTGGGCACGGAAAGGTTTCATAAAACATTGAGAACGAGAGAAGCAATTAGCTGAGCTGTCTCTAGAGCTTGAGAAGGTGCATTCTCAGAGGTTAACTCTGTCCAGGAGCATTAGCTCTACATGGAATTGGAGTGAGTTAAGAAACATTTGACTAAATTAATATTTTATGAAAAATTACTCTTTTCCTGAAATCATAACCTTGCAAGGGAATCAAAGAATTTAGTGGTAAATTTAGACTGAGAAGCTTGTCTCATGATGAAACGTACTGGTATGCAGAGCAAAGGGAAAGCCCTATACACCCTATGTATGAGGATATTTAATATCCTCACCTGCAGTATGTCGCCAAGAAAAGCATTGAAATGCATGTCTCCATCCTTCAGAATCAATGTACTTGGTACTTTATGGTACACTCTGAAGTCTCTAATCTAATGAGAACTTAAGCAGGCAATCTACCTGAAACTGTCTAACAAAGCATAAAATTAGAATAAGGACTTTTAGGTGTGAATTCAAAAATACCATGATCCAGAAAAACACTTGAGTCAATGTGGTTTTTCATGCACAAAACCTTTTTTCTTTAAAAGATCTTCTCTTAGACGTACTTTTTATATTGTGTTTCCTCTCTCCCATACCTCTAAGCTGAAGCTCAATTGATTGTGATTGCTGAACAAGTGTCTGGTGAATTTTAAGTCTTGCTAAGAGGGAGCTGAAAACAGATTTGGTTTGATTCTGAGGAAGGAAGATACTACCTGCCAGTTCCTATTCCTGTGATCATAATAATTGACCTGCATTTAAGAAAGATACCACTTAAGTTGAATGTGGTAAATTTGCCTGAGATACAGAAGAAACAATAATACATGGTGAAAAATAGTTGGACTAAAAGTATAGTGACATCATATATCACTTACCACAGCTGTTTGATACACAGTTCTCTTGTGACTTACCTATCCCCTGTCCAGTAATTCATGTCTGCCCCACCCCATTCTTCCCATTCCAAACCTCAGGGCAGCTTTCAGAGAGCTGCCATATTCCAAGAACAAACATCTTGTTACAAAACTACTGTTCTTTCTGCTACTATGTGCAAGAAGAAAGAAGCACATTTTTCACAGGACCAAACATTGAACACAGATACTTGCAGTCTGAATCGCCCTCCAGTCTACAGAACATGAGTTTCTCTGTGCAGCTGAAGAAGTCCGGGACTCGACACACAGGGACAGGCAAATGTATGAAAATGTCATTTTCACCTGACTGTCTGGCCTGCCTTTTAACAGAGTCTTACTAACAGAGACTGCATAGCTAGGGTTTACAGCAGTGCAGATTTTCAGTATCTTCTGTGGGGAAACTTGTAAAATATCTTCTCCTGGTGGTGTAAGCAGTAGACTAAGTCTTCAGGAATGAAAGATGGTTGAAGAGAATCGTGTTGCTATGGTCAGACTTTCATTCACTAGTTAATATTCTAGATAGTGACTGATAGCGACAGGCTCTGCACTGGTGCAGGGGGTACCTATTTAATAAGTAGGCTGGAGAACTATCGACACAGTAAAATCTGAAGGAGTTACATGTTGTAGGAAATTTTCCTTATTGCTTGATTTAACTAAAGATTTGGTTTTGCGCACTGGTAGTGACTTATTTTACTGGTAGTCTGTATAGCTCCAGCTCTAATATAGACACTAAAAAGCATTCCTATAATTAAATTTCATACTAATAATAACAAATAAACCAAAATCACAGACAGAAGAAAGAAACGTCAAACTTATCAGCCTTTTAAAGTAAAATGTTTGTTCTTCTACCAATAATGTTACTTGAATAAGTACTTTGTGTATTAAAAGATATTTGCATGAAACACAAATGTTAAGGCTTTGAATTGAGTATTCGAATGAAAGTAGGAAACAACATTTGTGGAATCTCACTGTAGTGAAACTGATGCAGATACCAGTAACATTCATTCACTGTAGTATAATCTCACTCTTCTAACAGAGTGAAATTCATGCTTGTGCAGATGGCTCCCACATGGCCCATGCCTCGTTTAAATCCCTCTTAATCCCCATTTCGAGAACTCAAGTTGGATTTATGCAATTCACAGTCCTTGTAGTGACCCTCTGCCTACAGTGAATTTTATGCTGTGCTGCCATTTTATTTAGATTGCCACTTCAAGATGCAGTATGTTTACCAAATTAACCCCAAATTATCCCGGCATAATTCAGTCAGACCCTTCAAAAGCTGTGAACACCATCACTTTTACCTTGCTCTTCTTCCTCTTGCGTCGGAATCGCAGAAGTTCTTTGTGCTGCCTTGACACAAAGTTTACAGCTGCATACTCCAGAAGTGCAGAAAATACAAAGAGCAGACACACCGCCATCCAGATGTCAATGGCTTTGACGTATGACACCTATGAGAGGAGACAGGAGAAGCCTGAGTATGTTAAAACCACAGATGTGAAGTTTAGTGTTTCATGGCAGGAGGAAGTGCATTAATATCTCCACCTCCCAACAATATTTCCATGGAACAAAACTTTGCATGAAAGTCAGACAATAATAGCAGCAATTCAATCTATAACTGTCAAGTTTCTCTTAAAAAAAAAGTATTCTTTTACAAAACGTGTTTAAATCATTAACAGATCCTCATAGTGTAATGTGTACTACATCACAAACCAAATAACTCTCAAAAAAACACATGCTCTTCCTTCATTTGTCCCGCTGAGATCTGTGAATGACACTAAGGAAGCGAAAAATAGCTTGTAGTGGGAGCAGTGGGAATTCCTGTATTAAAATGGATGTGGCTGAAACTTCCTGGAATAAAAATTAGGTAGAAGAAAGGAGATAGGTAGAGACATCTGATGTGTTCATTCTCTCCTAATACAGGTACAGTAAATCACACACAGTTTCAAATAAGTCCCGTAGTTTTGACACAATGAAAGCACGAAAAATCAGATAAAAAAAAAGTTAGAGCTCACTGCAATCCCATAGTCCCAAGATCAGATGCAGGATGTGATCTGAACCAAGAAAGAGAGGCCTACTCCATCTTTGCAGGTTACAAGAGCTTTTTTTATATAAGCAAACATAGCTAACTTCAGGTCTCAAAATGTGACAAAAATAATCTGCAGCTCTCTGTTAGCCTCTGAGGTTGTTTTTTTTTAAATTTTTAGAGCATTTCATTTTATCTGTTGTTGCTAAACTTGGATGCATTCAGTTCCATATATTTGGGACACAAAGCATGCTCAAATCTGTTAGGGCTATATGTCTGATTTAAAAAAAAAATAATTAGACAGCCTGAAAATACCATGTTAAAACCAATACAAAATTGAACCTTGTGTATTTTTGTTGTATACATTTTATTTCTATTAGTTGCAATGGCACATGAAGATGGTCAAGTAATAAGCCTTAAAATGAAACAGGAAATATTTAAAGAAATTACAACTCAGAAAACTGAAATAGTTAATCATAGAAATAAACTTTAAGTGATTTTCATTGTGTTGAGAATCATTTTTATGCAATTGTTTGGAGCTGTTAAGGCTCACATTTTTCTGCATTTAATGTAAATTGTTTGTAACTAGAGAACTAATTCATAATTTAGGCAGTTTTGAGAAAGGAATACAATTGAGAATCTATGCTAAGAATCTATGGCTTTTAGAATTTCAGTCATATCTGCTAGCATGTCATCAGATACTCAGGGATGTGAAAAAGGATGAGCCAGTCAATTGTTAAGCAGGTTTTATATAATACTGAATAACATTTTTTTCACTACTTGTTAAGGTTTATGCAATAGCTAGATATGTGGCTGGCTATATAGTTGAGACAGGAAGAAATAGAATATACTTGACCGGAGAATCAAAAAACCCCTAAATATTTCAAAATTACTTATCTGGTTTAGAAGATTATTGGATGCTAATAATTAACCCACATAAGGTTAACTGAAAGTGTTTATCACATAACATTATGATCAATATAGTACAAACATAGGAAATTCAGCCTACCTTTGGGAGAGATGCTCGTGAACCTGAGCTTTGTGTTGTCATGGTCAGCACAGTTGTTATGCCTAAAGCCACTCTGGCTGGAGCTGCATCCATATTGATCCAAAATGACACCCAGGAGAGAATCACGATCAAGAGGCTCGGTATGTACATCTGGATGAGATAGTAACCCATCTGCCTCTCGAGGTGAAATCGCACTTCGATGCACGTGAACTTTCCTTTTTACATCAAAGAAGAAATATCCAAGAGAAACAGAATGTTTTTACTGTCAACATCTATGGCAAACATATAAAGAATGTATGCTATGTCAAATATATTTTTTCACTAGAAAAAGATTTATGTTTTGATTTCTCTACAGTAACCTGTAATAAAGACAGTCCCCACTATAAGAGGAGTATCTACTGGAAAGAAAAGGGGCAGAATACCTGAAAAATAAAGAATCTTATAAGGTCCAAAATTCTTATTTTCTTATAAAAAACCCACACAATTCATTATAACAATAGGAAATCACCTCTGTGAGATCACACTTTTTTTGCAACTCATGATTTGGAAGTACTTCTGTGTATAAGGAAAACACTTGCCATCCCCATTGTATATCTCCTTTATATTTGGATCAATTTTAAGCCTAATTTCATTTTTATTATACAAAAAAATGGGAAAAATATAGTGCTATCAGTATGGGGAGTAGGTTATCAGCAGGAGAATCTGCTAAATCTCTCTCTGTGCCCCATTGAAACCGTTTCAGCTCACAAGAGAAATGATCAAGTTTCAAACACTGATTGAAGACTAGAAAGACCAGACATTAGGAAACTTTAGGAAGGCAATTAAATGATCTAGTTTTATCCAGGCACTGAATCTAAAGCAACTTCTACTGACTTATTAAAACTCAAACAAACAAAAAAAAATTATTGATAGCTCATAAAAATTTCACAAACCTATATTTTTATATTGGCAAGGTTGTTGTGGGGTTGTTTTTTTTTTTTTTTCCACCCTGCAAGCTGTAGATATTTTCACAGATCTTGACCCAGCCTCATTAGATTTTTCTAATTCTGCCCAATGGTCATATCAATCACAAAATAATGGTGCTGTAGACAATGCTGTTACTGCAAGTGGTGTATGCATAAAACAGTTTCTCACAGCAAAAAATACCCATAACTCAGTTTTCTTCCTTATTTTGAGTGAAAACATTTCCTAATTCTAAATTTAACAAGGCAGGCTATATCATTATATGTTTCTTAAGTGGTATGAAGCTCTTTTGTTATGTTTTCCACTCATTTTTGATAGATACTCTCCTAATCAATCTCTATTTGCCAAAATGCCATTTTATACAAAATTTTTCCACATTAATAGAGATTCGAGACTTATCAGATTAAAAAAATGATGTAATGGATTTATAAGATTATCCTATACTAATATATTGTGTTTTATGCAGTGACAATAGTGTTAGGCATACAGAAATGAACTTCAGATAAAGTCAAACAAATATTTTTATTCTAGGGATATTAAGTGCTTCTGAACTTAATTATTCTCATAACAGTTATTTTAACAGGTCACTAGTTTTTCTATGATGCCATAATGAATGTAATTTTATGACAATTTTATTCTGCTAAGGCACTAAAACAATTTAGAAAGACCTTTGTTATGATGTTCAATTTTAAGGTTACTTTCTGGATCTCAGGAGTTTTATATCTGCAAGCTCAATTATTAGTTCCATTCCTAATTGCCAGAGTTTTCTGAATCCTATCTACAGTCCTGAAATCTGTGTCCCAGATCCTGGCTCAACCATCTGCTGCCCCAGCTTCATCACTGAATTTCTGCCTCAGTCACGGGATGAAACCCTGGTTTAAAAAAGTGAGTGGGAATTTTGGTGTTCACTTCAGGCCAGGCCAGGATATTCCCCTATGTTTCTTTTCCATGGCCTTCAAAATAATACCTATGCAATTTAGTTTTTCACTCACCAGTTCAGTACACCCCACATAACCAGAAGTTCTGCACTGACTGGACTTTGTTGGAATCATATTCTTACTTCAAACTGGTTCTTACTCTGAAGATTTCTTTTTTTGTGACATTCATTATGTTAATTCAGCAGCCTTGGGCAGCAGCAGTCTCTGTCTCATACATCACAGTAAATTGTGGTGGTAGGGGGTGACAGAAATACATCAGCCCAATCTAGGTCTGAACAAAGCCATTTTATTTGGCATCATATCAGTAAGAATTGTTCAGCATGCAACATTTTCTTCTCATAGGGTCCTATATTCTCCTTTCAAAATGAATTAGGAAGAAAAATTAAGACTGCATAATATATGCATATGCATATATGAAGTGTCAATAAACATTAGCTATTGTTTGTATGTTGTTTTTTTTGCCATCCAGAGAAATGTGGGATAAGAGGTCTGAGTTTCTTTCCTGAGGACTCCAGTGGACTTGAACTATTACAGACCACCCAGCACAAAAATTCTGTGGCCCTAAACTGTGAACAGTAAATAATATAGTAGCTCTGCTATGGATTATTTTATGTGGTTGCAAATTTGACAGATCTAATTGAACTAAGAAGGAAGCAACAGAATTGTTGTAAGCAACAGAATCCTAAAAAAATAGAGATTGTAAATGAAAGAAGTGAAAATGGAATATATTGTAACCACAGGGAAGGAGAAAAAAAAACCATGGGGACAATGAAGAGGCCAGAACTAGGACTGAATGATGTGTCAGAGGAATTATACAAAAGCATTTTTGGCTTTGTTTAGGAATTTTGTAAATATCATTGGCCAAGGGAAAAAACCCTCAAAACCTATAACACCAAGACTGAACAAAAAATTGACAAGAATGCCTCTGAAAGCAGAAAAATACCTTAGCTTAGCTCCACTACATGTGTGACAGAGTTCTGCCTTTGTCTTAGACCCAGAGAGCTTATGGACTTTCCAGGCATACTTCCAGTGCTTCTTATTCAAGACTACTGTGTTCTCCTCTTCCAGTATAGCACTGAAAAATTAATATATAGCAGCTCCTAAGGAAGACTGGTGGCTATCCAGCTGGACACTCTTTGTTGCTCCACTACTGAGTATTGGAGAAGGGCTGCAGGTGGAAGTCAGTCTCAGCACTGCAGTTGCAGCAGTTGCTGGTCTAACTGTGAAAGAGTTGATGTTAGTTTTTGCCATTCCTGACTGAAATCAGAACCACCTGCAGTAATTTGGCTAATGAAGCTGAGTGGAAAAAGAAAACACTTGCACTAGCAGATGTGAGCTCCAGCCAGCAGAGGCTGTGTGTTTTTTCCCACCTGAAGCAGCATCCAGCTGTGGGCCTCCTTTCTCTTCCTGTATTCCATTTCAAATTCAAAGCCAGGTTAGCTGTGGTTTAATCTATTTGACTGGATGCTTGAATGGATCAGAGGAGACATACCCAGAAAGTCATCTCAGCTGGGGAATGAGATAGACAAGCAACTAAGAGCATTGCTCTAATAATTCATTTGCAGTACATGAAAGGTAAGATCTAGTTCATTTTGGTATGCACTGTGAATGTCACAGAGAGTGCCCAGCAGGAGGATAGGAATCCTTTGTGGTATTGTGGCTTTGCTGAGGCTCAGCAACAAACTAAGCCCTGACGGTAGTTTCAGACTAAAGCTAAATATAGGTGTGCACACAATGGATTTTTGTAAATATGGATTTTTGTAAAGCAAAAGAAAGAAAAACTATTCAGAGCTTCCCAAAAGAAATATTTTTTCCTGAATTGAGGTTACTTTTTTTTTTGTTTGTAAGTTTAAGTTTTACATATTTTTAAGTTTGTAAGTCTAGTCTAACCAGGGATTTAAGTGCATGAAGGGCTCCCAAGTGCTGACTTGATGAGCATTGTACCTATGCATGTGAAATGAAGGTATCAGTGTATATACGTGCAATGGCGAATTTTTACCTCTTATCCATATTCTTTGGTAACAACAATGTTAGAGCAGCTGGACTGGCAAGATTTTCTTGCAATGTCCATGCTGAATTCATTAGTGGAGTGAAAAAATACAATTGTAGTCAGTCTATATGATTTTTCTTTTCCCCAGAAAGCATAAATTGCTTTTCTTTGGAGTCAGTATCTAGATCACGTACGTTTTTTTGTTGTTATTTCTTCCATAGCCAACCGTGAATAACCAAAGAACATTTTTCAAGTTCAGGGCATCTTCACACTACACAGCCTCCTTTGACTGTGGAATGTGCTGTTTAAAAAACAGGCTATGCAGGCCGCAGTATGCTTGTGTCATTAAAAAGCACTGTCAATAGTGTGGGGTGTGCAAGAGAAATCAAGCATAAGTTGTAAATTCAGGCCATAAAAAGTCTTATTTTATAGTTTCATCTGTCTCAAACTGTCCCAGAAGGAAGAGTTGGTAGGACTTAATAGTATTTGTCTCCTTTTAGCAGCCCTTAAGGTGTCTTTTGGGGAAAGCTCTTCTTAATGTATCCTACAATGTCATAAACATGTTACGATTCCCAGGAAGGCTGAGTAGCTGTTTCTGAAGCTATACAGAAAGTTTTAATAAGAGAGAATTACTTCAGGATTCTAAGTCAAGGAAATAGTGTGCCTGAAAAATAATTAAGAAAGGAGTAACAATTATTAAGCTACTATGAAATTAAAAATTAATAACAGAAAAAATATGAAATGAAAAAGTACAAAGAAATGAGAAAAGAACTAAGCATGCAGAGTTCAGCTGTTAATCCATGCAGAATAGAGAGTTATCTGCTGAAGGTTCTTGATACTACTTTAGATAGTAGTAAATGGTAGTCTGACCTTGTAAGTCATTGATAACGCTAATAAATGATTTACTGTGAAATATCTTATGGATATAGAGAGGACTGTGGCTAAAAGACTATACAGATTCATGAAATCACATTAATATATTTACTTAAAATAAGAATCCCGTGCTTGCTGAATAGAGATGATTTAAAGCTTAGCAAAATTGAACTGAGTTAAGCAAATGTGAATAAATCTTTATGATGCACTGCAAAAAATGTGTCTTGAATCTGGGAAGCAAATATTTCATATTCTGATTCCAACACATCTGTCAATATGGATGTAGACTACATAACAGACCTATAGTACACATTCTGATTTTACCAGTGACTGATAGCCAACAAGCAGGCAATCTAGCAATCAAAATGTTGCTAGCTATGGAGATTTTCTAACAGAATACTGGGGTAACTGGACTTGACGGTGCCCCTCTGCAACAACACTTTATTTTTCCTTTTGAAAAACAGCTAGAGACACAGGCTTAGCATGATATTAGAGAAAAAATTCTGAGGAAAGGAGGAAAAAACAGCAGGAAAGGAGAAAAGGAGAGTGAGACTAAATGGCTGACTTAGATTTAGATCTCTTAATACAATAAAGAGCTTCTCCCACTTGTCTGTCTTCTGGAAAGCCTTTTCTAAAGCACCCCAATTCCTGTAACCCTATATCCTGACAGAGATCCTAAGTCCAAAATGAGCTTGAAAATTGCATTAGACAGAGGATTTGCCTCTCAGTGTTATTCTAAACCTCTGCTGTGTTTAACATTTTTAGACATACAAAAACCAGTCACATACAGAATCTATCAGTCCTGGTGGTGAGTGCAGCAATCATAGCTCCACTGTTTCCAGGCCCACTACACCCAATTCTTTGATCCAAAAGGCATTATTAGACCTAAGACAATTCTGAGCAGCATCTCTCAAGTGTGGGTGTAAAGCATCATCCATGATGGAGGAGTAAAGCCAATACTCATTTGTGCCTGTTATCCAGTGCTATTACGTGTAAACTCATGCTACTGTATATTGGGCTTTTTGCAGCTGTGATTGAAATTAACTGTGATTGAAATAAAATTTAGGTGTTGCATAACAGCCCAGCGAAGCAATTAATGCCACATAGGAATGAGGCAAAGCGAGACCATCCTTGTCATGTAAATGGTTCATGTGTGAGTTTTCTGGTTGTTATAATTCTACTTCACTTTCCGAATTGGTCACTGCAGATATGTCTGCGGATGCAAAACATGAAATTTATCAGAAATGTTGTTGTTTCACTTCAGAACACAAGATTTGATGAGCCATTTTGCTGTACTGTTGCTGAAACTGTTATGTCTCTATATTTAGACATTGTTTTTTGAGCTCTGGTTACAGTGAACCATTTTCAATTGGGCATGAAACACTGATGAGACATGCACTGATGAGTTTTCACATACTGTCCTGAAGCTTCATGTTAATTTGCTTCACAGGGAGAATTTTGAGATGTTTTCTCTGTTTTACAGGATGTCTCAGAAGAGCTTTCTATCCTGTCTTGTAACTAAATTTAATTTGAAAACTCTTCTTTGGTCACTTACCCCATACCAGCTGCAGTTGCTAAGAATTATTTTAAGAATTCATTTTATCTCATCTGTCATAGGCCAGAGAAATAGACTTCACATCATGTTTTAAAAATTGCTTTTTGTAAATTTTGATGATTGTGGAGTATCCTAAAGGCATATCTGCCTGCAATATCTCATTGCAGAACCCTTAAGAAAGTACATTGCTAATCATGTATCCGAGTGACATAGAGAAAATAGTTGTTGTTGTCTTTAAATATAATCTTTATGAGGTTTTAGCTTACAAATGGTAGTTAATAATATTGATTGTAACAAAGAAATAAAAGGAAATCTTACTCTCCTAGAAACCAAACCCCTCTAATCTGATTGAATTTGCTTCATACTGAAGATTTTAATTTAAAAAAATACTTTTGACAAAATACTGTTATCTCAAAGAGGAGACTATCACAATAAATGTAGTCCTTCACCGATAAAACCACTTTTTCTTTCTGATTTGCCCTGAAGAAGTTCTTTATCTATAATTTTGGTGCTGTAACTCAGATCAGGTCACTCAGCTGCTTCCTCTGGTGAGGACATACCCTTGTGCTTGCTGCTCAGCACCAGCATCACACTCTTCCCCCCCTGCCCATCACAGGCAGGTCCCACAGCTGTGCAATTGCTTTATCTTTTGCTGACATCTTTCAACATTCCCATCCTCTATCTTCATCCAGACTTCCAAGGTTTCTGCGTTATCAAATGCCTTGTCTCTTTTGTGGACCAGTTAAACGGTCCAATTACTTTTTCAGCACAGGCATGAGCTTCTTTCCAGGGCTGTGGGCTGCCCTCACATCTTAGAGCACGTTTAGCCACAGAAATTCAGTTTGGCCTAAGCAATACAAAATAAAACAAGCTACTGATTGGCCACACTGTCCTCTAGACTTATTGCAGTAAACCCCTCCTCTCACCTAAAGCAGCCACATTTTGAGAGCCGTGAGGCCTCAGATGCAGCTAATAACATTCTCTGCTCCTGCTTCTTTACCCAGGTTAGGGCCAAGTGAAGAACCAGTACATGTAAGTTGACCCCACATAACCTAGTGTAGTGTGCTTAGCATAGCATAATTTCCTATTTTTCCTTAGATAAAAATTAATACAGAGTTAAATAGGCTTTAAACATAGGTTGTGAAGAAAAATGTAGTGCCTTCAAAATATTGAAGAAAATGAAGTCTTAGTCAAAATCACAAGGCTTAAACTCTAACGATTATAATGTAAGTTCTCAGACAAATGAGTAAGAGCACAACTCGGCTTTGGATGGAGTGTTTGGAAATCACTGGAAATTCTGAAATTTTAAACCAGGTTTCCATTCAGTCTCAGGTTAAGCGTCACAGTAATGTCTTAATTTCTCAGCGATTTTTGATGCATCTTGCTTGTGCATGAACTTTAGAAAAAAAAGGAGAATACTCTATACCATAATTTCCTATTGGTTAATATCATATACAAGGTATAGAATACAATTAAAGACACATTAAAATGGCACCAAAGCAGGAGAATCCTAAAAAGAAGGAGTAAGTTGCTTGTATATCTCAAAGGAGACAGTGGAAAATTATGAAAATAAAATCTTATCATTTGTCATAAGGATTAGGGTAGATAGAAATTCCTATTATTCCTTTTTTCCTATCTTATTATTAACAAAGAAATGTCTGAGTGAAAAAATTACTCTGCTGTAGGATATGAATCACAAATTTCAGATGGTTTTTAAGGATTATCCAGATATTAGTGTTTGTACAATAAAAGTGCATGTTAAGTATTTCCAAACTCGGTATCACAGCACTTCAAAATATCCCTATCAGTATTTTCCTCCTTTAAATGGAAATTACGAGAGAACCTTCCTTTCTCTTAGGGCACCACTGCAGCTGTAATAAAACTCAGTGTTTGAAAGCACTCTGCCTTAATTTTGATTGTAGCAGGACATTCCTTATGAACACCACCTATTTAATTTTCTCTCCCCGACATTTCAGCAGAATCCAAATGAATCATTCCAATCTTAAATTTTAAGACATGTTTAATCACACTGAAGAGCAAAAAAATTAAAATATATATGGATTAGAATGGAAGAGTTTTAGTTCGTTTTTTTCAAGAGAATATATAAACTATGCATTCTTAGGCTTCGCTTTTCAGGATTATTGTGCTTGTGATTGTGCATTTATTGATACAGTTTTTCAAAATTAAAAATAAAAATATAATAACTAAATTATTAATGCTAATCCCCTCCTTTTTCAAGTAATCCCTGAGATGACCTATATACCTCAGTTCAACAAAGGCTTTAACTCGGTATCACAGAATCATAAAATTAGAGAATTATCGAATCGCTTGAGTTGAGAGACCCTAAAGATCGCCTAGTTTTAACCCCCTGCCATGGGCAGGTACACCTTCCACTAGACCAGGCTGTTCAGAGCCCCATCCAGCCTGGCTTTGAACACTTTCAGGGATGGGGCATCCACAGCTTCTCTGGGCAACCTGTGCCAGCGCCTCACCAAAAAATTTCTTCCCGATATCTACACCTACTCTTCTTCAGTTTGAATCCATTCACCCTTGTCCTGTCACTGCATGCTCATGTCTGGTTTGTACACCTGGCAACTGTACACTAAGAATCCTTTCATCTCATTCACATTGCCCCCTTGCTGTATGGACTAGGGAGGGATAACTTGGCTTGGCAACCCCATGTCCCTTTTCCCTGACAGCCAGGTTATGATTAGTGCACAGCATGCAGACCTGGGATTCCAGAAGTGCTTCAGATCCCATTGTAAATGTGGTCACGGCACCTACTGGATAAGCAAAACCCCTGATTGAACAATTTCTGAATTATTTCAACTCCATATTTTCTTAAGGTACCTAAAGTTGAAGTTTGTTCAGCCTTCAGGTAGTTTTGTTTGACAGTCATTTAAGGCTGCATTGCCTTGCACAATGCACCTGTATGCTTTAAGCCTCTTCAGAATTCAGTAAGAACATTCAAAAAATAACCCAGCTGTGACATTTATTATAACAATAAATATTAAGTGTCTTTTCAGTTGTAATCACTTTCCTACCTGTATTGTAATGCTTGGTGCAGTAGCATAAATCCTTTTCTTCTTTCAACAGAAACTGTGGCAGAGTGAGACCTTCTGCTACTTGAACAGCTCCCTTTTCTTGCCACTCAAAAATGAGATCATTCATTGTGTATCCAACTAAAGCAAAGAAAAAAACCCATATAAACTCTAAGTTAGCTGGAAACTTTGAAAAGCAGTAATGTATCAAATTATAATATTTTAAATAAATGTCATAAAAATGAGGTCTGCTTATAAAGCAGAGTCTGCTTGTACCTGTTAATCACAAATTTTCATCTGCCAATCTATACTATACTGAATTGGGAGAGACAAAACAGCTGTCTTCTGAAACACTTTTAAATCTTAATAATTCCATGGTCTATTAATGGATTCAATAAAAGCTTTTAAATTAGCTAGTCATCCAAGTCTCTTAGCGCTTGGGAACATCTTTCTCTCCCTTACCCATGAAGGATAAAATATTACAGTTTAGTTATGTGGTTTTATATGCAATAAGCCTAAAACACAGTCCCCTGGCACACTAATTTTGGGACCTCTGCTGACTAATTGTATTAACTGTCCCTGTCCTGTTCTAGAAATACTAAACCTGAAGTCCACCTGAGCTTTTGGTTCTTGGCTGCTTGCTATCTGATTAACAAATGTGCATTGCATTTAAAGCAATTTAAAAAATGTCATTCAGTAACACAAATTTAACCAAAAGTCTAAATGCCTGTTGCTGATACTGGTCTGTTTTTGAAGATTAGAAATACGCTGTGTGCATTTTCCAAACGGTCAATAAGATAAAAAATCTGAGAAGTTGCATTCCATTACATGGCTATCACTGTGCAAATGGAGCAGTAAAGTGTGGTCTTGAAATGTGAAGGTTTTATTCTAAATGGACGTGTGTTTAGCCATACAAGCTTGTGCTACATGTGTTAGTTCTACTGTTAGACATATCATGCAACTTGTAAGAACTGCACTGAAATGTGTAGCAGTTATGAAGAACAAGACATTTCTCTTTAGGGCCTAAAAGGGATTAATGGCAACCTAACAAGACATTTAGCCTCTCATTAAACCAAAAGGTGAAATTATAAATTGCTACCAGATATTTTTATTACCAGTGGCTGGGAAGTACAGTGTTATGCAGGGAATTCCTAGTGGATAAATTTTATTGTAGATAAAAGGACAGTCACTCACTAGCCTAGGTAGCATATGAGGGTGCAGCTCACTGGTACAAAAAGTGAATCCTAAGTTCTACATGAATAGCTGAAAGCAATGGAGGCTATAATCTAGCATGGTCTTCAGGGCCAGGCCAACCTAAACTAAATCAAGTGGATTAGTAAAGGCTTCTGCCACTGAAATGCAGTGTGCTACGGTTTGGGATTGCAAGGCATGAATGAATAAAGGTTGGGAAAGGAAGTAGAGTTGTAAATCGTATTTTATGGGACAAACACCTGCTTCTGTGACTGAAGATGAGGGCAGTCAGCAATGTATTTCTTTCTGTCTGGCTACAGCTCTTATTTAATTCTATAAAGATATTACTAATTATACAAAATCTAAGTGGTATCATCATAGAACTATAAAGTAAGGATAGAAAAAATGACCTTGTTATGTTTCAACAGTGGTGCTCAGGAGTTACAGGGCTGGTTAGGTTACACTAATATTCTCTCTATTAACCCAAAGTCTGTGGTCTTGCACATCTAAAATGCAAAAGCAGGTGGTAAATTGTTGGTAATTACAACACAAAGACATCATCCCAGGAGGAGAACATTTCCAGGGGAGTATTTCTCAGGAAAACTCAAGTACTGTGTGAAAGCATGGCACTGCAGCCTCTGTGCAAACAGTTCTCTTAAAGAGAAAAGTAATTTTCAGGAGCCTCAAGTCATTCCAGCTAATGAAGCATATACTAGCAGACAGAGCTCTGCCTGAGACGAATATGATCAACTAGGGAACTAAGTAGAGTTTAGAATTTACTAGAAGGGAAGAGGGCCTTAAACAATTGGAAAACTTGGATTTGTTCTGCAGAAATATTATTTTAGAAAATGATATGCAACAGAGTTGGTGATAAGCGGGACAAAATGAAAGTAAAACTGTCACCCTAACAGAGGGAGAAGGTGGAAGAGATAAGGCATTGGTGAAAAGTAGTTCTCAGGACTTGTGCCTGGAATAGTTGATGGAGGGTTGGAATAGTTGATGGAGGTTTTTGAATAAGTGGACATCAAATAACATCTAATTGTAGTGGTATTTTATTTAGTTGGCGTAATCTATACAAAGCTCTGGCAGATGGTGAATAAGATAGACATAGCAACTTTAGCCCTTAGACAGCACTGAAAATTGTTTAGATAGAGTGAAAATTTTCAGCATTTTCAATTACAGGTTCTAGGAAAAAAAATCAGGAAAAAAGAATGTGATCCTGCTGAAATATTTCCAAGTATCAAGAGCATCTACAGTGTCTTGAAAGAAAAAACAAACTTTTCCCGTGGTCTGACTCATCATTCCCAGAAAAAATTATCTTTTAAAAATGGTGTTGACAAGTTGTTATCAACACTCATATGATGCTCCTGAAAGAAGGAATTAGACTGTATCTTTGTCTTTTTTTTCTTTTTACACTACCATTAATAATAAATATCAAATGTCATTCATCCAAATTTGAAAGTATAGGACTAAAGCCTGCCTTAAATAAATAGAGTTCCATTCAATCCACATCAGTCCACATTACTCTATAGAACTTATTGGAACCAAGATATTTATATCAGTTGCCTGCTAAGAGTAGGAAGATTTTATTTTAGCTAATTCAGTATCAGTGGTAGGCATTAAAAGCCCATTATCTCATATACAAGACTGAACATTCAACAAGTTTGTCTTGAAGAATTGTTGAAGTGTCTAACACCTCTTCTCCTGCTTCTCCAAGGACTACACCATTGCAGAAACACATATTATTCAAGGCAAGCACCTTCCCTGTACCTTCAGAAACTCTGTACCTTTGAACTGTCATTGTCTTGGCAATTCCAGCATGATTCCTTTATCACATCAGCTGACACCATTTTATTTGCTTTGTCCGTCCACTTTTAGCATACCTTTCCAAGCCACGAGCAAACTTGTGATCCAGCTGACTACCAATATATCCTGTATATTTTCTACTCATTCTGTTTTATTAAAGGAAGGCTGTGTTCCCCTTGTGTCATTTTGAAATAACCTACAGGTACATTAAAACCCAGCTGTTTTCCTCATGTTCAATAAACACGCATGTTCAGCATGAAACAACTGAGCAGAGTATCAGGCTTTTTTAGAAAAGAGTTTAGTTCAACTACAGAATTTATTTTTTATTTTTTAATTACAGTCATTTATCTAAATTCCATCCTCATTTCTTCAGTTTTTAGTAAGGTACAGGTCCAAAGATAACATTGGCTTTAGTCAGAAAACCCATCAGTTCTTTAGGTCTCCAGCTGAATCAAGAACTACGGTCATGTTGACTAGGGTTATCCCACTACTCTTCTGTGAGGCATCCCATCAGTTTGCCTCCAGGACAGGCTGCCTGCACATTAGTGCTCCTAAGATCATGACAGACATTTGAATTGTGCCCTAAATTCCCAGCAACACAGCAGGGGGAAGACATGACAGAACTAACGAATCTGGTTTTGGCTTGAGGTTAAAACAAATTCTTCTACATTATGCACTAAATATATTAGCTTCAGAAATGAGCTGTGATTCATTTCAAGGCTAAATTTGTGTTGGAGCTCCAAGAAGGCAGGATTTTATTCAATGTACTTCTGAGCAGCTTTGCAAAGTGTCTGCCCCTTGCACTGCCCTCTAAGTCCCTCTGAAGGAATCTCTCCCTGGGGAGTTATAGGCTGATTCTTCTTGGCCTTAATTTTGGAAAAGAACAATATTTCAGTTCAGCAATATAGCACCTATCTCAAACAAACTGTTCCTTCCTGAAGCCTATAGGTGTTCAGCTAGCACTTTTATTCTGGCTTCTCTGTCAGCAGCAGTTGTAAAGTCACTACTGCCCTTTCATCCTGCATTGGTCAGGAGCTGAAGACTACAGATATCCTGATCTTTGTAGCTGTGTGTCATGTCTCACTTCAGATAAACACAATAGTTTGAGTCACCCATCTTCAGAATAAAAACCAGAGCCTGAGCAGTTGATAATCTTTGTGCTATTGAAATGGAGGGGAGCAAAGCAGTAGGGTTTCTACACCTTCTGGCACAGACAGGCATTGACCAAGTGTGTCCATGATTTCTGTCATTCAGGTAGAGACCTGAGGATTCCCTGGCAGATGAGAAATACACTCCAGTTATTTTACTGTTCTTATTTTGTCTTTGTGCTGTTGTGGGAAAGTAAAAATGTGCACATACTTTTCTCTAATGCATTTGCTTGTACTGCTGCAGCCTGCATACCCATCTTTCCACTTGTATAACCTCCAAATTAGAGACAGGGGGGGAAAGAAATTGTGCAAATAAGAATCATGTAGTACAGAGGGAATTTTCTTTGACAATCGAGAAAACAAGAGCATGATTGCTTAGAAAGTCCAAAAAGCCTCCATAAATCAAAAGGGGAAAAAAGGGCCACTGTTTAATTTAAAAATAAACATCAAATTAAAATTATGAGGTAAGAAAGTGTTTTTTACCTTGCCTATGTTGCTTTTCATAGTATATTTTTTCTTTTGTAACTTGGTCTTTTCAATATTCTTTGAAGATTCGGGAATATTAAATGTCACATAAAGTTATAATTGTAATTTATGAATAAAGGAATGCTGTGAGGTAAAAGTGAAACTTAAAAAGAAAAGACAACAATCTCTAGCATATGAAAGAAAAACATTTCTTTCCTGGGAGACAGGCCACAGAAGTAAATATGTATCTAGCTGACATTTCTTTGTATCTTATTCAAGCAGAATAAAACTAAAATTATCCCAAATGCCTATAGGCTGCCCTGGTGTAAGGCATAGAACTGCAGAAGGGATTATTTCATATGTGCATTTTCATTTGTTCCCTTTCTAAGATAAAAAAGCAGCTCATTCTAGCTGCTGAGAAATCATTTGGTAAAATAAATCCTTTAAAAATAGAAGACATTTCCACTTAAATATTTTCCAGACACTTCATGATATAATGAAGTACTTTTACCAGGGGCAAATCCAGCTGCTTAGACTGACCTTGGAAAAAACATTACATGAGCCAGCTAAAAATAAAGATATCACTTGTGAAAAAAAGCTACACATGATTTTTTCTCCTAGACTTTTCTATGATGGAGCAACAGTATCAATATTGAAAGAAAGTATCTATTACTTAAAGAAATTACTACTTAAAAGGAGAGACAAAACCCAAGATCTGTCTCTTATAACTGTCAGTCTTTGCAGTCCAGTGGTCAGAGGAGTAAAAGAAAGATGAGTGATTTATTCTAATTTTCTTAGTGACACATGCAGGAGCAAGGCTTGCAAGATCAGACACAGTTTACAGAAACTGTGAGACAAATGGGCCTTGTAAATTTATAAAGTACAGTGTCCTGCACAACTTGGCACTCAGTGGAAAAAGCAGCAGTGGTCACCACTTCAAAAAGAAACATCTGGAAGCATGGCTACTGCTGTTTTGCTCCTGCAAACACTTTGGTTTTTATGACATAGCCTGGTGGTCAGATCATTCACTCAGGACATGAGAGGACTGTGTTCTCTGTTTTGAACCCAAACGTCCTCCACTTCCCCAGACAAGGCATTAACCACCAGGGTTAGTGCTTTGATCCCTCTGTTTACATTGCCTCACTGTGCACCAAAAAATGCAAGACACACAGCCAGAGCAGAGTATGACACTGTGGCCTAGAAATTAGAGATGCTTGGATGGATTCAGGCTCTCAGGGTTATGTCAGTTCTTACCTCCGGAGATTTGATGTGAAGCCTGGGAAAATGCCAAATGAACCTATCCTCGTTTTTTCTTCTATGATTTTAAACAGAACTAGATGCCTTCTCTTAGCCAGAGAGTGGAAATTAAATGTTTCTGCTCATTCTTTCCCAAATTTTGGAAATTGGTCAGAATTCACTCTCATATAAACCATATAAACCACTTTTTTTTATTTTTTTTTTTTTTTACTTGGTCACTCTTCTTCCTGGCATGTAGATATTTTTTGTAATACTTCCAAGTTATCTACTTCTTTTCCTGTCCTTCTTTTACAGAGAAACTGACTATGGACAGGTGAATTCCTGCTCTCAAAGGTCTAGGATCTCAGAACTTAGGTCACTGTACATATCTGCTGCCTTGTTCTTGCAAACCTGTTCTTCTATCAGACATGTAAGCATATCTGCAGCTCCCACGTGCTCCAAAATTTTCTGCCTCAGGCCATCATCTTTTCCCATAATCTGTTTTTTGATGTCAGAAGCTACAGGTAAAATAGAATTAGACAAGGCAAAATGGGAAAAGCTTTCTTACTTGCAACTTCCTTATGAAATCAAATATGATCTTTCTCTGTGAATAAAGAATTTGAAGCACTCGTCTGTATTTTCTTCTGCTCCTGTTTTGTGAGAACTGCATCCCTTTACCATGCGAATGTGCAGCTGGGAATTTACTCACACTGAACTCAGTGATTAAAAACAAGACTTCAGTGAAAAATGTTCTGCTGGAAAATACAGTAGAACATCTACAGTGCTATTCAACTAATAAATGTTGGTTCCCTGTGGTGTAGTCTGTGGGAATCGTGGGCTCCTGCAAGGTTTCTCTAAAGCAAACCAGATGCCTGTTTGTTCAAGAATGCTCAATTGTTGTCTGACCTGTCCTCACAACAGCTAAAAGAGAGGAAAAATGCAGCTGAGTTTTATGAAGCTGTTAAAGCAAAAATTCCATAATTTTAAAAATGTTTTCTTTAATGATACGTTTTGCTGGTTCAGTCACACACTGAGATACTTCCTCTTTGAAGCATAATTGTATTTAGTGAGTATACCTGCCATCTGCATGTACCCTGATGCAACTGCCTCCTGCTAACCTTTTGTTCAGTCACATTAATTACACAAATAACAGAGGTTATCAGTAGGATCGTCTGCTCAGGTTGACTGCGGAGTTTTGCTCAAATCCTGGATATATAATATTGTCCTAAATTCCTTGACGTTTGCAGCAAATAATGATCTCTCCATTTTAGTCAAGAAAATTTCTGTTGTCAGATTCAGCTGTTGTCCTCCTATTGAAAGGCTGCTTCATAATGTTACCATCTGTCCTTTGCAATAAAAGATAGATATGGCTTTTATACCCACCCTGCAATATTCTATAAAAGCATACCATACAACAAACAGTTCTGACATACTGAATGACAGATAATTACCTCCCCTTCCCTCAGGTGCTGCTTTGTTCCGGTAAAAGAAGAAAAAACCTCCAAAAATCATATTAACAAATTTAATAATAAAATTATTTATTTAATATATAATATTAATAA